>CM073775.1:59931616-60373632 GCA_037158775.1 Hetaerina titia | reverse complement strand
AAACAAAGCATGACCAAGAATTTATCAGGGCACAGTGTTAAAATAAAAGTAACAGCTCAATGAAGACTAATCGTATTTCTACCAATAACTCACTTCACCAAAATTCAATATTACACACTTATTCCGGGAATATCTAAAATTCTACATTCTCCGGAGAAACGCAATTTTTGCAGAATAAAACAGAAAATTAGACTGCTGTCCTCTTTCCGAGAGAACATGTGAAGTTAATTTAATTCGCACTGAGTCATAAAACAAATTTGGTAGCTCAGAAAACAATCAGACGAGGAAGCAAAAGACCCAACATTGATCATTGCGAGGGACCACTCACTCAACACTCGCGTTAAATGAAAAAAATAGTTCTAGAAGCCAGCTTCTTTTGAAGCGAGAATTGACATTTTTGTCGTCGTGCCTAACTTAACAATGTCTTGAATGCCCACGGGCAACAAATAACCCGTCGATTAAACTTTTCGTTGCCACATTTTAGAGCTGGACGCCTAACACCCTTATAAAAGGAGGAGCTAAATGGGTCACGTGTGGACGATTCATTCCTAATCATGCCGATGAATAGATATCGGAGAACGTGACAACTCTTCCTGCCTCTCCGTCTCCCCCTTATCCTTTCATCTCTCACTTCTCCCCGCAATTCCTCTCATTTTCCATTACTTTAATGGGGTGTTGAAAATGAACAAAATAAACTCCATACAGAAGATAAACGGAGAAGTCCTATACATGTATTTATGTCAGGGAACAGAAGGAAATTGTCGAAGAAAATTGCCAGGCAGAAATCTTGAATGGACATTTTGTAAGGTGGTGGGATGTTGAAGACCTTGATGGATGGAAGAATACTGGGTACGCGGGTACGAAGAATAAGGAAAATATGCCTTAAGGACGACATTAAGGAGACTAGAAAGTACGAAACACTGAAGAAAGAAACATTTATGCAATACTGAAAGTACTTAAAATGAGTATTAAGTTAATGAGTATTAGCAATAGCTTTCATGGACCATCGAAAACCTACTTACTTAAAAAGTGAACTACCCATGATGATGGTAATCACTTCATGTTTATAACCTCTCCAATATTCTGTATTCTGCTCGAGGATTCTAACATTCTTCTTGGTAGTTTTCCGTTGATGTTACTGTCACTTTTGAGTACATACAGGTATCATAATTTAGAGAATATAAAAAAATAACACTAAAGGAGGACAAAAACAATTTTAGATTGGGAGAAACAATTCAGATTTAGACACATCTATATAAACCATAAACACAGTAATTAACCCGAAGGTCGGTTTAGTAGGTGATGATAGAGCTCACCCATGTACCAAGCCCGACGGCGTGTGAATATTCATACATCAGGGTAGGGGGGCCAGTTCCTTTCCCTGTGCCGGTTATGGTTTCCCAGGAAGATCTGATACCGGAAAAATCAACTAGCTTGGGTGGAGCTGCAGGTGCCCAAAGTGCCTTGCCCGGGAATCGAACCCGGGACCCCCCAGTCAGTAGTCCAACGCTCTACCCACTAGACCACCGCGACCCGCTCACACATCAATATGTACACATAATATAGATGAAAATTGCAATTTGAGTCGAACTATAGTTTTTCTCTCGAATAAATTTTAAACGCAGCGTCGGAATGCTCTAAAATACCAACCAATTTAAAAGAGAAGAAACTCCTATTATACCCTTTACTGAATCCTGGCCATGGCCCTCCCCCAGCACCATGGAACTCCTGACCATCCACTATCGTCGAACCTCAGCCAATGGGTTACACATTTGCGAGAATAGCGTGGCTCGACCGGCCCGAGGCGTCCATAGCAACGGAACCCAGCTGGCGAGTAGGGGATGTGTAGGGTCAAACATAGCAGCACGCCCGCCGTCAACCAGTCCTAAAAACCAGAGCCACAATGACTGCATACGTACCCTGACCACATTTTAGGTAGTGGTCACAGCCTCCTCGGGAGTTGGCGTTGGGCTCGAGTCCCTTCCCCTCCCGGAGGTTACGGGTGCCGCGACAATAAAACGAAGCAATGCCGAAAAAAGTGCAGCAAAAAATCAAAAAGATCAAACTTTCCGAGACCTTAGGTGGACGTGAGTTATGGTCGTCCCAACCCTCCCTGCCAACTTCAGTTAACGTCCATCGAGACGGGTAAGGGTGCCCCTGGTAGGCGTGTCGCCTCTGGCATGCAAGGTAGGGTTGTTGCCATTAATCCTTTTCCACCACCGACCACGTCCTCAACAAACGTGATACACACGTCACCGAAATCATGTAGTACTTCTCATTTACGTAACTCGGCTTTCACACGAAACAACGAGCGTCTCAAGCTGCTCTCAAACGGTGACGTCGTCAAGTTCTCGCTTCCTCTCTGGAGGCGAGATACTTGTATTCAGATTTGATTCACCCACTAACAGACCGTTTTACAAAGGTTTTTTTATATCTCTCGTCCATTTGCAAAACCCGATCCGCCCTTATTACGATTCGAATTCGACAGACGAGTTTCCGACTCAACGTCGAATCGGAGCTACCCTGGCATTTTTATTTATTCTACCAAATCGCAACGTGCTCTCCGATCCGATTACGACATTCCACAAAAATTCATTTCGATTCGAAACCCGTAAACGCGACTTAAAATCGATTCACGTGACAACGATTTGCCGAAGGAACTGATTCACTTGTACCCCTTTCGTGACAGATTTCGAACCAGAAAAAAATAGTCCAGAATGCAAACTTTTTGAAGAATTATCAAGCATCCGAGGTTTCCGGGCCATAATTTTCTTAACATGTATTCCAGGCATTATAAACATACCACCAACTCTTTGTTCCGCCTACATAAATTCTTTACCGGAGAGCGGATAAAAAATTAAGTCTTTTCTCCGAATTATGAAAAATATGACGACTCCTCGTTCTGCATTCATAATTTGGCAAGCAGGAAGCGATGGGTAATGCTCAAGCATATATTTTGTCGAAATAAACTTTACTACGTTAATGTCTATAGTAATTAATAGGAGTGGAATGCCGAAAAAAGATCTAGTAAAAGTCGAGCCGTTCAAGGCACAGGCCCTGCCTTGACTGGAACCTTACGGAAAACAACGGGCCTTATGGGCAAACATCCTCTTGGGCTCAATAGGGAATTAACGAGGTTGGATCATGATCATAAGAACGCGAGTGAACGTGTCACATAATACATATAATAAAGACAAATGATGAAAAGAACGAAAAAAAATTGAAATCTCGTTACGAACTGCAGTCACATGCAGTTCTAAACAGATTTGTTTTTTTTTATAATATACGTACATAACATGTCGATGCGTCTCTTCAATTATTTTGTGAGGTCTTTCAGGGTATTTTACAGTAGCCATTTGTTTTGATCTTTACTTAACTTATTCTTTATAATATATATTTCTATAACTTCTCGCAGGCTGAGGGATTTCTTGGGCAAATGTAGTGTTGAAACGGGCAAAAAAACAATTCAAACGAAATGCGGACATCACGATATATCAAAGTTACCGTCGATTAACTTAGCACTACTTTTGACAAAGACGGAGTATCTTCCACTTGTTCAGTTAAACAACAAAAGATGGCGTTATTACTAATACTCTCTCGGTTACATTTGAGCTATCCCGATACCTAAATAAAAATTTTAAGTTTTTTTGTAGACATTTGCTTTCTTGAAACCGATTTTTAAGAATTCAATACAGAGATTGAGGAAGACCTCTCGTTACGTGCGACCTTTTCGAAAGCTTCAAACACCGAAATAACGGAAAACATTGAGAAAGGCTCTTGTTGTTTTCACAAGCAGAGTAGAGTTGCTCCAATTCACGATGGGCATATATTTCCTAGACTCTTCATGGCCATTCCCTTTCCCCCACCTTAATCCACGTGAGATTTCCAGATTTTGAACGCTCGTGGGGTTTTTCCCTTGTGCCACGACTGAATTCTATTTGAATACAAATCATTTCAGACACAGCTACCGACTTGAAAATTTGCCATTAAAAGTATTCCACAGTGTGGATGTGAGCGTTAGAAGTTGCTGAAAGCCATTTTACACAATGCTCATTTCCGTACTGGATTCAGGATGCAGACATTCGTTTGGTTTAAACGGTGGAATCGTATTAGATTCCCGATATTTTCAGTACTGAAAACAGACATAAATACGATACTTATTTTCTAGCCGATTCTTGAATCCAACCACCAATCATAATGACTGAATACTAAGTTTAAGGAAGAGTTTCGATCTTTGCGCTGTAATAACATTACTTTTTAAAGTAACACTGACTTTAAGAGGACAAAAAAAGTTTTTCCCAACATACGTTCCTTCAGCTAGTCTAAGATGTATGCACTCTCATCCGATTCCGTAGCTTGAACATAAACAGTAAACATTTTGTGAAATGTGCACTGTGGAGGAAAACGTTTAACAGATACGGCGATAATTCAGAGAACGATACTTTTTGATAGAACCCGTTTCTTTGGTTCACGTGGCACAAAAAACTGAACGAAGTTTGCAACGTGAAAAAAACATAACATATCACTTCCCCTGAAAAACAGGCAATTACATAACTTTGACGTCGTAGGGTCCCCAAAGAAAAAACCGCATCCTCTCCAAACTTCGCACATCTTAATTTACTGTGAGATGGTGAAAGGTCATTTTCACTTTTTCGACAATAAATATCCAGTCCACTACATTATTTATCGGCCGCACCCCGGGGATCTTCCCGATTGCTTCTAATCCCCCCCGTTCCCATTTCCAGCTTCAAATCTCGTTTACTCCTGATTGAGATCATCGAAACCTTGCCACTGAGGGGCAGGTGGGGCGAGGGGAGCCGGTCACGAGGGCGGAAATCGGCAGAAATTGGAAGGAAAACAAGAGAAGAGAGACCCATCTCGCGGCGGCTCAACTACCAATTGCCGAAACGGTTAACGCATTCCGTCGCTTGGGAATCCGACGGCGCTGCAGTAGCGAGGAACATAATCGTGCCGATTCTGGATGGACGATCCACCCACTTAATAACACACGGGACGTCAACATTATCGAGGTATCGGAGAACGGACGCACATCTCCCGAATACAGACGGCATCCTCCGTAAATCAAGGCGCCCTGGCGACACCGAGGGCGGAGGCCAAAGAAAATGTTTCACGGGACTCTCACTGAACCGTTGGTACCGGAACGAAATGTTTCCAAAATTCCCGAGGTTTTAGAAATCTCACGGGCGAGTCGTCACCAAGTCTCGAAAATCATAAATGCAGAACAAGAGTGACTATTTTTTTGCATTGACAGACAAAAAACAAACTCCGTTCGGTTAATTCAAACGCTCTGAGGTTCACAACAACTCCAAAGCGACAGGCTCTCGAATGAAGATGTTTCGCTGCAATTGAGGGTTACTTAATGAATGACACTACTTCATAAACTTATTGAGCATCCTTGGGGTTAATTACTACGTGCAGATTACCTATTAATTATTTATTCTAGACACAGTAACGGCTTGTATACTCCTCGACGGTTTTCATCCTCCTAAGGGCCGCGTACAGCACGTTAATCCACTCGCAATCAGGTGTCACTCCTCGGAGTAAACCTATCTTCAAACAATGGACAGTGCACGCGTCTTACGCTTACGGGTTATGAATCGGGAGTTTTATCCCAAAGATGATAAACTGAGCATGCAAGTAACGAACTTGCAGGGGAAAATCATAGCCTGTCCTTTTAATATTTCATCTTTCGAAAACACTCAGAAAAATATTTGTCACAGTCCAGACAAGAATACGGATCGGGCATGAAGATCGATAGGCTCTAGCTCAATCCGAAATCTTAAACTTCTAAAAGACACTACACCTTCTTATCTTATTAAAATGCAGAGGGTCCCAAATTCAAATTCTTTCAGGAACGGAAGCAAGGCACCTTTTTAAGTCAAAGAATTCGAAGAGGGAGACAGAGGCAGGGAGGGAGAATTGATGAAAATTTTCTAAGCCAAAAAAGGGTCGATAATCATTCCACGAGAGGAATTATTATTTTAGAATAAAATTCCCACTAGCATACCATTCCCTAACATATCAAATTTTACCACATCAATTATTAAACAGAGCGTTCCTAAAACATTTAACACGCTATTGGCACGGTGCCGGCACCCAAAACGGATGTCAACAAATGCGGCGGCGCGCTGCTTTCAGCCGTGGTCCTTGGTAAACGCTCCAGAGTGATTTTAACAGGAACAGGTTGAGGCAAAATCAATTAATGTCACGAGCCGTGGACGTAAGAGTGGAGGGATGGAAGGGGAGGAGGAGGAAGAAGAAGAAGAATAAGGGAGGAGGATTACAGAAATGCAACGAACGGAAGCGGTTACAGGTTCCCCGCAACAACAACCAGACGAAAAACTACCCGCGCGGGGATAAAAACATGCAGTGAGAAAAGCCGATCCAGGAATGGATAAGGAGGTCAATAGTTACAGTCGAGTGAGACGCAGGCCTGAATTTTGTCGACGTTGAGAAATAAGAGCACTCCCACCTAACCTATGTCCAATCCCAGCAGTTGCGGTTGACGGCGGCCGAGCGAAGAAAAAAAAACCACGCGAGAGCGGCGACAAAGCAAGTCGCCTGCCCAGTTTTAAAGATGACTGATATAATTATCATCTTGAAACGACACTTTTCTTTCCAACTACTCCGTCGCCAAACAACTGGGGTCGCGTCTTTGAAAATTTGGGTGGGAAGGAACAAGATCAAGGAAGATGATAATTGACACCACGGAAATAAATGGAACCTTGTTTACTTCTGGAGATATAATAGCCGGATGAAACAAGGAAGGTAGTATGGAGAATTGTGCGAACCGATTACTCGCTTTTCCCCATCCCGAATAAATAATAAAAAAGTGACAAAACGCCAAAGTAGCCACACTTTACGTAAATACTAACGATATGAGGGCGTGCTTTCGTATTACGGTCCCTTGAAATAGGACGCCAAACATTTATATTCGCAATATCACAATTTCACTCCCACTCGCAATTAATGGTTAGCGTCCCAACACCCCTTGTAGCACACCTAGGAGAAGATTCGAACGGTTAAGATACCAATGCTCGTGTTTCCGAGAGATTAATCCAAATCAGTAGCTACCGTTACAGCCCACGTCAAATGTCCGAGTTCCCGACGATAAATGAAAATTTCTCGCCGATATTTCTATCCTGCCTGAATGCCGTGCAGTGAAAAACCCGAAGAGAAGTACACCATTGACGCTACGAATGCTCAAACGTAAGCGCGTTTCGTTGATTCGAGACTGACGCGACGCCGGGTTTCTCTTCGCTCTTCCTTCTTTCCTTACAAGTCTCACCCATTGCCATCCCGAGATACACCTTGGCACGAATGGCCCTACGAGTCGTTCGACTCTCGCCCGAATAATGCTGTGCGGCTCGGCTTGGTTTAAACCACGGACAAAATAAAAACCTCCCAAGCGATTCCGAGGCAGAAGAATGCACTGGAATGAAAATCGGGGCTACTGCGCAGATGCAACGAAACTCGGGTAAAAAAAAGAGCGCCGCCAATTGACCAATTAAGTTCGTTTGGTGGTCCATCAAATTCTCGACTCTTTTGTAATCGAAGTTTTCCCCCACTCCCACGTGGTGGTTTTCCAACTTCAAAAGTGAATCCACGTTGAAATACGATCGCTAACAAAATTAACTTTTCCCGCGGAGGATTCCTTCGTTAACAACCGGAATGCCCATTACATTTGTCAACAGCCTAAATACGTTTCTCACAGCCCGCGCTCGTTTTCTCTCCCGTGATAATCATCTATGAGAAATTCACTTTTTAGGCTAGAGGTAAATAAATACTAATGAGCGATTCTTCTTATCATTGAAGGGGAGGCGCTTAAAAGCTATATTGGCGTCGATTAAAACGGAGCTAACCGTGCCGCTCGTCGGTCGCGAAGTATTTCATTAATAATTTATATGATACGCGACGAGTTAGAGAGCATTCTCGGCAGGAGCGTCTAAACCGATGTCCTTAAGACTATATAGCGTATACTCGTACACATGACTTCAGAGTAACCACAGAATCACTCGTTTTGTAATGCATAAAATACCTTGGCTTTCATTTGGGACAACTTTATTTGCTGAAATCAGGTACTGATTTTAAAATGTTTAATAATTCTATCACAAGCGGAAAAGCACACACGATAATTTCAACGATAAGCACAGAGCTCAACATTTTAGTATTTCGATTAAATTGAGATATCGTTCAGGAAAATACATTTCTATAATGAAAGAAACTTTCGGAGGGAGAAAGATGAAATAAAAACATTAAGAGGGAAAATAACCTTGTCAGCGAGAGAATAACAGCCTATTTGATAGAGAAAATATGACTAGGTTAAGAGCTTTCTGTTGACGTATTGTGAAATAAACTTAACAATAGCATACAGGTCAAGGCAGTTTTGAAGAACCCAAGACATTAATTTTAAGGCTCGCCTAACACCATAAGTTAACAATTTAAACAAATATTATCCCTCTATATTTCCTGCCTCATTTCATTCCATCATCTCGTTTAAAATAATTCATCCACTTAAAATTATTTAATTTTTGATGCGATTATAGAAAAACGGTCTTCTTGGTTAAAAAAAAAACGGGCATCCAAAAGAGAATGCTACCTCGACAACAAGGGGTTAGAAAATGAGTGTTTACCGCCAGAAAAGGTAAACATTCCACGAATAATTCTCCGACCTTCACCCGCGAAATGACAATGAAAGAAGTTTATCAATTGCCTTGGAGAAAAATTTCCTATGAAGTACGAGATATTAAAGAGCAAGTAGAGCCAGCTCAAGTATTTATATTTGTTCGCAGTATACAGTTAAAATATTTTTGGACGCTTAATTATTCAAAATCCAATTCTTACAGGAAAGTAAATAACTACTTGACAACGATTGATGGGAGAAAAAACACGATTACTACAAATTACGGATCCTGAGTCGATGAAAACCGGCGAACGGTGAGTTTAGGCGGCAGCAGTACAAATTAAACGTCTTGCACCGAAATAGTAACACAGAGAACACGACCCTTGGGCGTTTTCACATTTTAGGGAAAATTCCGCTGGATGGATTTATGTCCCACAGAGAGTGGGATCGGGAAGCCATAGATAACTCACGGAAAACATTCATGAATGCCTCCCGCACACTTGAATGACACGTGTACGCCTTTTCTGAAGCGAACAACATAGCAGAATGCCGACGTTTTTGCAAATCCACCGATTTACAGGCACCTGCATCTAAGTCTTTCGCAGGCCAAACGTAATGACGCAGTGCCGACGGGACGACACCACGCTCGGCGCACCGGAGCGCCTACGAGAAAGTTCCAGCTCTTTTGACAATACCACCATCACCACGGTTTTAGAAAGTGAAATTCCGTGGAGACCCACTTTTTCGAGGCTTCGTTCATAATTTGCTCTGGGCGGAAGGAAAGAGGACACGGGTCGATTGGTATTTTGGGACTCGGGTAAAGCAAGCCAGGCAGTCAGTCAGTCATTCAGATTCCCGTACATAAAGCGCTGCCTCCGAAGACCTAATGGTAAACCATTATTTTTATCTTCAACCGCGAACGAAGAATCTTAATAAGGAGGAACGGGACGGAAGGAGGTCAGAATTTACGCCGCTGAGCTTGAACGTTACAGGGGCCTGTCGTTTTTGGTGGTCTCTGGTGATTCATTGATAATTAAGAATATTAAATGGACGAACGGAATAGTTATCCCACTTCAAGTAAAAAAAACGAGGCAAGGGAAGGCAAAAGTGTCAATTAGCACAGTACCGCGAGTAACGGCAATCTCTTAGGCATCGGAATTCAAAGGATGCCATTTACGGCCAGGCGGAAAAACTGATTTTGGTGAGTGGTTCCGCTATCGGGAAAGCTCTTTCCAAGATGGCCACCGAAATGATATTGAATGGGCAAATACACGATGGAGCGGCGGTGGAAACAACCGCTTTCGCTAAAATCGTCACTGGTCTAAAATCGCGAGAAAAAATCAGACTCACACGTGCGAAAACACGGTTTTATTAAAACAAGCAGCACATTACTTAAACCCTACATAATTCATTCACCAAGGGATTAAAAGGGAAGCAACCAAAATCTTCTCATTGTTCGGATGTCGTTGTAAACTCCTGGGCAGAAAATTGTACTTAAGTTTTAGGTCACCATAAACGTTCTTAAGAGTCCTCTAGAATAATGCACGGGTATCGGGAAGTACCAACTCGCCCATAAAAACACAGAATCCACGGTTCACTCAAGGCACTCAGAAGCGACAAGCGACGTATATGATGCCATCAAATAAGACTAAGTGATACCACGTCTTTTTTAAAAGGTACCTGAAAAAATCCAATTATTTTTGACCGGCTTAACTACCACGCTGAAGCATATCACAACCCATTCATAAAGCTAAAAGAAATTCAGAATATCACTTCTTCAAGGGTAATTTTACTTTGGATAGATACATCTATTGACATTACTGTCAAGCCATTTTCTTACACTACCTAACCCATCTTCAATCTTTTGAGAAAAAAACTATCAATATTTCATAATACACACAATATTTACGACTATATGATATAAAATTCCGTTTTCATATTTATGAAGTGTAAATTCTACAGATTGTCATTACATACAGTGGTCTATTGTCAAAGAGAGCCTGCTTATACCGAATTTTGAACATATATATAAGTAATATACCAGTTAAGATAGATTTTGGATGGACACAACTACCAAATAAATATTTAGTGACTCCTAACAAATCACAAACCAGGCACCTACTCTACATGAAGTCCCTCTTCATCTCTGAGTACTTCCTCCCTTCATCCCGTCCAACATCCTTATCCTGTTCCTGCCCCTTTCTCGTTTGCCTGACATTCTCCCCTCCATTACCGTCTTCAACATCCCACCACCGATCAAAACGCCCTTCATCCATTTTTCCTGTCTACTTCGGATTTCTCCCAATTTACCCCTCTCCTCACCTACCATCTCCAGTACTTCCTCATTTGTTTAACCTTTCTTTAATCCTTTAACTATATATTTGTAAAATTTATATGTGCATGGAAAAATAAGCTTCAGTGTGTTTATTTATGGCTATGCCCATTTTGAATTGCAAATATGAAATGACTAGATCAAGTACTTACCCTGATTCTCTCTCTTCGCCCTCCACACCTAGTACTTTCACATTTATTTTCCTTTCGGTCCATTTCACCTCCTTCATTCTTCTTCACACCCACATTTCAAAAGCCTCCAATGAACGTCTATCCTCCTGCTTCAGTGACCACGTTTCCGCGCCGTACATAACTACGCTTCATATCAATATTTTAATGAGTCTTTTCTTAACATCCTTACTCAACATCTCTGTCATCAACTCCCTCCTTGTCAAAGCCCCTTTGCCTAACGCAATTCTTCTCCTTACGTCCCTACTACTTTGACCGTGTTGGTCCAAAACACTTCCGAGATACGTCAACTGTTCTACCTGTTCTAGTTTTTGCCCACCTATTTTCATGATAAGCTTAGTCTTTTTTCTGGAAAATTGCATAACCTTTGTTTTATTAATATTGATTCTCATCCCATATCTATCGCATTGAATTTTCATTTCACTCAGCAATGCTTGCAACCCCTGGGCTGACTGACAAACTAAAGCTTGGTCATCAGCAAACCTAACCGATTTTACGAATTCCCCTCCGACTTTCATTCCGAACTCCAGTTCTTCCCATGCCTCTTTGATAATTTCCTCCACATATATGTACGTTGAACAAAACCGGTGACAATGGACAACCCTGCCTTACCCCTCTTCCTAACACTGCCCATCCGGACTCTCCGTTCCCCACTCGCACCTGAGCAGTCTGAGACATGTACAGGTTGCGGATTAGCCTCCCGTCCCTCCAATTTATTAATATTTTCTGCAATATACTCATTAGTTTTTCGCAATTCATTCTATCAAACAATTCAAGGTTAGAGTAGCAATAACGAGAACCTTGACAAATGAGGATCAAAGAGCGACATCGGCGCGAGAGTGCAGGTAATGCGATGGAGAAGAAATTACTGCAGGGAGTTAGCAATTCAGTGACTTATGGTGAAACTGAATGAATATGTCACGCTTTATAATAATGGCTCCACATACATGATCATTTCAACCCACGGAGTAATTTCCCGTACTCATTCATCTCCCCCCATGCAATGATCTTCCCATTCGTCCTCTTTTTTAGCTCCGAGCAACAGCAGACCTATTCAGATCAATTATTAATACCTTGTGCATTTATGGCGAGCACTTTCCTTCTGCTATGCTTAAAAAAAACAATTACGTCTCAAGGTTAATGCCTTGCAGGGGATCCAATACGTAAATAATTTAATGGAAGAGTGAGAGACAAAAAAATTAGGAGCAATCCTTTCAAGAATTTAACATAACCGAGGCGAACAATAATATGAACACTCCAAGACATACCTGTACATCCCCGGCATTCCCACGGAACCCGCACGAAATTTGGCTGAATGTTCATTTGAGAACAATTTGTGGTCAACGGTTAACCCTAATACGAAGGCTGGGCTCCACATCCCCCCAGGAGCATTATCGTACCGGGACGGGGGGAATGGGGGGGGGGGGGATTGCGTTGGTTCCCGATATAAACACGGCTCGAAAATGCATCGCTACCCTCGGATGGGAGCCTTAAAAAAAAAAATAATGAGTTTACATATCTCGGAATAGTGGAATTCAATCTATGCCCCACAGCAGACTGGAGCGTTAGACATCCCTCCCCCGTTGCCCCCCTCCCCCGAGCCAAGCGGCAATAAAACCGCTAACGGCCTCGCATACTACCGGTTGGGAAACACCTAACTTAATGACGAAAAACGCCGTAGGTCAGGACACAAATTTCCCACCCTCCTACTCACCGCGACCATCGCACCATCCATCACTCCTCCACCCCAGGGGCGCATAAAGTTATCGACGAGAGGGGGAGGGCATGTGGATAGTTTTGCCTACCTCCATGGGACCTTGGCAACGGGTGACCCCAAAATTTCCCTAAGATAAATATTATGGGTTCAGGTATCATCAATGTTAGTCACCCTCGGTCAGATATCTTTCTGCTCGAAGATTCTTCGTCGGCTGGCTCTAGATGTCTTGATATGACTTCGCTTTCATGTCGGTAATTATTTATTTTACGTGTTATATTCAGATTACCCCACTGCAGTTTTCTCTGCTCGCTTTTAGGTCATTGACTGCCTCCATTAAGACCTCGTGGAAGGCGTAAGTGTACGGACTCGATTGAATCCGATAAAAGCCGTTCCGTCCTTTCATTATTTTCACTGCACCTTTATCACTGCGCTCTTCGTGAACAATATTCGCTAGCTATTCGAAAAGTCTTTTTTGATGTTCTTCTTCCTCTCGTGTCACCACACATTTCCATTACTCCCAATGGTTTCAAACTACAAGAGATAATCGAGTTATACAGAGACGCTACACAGTGACAGTATCTTTCATATTCCCATTTCCGAGCTTTCCCTAATTTTCTGAATGAGCAAACAATCAATTTCCCGGTTTTCTCCCGAATGTTATGAATCAGGTCGGATATTTTTTTACGTGAGTCATCCCTCACCACCTCGCGTGCCACTGGAATGGGTCCTGCTTTCGTCTCCGAAGTCGGCTTCATAGATTTGGTTTTTGCTAGATCCCGCATGCTCGACGGTCTACTCTAAACACAAACCCATATCCCAACTAAAGAGAAACATCATCCTCAACGGGATTCCCCGATCTCCGCATCACATTCCCGAGTCAAAATGTCGACTCCCGAATTTTTGGAAGAAATTTGAGCATTCACCGCCTTTTTCTCCCCCCGAATGAGTGGTTACCCTTTTATGAACGTAAGAAACCTTTTCCGAGTCGATTCCTTTCTAACTCCTTCCGGATTTGAAATAGTTGGCGAATTCCGAACCACCATTAGGAAACCGAAAATTGGTGTCCATGCCGGGCGGGGCGAGGAATATTTCCCAGCGAGTGAATTCCACAAACCCCTTTCGTAAGCAAGAGTTGCGTGCATATCGATCCGGCAGCGCCGGAAGGCAAAGAGAGTCGGCCTCCCCACACACAAACACACGCGCGCAACCCTGCTCCCCTCCCTTCGCTCTCCTTCTTCCCCCGACCCCCCGTCCCACAACGCCCTTATGCATCTCGAACGATTGAGAAATTCGACCATTTTCTTCTCTTTCTTTACACACACACACTCACACACACAAACACGCTCGCGCGCGCGAGAGCAATGATGTGAAACGTTCGGGCCGTCCACACTTGCCGCTTGCAGAACGTGAATCATTCACGAGGCAGGCACCGAACATTGTGTCAGAAAGGAAGAGGAAGCAATTTCATTTCGCCATCTCCAGGGGCGAGGGAGAGCAGAGGGGGGGAGGTATAGGAGGGAGAGGAGGTGGGGGGGGTAGGAAAAAAAGGGTCAAATCCACTTCGCGATTCTCCAAAGAAGGCACGGCGATGCTCTAGATGTCACCGGAAGGACGCCTTCCCACCGACCGTAAAACGTTTTACTTGGCGAGGGTATATGAATTGACTTGCATTTTTATGAGCCTCACAGCTGTTGTCAGTTTAGCAGGGAATTCCTTGACCGGAATTTCGGGCGAGGGAGAATTCCCTCGAGTGAAAAAGTAGAGGAAAACGCGAGCCAGAGGCGTAGACGGCTCCCACCCCTCCCGCGAGTCCAAAGAATGGGCAGACACACGGTTTGATGAATGTCGCTCGGCACACACTCGCTCCGATAATGAATTGCTGCCATTCTCCCACAATCGACCACGATGCGCACGGAATGACGGGAAGGAAGTGGCGATGACAGACGGATGCCCCTCTCTTGAAAACTACGCCAATGAAATGGCAACGGCGGGTACCGACTGCGAGTTGATTACAATATTCGTGGGTGGTGGTGGTGGTAGCGCACTGACAGCAATTGAGAGAGAACTCTCACATGCCATGCAAATGTATTTCATTTTCGTTCATCACGGTCATTAACACTTATTGAATTGAATTATTCCACAATCTTCTCGAAACATGCGAATGACATGCAGCTCTTACGAAACTAAAGCTTGCGGAAAAGACTTTGAAAGAAAAATAGCATACGAATCCGTGGGATCCCTTTTTAGAACAAAAATACTAATTATTTCGCCACAGCCATAGTGAGATAAATAGTTAAAAATTGTTGAAATAGTAAGATACTCAAGTGAATCGAATTCTTGGTCCGAGCCACATTACCCATATCTGAATCCAACGTTAAAATAATGATCGCAATTCTCCATTATAAATGAACAAGGGTTGCGGTATAAAAAAGTAATTATTTACTCCAACCAAGGATGTAATACAGGTCAATTTCAAACTTGACACCTTTTATACCTGACATTTAGGTATTTAAACACACCAGTTACCCGCAGCGTTGATCCCGGACAAGTTGCGCCCACATTACAAAATTCAATTAAAATTGAAACTGACAGGCGACTGGCTTGGGACTATAGCTCCCATTTAGTATTTTACAGTAAAAAGCACGGACAGCAATAAAAATTAAACTCCAAGAAACTCTCTTTCTAGCCACAATTTTACTACACACTACGGGCGACACACTGCACCGAATGCTATACATTTTTCGTAAAAACATGCATATAGTTTCCGATAATTTACACGACAGTCGGAGATTCAAAACAGTTTTGGTACATACGCTCGAAAACGGGTTCGTCGTGGAAAACGTAGGACATAAACCCTTGGAATGGTTCCGCATTCCAGCGACTTCTGCCAACCTACGAGAGCCCCCTGCTTCACTTAGCCAGCGAGCATGTGTTTTGGAAAACGGCATAAAATATTAACCGAGCCTAGGATGGGTGTGGACAGGGCGGTGGTGGTTCGGTGGCCGGGGTTTTTAGTGCCCCGCCCGCCTAACCCCTTGACGTGTGCCGAGGGACGTTAAAAAGACAGACGGACTCACAGGGTCTGGCTCGCCGGCAGCGCCCGTGCGAACGCCGCACGGCAGTGGGTCACGACCAACGGGAACAGGGGAAAGAGGTCAGGGGGTGAGGAAATTGGATGGCCAAGGCATTAACCATGTACTTGTGCGCGCTCAAGGAAACATATCCACCTGACTACCTTATGAATAAAAAGAAAAAAATAAAAGAGAGAAGAATTTTTAAGGGAGTGAGAAAATTATGTGGCTTACACTGGCCTCAGGCGAAGTGCTCTCGATATAAAAAAAGTGGAGATTTTTCTTTCATGTCGCCATCGCGCGGACCCATTTCTCCGACGAGACTTTTACGATTCATTCAGGTTGACACACAAAACAACTGCGAGGAAAGCAGTCTCTTGAAATCGAATTCTTCGCCGGGACAAACAAGATTGCGCGCACAATCGGGTCCCTCCGGCCCGGGAGTTAACTTCGAGAGGCTTGCGAGACGTCCAGTATATTTGGATCTCAAAACGCGAGAAAGCACGAAACGATGGCCTCGAAACGAGAAAACCGCTTATCGGAGGCGTGGACGGCCGCCTACAAAGAGAGTGCATATCCCGGCGTGCGCGGGGGAATGAAGGAGAAGGTGGGAGGCAATACACATTCGGTTCACTCGAGATTGGTGGATGTAATCACTAAAAGGTTCACAAAGGATTCCAAGAAGCCGGGGCAAAGAAACTATTCCGCGGAAAAATAAAACAGGCAAAAGAGACCTACGAGATACGTACCTGTATACTCATGAGAGGTACATGCGCTAGCTGGAGAAATTGGGAAAGGGAAAGTCCCTTGTGTGAGCCGAGGCGGTAAAAGTGAACGGAATAAATTACATCGGGGAACCCCCAGATTTGATGCATGCAATAGACAATGGAATAAAATAAACAGAACAAACTAAAACATTTTCGGAAATGAGTTTCGGACGGATAGCTTTAAGAAACCAGTCACATTCCCAAAATTGACAACTACTTGTGATAAAAAGTAAAGAATCGATGCATAATAATGAGCCCACCCTAACTATTTTTCTTTATCAGGAACAAAAAAATCTTACTCTCTTACACTGGCCAAATCTTCATTCGCCATTAATGTGAATGCATTTTTTTTATCCTAGCAACATGAGGAGTGAATCACGTACGAGGATATTTGGTATCGTGTAGCACACACTTTACTCCCGAATCGAGGACATTCGACTTACCGCACACCTCCGAAGCTTTCGATTCGCAAGTGAGGAATTTCCTCTAATTATCACAATTGTGAAGGGACTCGACACGAGGAGTTACATCAAAAGGTCTTCATTACTCGCACCTCACCACACTTCTCTTTCTGATCAGATTCGAGGAGCGATTCGAGAGCTTAATTACGCACGGAATTCGTTCGTGACCCTTCATTATCCATATGGTAACATAACAGGGTGACGAAAATCAATAGCAAGGTTATTGTCCACCCATCACTTACATTAGGCTGTGGCCTGCAATGTGCTAAAGCTCATATTACAGAGAACTGAACACTAACAATTACTCGCAAAGATTTAACAAAATTCAATGACTTGAAGCAAGACCCATATTTTTTACCACATTCGCCATCCACTTCGAACATTCTAATAGAAGACAAAGAACAATTGGCAAAATATTAATCCCCAGGTGAAATGTGCGGCTTAGCAATTATAAACAATATTATCGAAGAGTGGAGCGATTTATTAATCCTGATGACAGCATGTCAGAAGGTAGAATTATTATTCGCAATTGGTTACCCTTTCTCCTCGCCTCGCGCTGATAATACGGGCTGAACGACTTCCACCAGAGAATTCAAGGCAGAAAGAGCGTAATCGAGCAGGCCACGGAGAACCGGGTGCGCACGTTTACGAGTTCAGGAACTGCTAGGAGAAAGAGAGACTTAAGAGGATCCAAGTGGAAGGCCAACAGGAACGATTCGAGAACAAAAATCAGTCCAGATGGTATCAAACCTGGGCCAAAAATCTGCGTTACTGGCCCAGGGAGTAAACCGAGCGAATGGAATGGGGTCGCCGGAAAAAAATTGGACAAGGCAGAATTCCGCATTTTTACAACAAGAATCAATGCAAAAAACACCGTAAAGGCACCAACTCCAACGCGCTCCGCACCCACATGGGTCCTACCGATAATTTCTGTCGTCCCTCACGGATACGAAAACTCCGATTTATTTTCCCATTTCGGCAGATAATTGAAAATTCAGGATTAGAGTCTATTTCACTACTCTCCGCGTCTCATACTATCCAAACGTCATCCTAAGATTCTTTCGTCGCCTCTCACATCGATCCAAAATCGGTCGACCCTGCTAGTCTGCTTTGCAGGTTAACCCTAAAGTCGCGAGTTCGATTCCCGCAGACGGCAAGAATGTGCAAACAGAGGTTGACCTTTCCCAAATTATTTCGAATTTTAAAAGAACGGCGCAAAATAGTGCCAACAATAAAGAATTCCAAATTTTTAAGTTTTAAAGTTACTAAAAGAAATCCTGAGGGGACCAAAAATGTGGAATGCTAAATGCTCGAAAAAACGGAGTCTTGACAAGTTTCATAATATCACTTTTAACTCCGTCGCGAATATGCCCACGATGATTACAAAGGAAAAATCCCAGGTAGAGTATTCGAAAAACAACCAACCGTACTGTAATGACATTTACAATATATTTCCCGAGTCCAACACTTTCTAACGAGGAAACAATAGCATCTAGTGCCCTCAGTGCCAGACAGACATATCGCAGAGGTAAATTTGGGATAAAAATCTTTTCACTATAAAATTAACAGTATTCCGCTCCAATATAGCCTTACCCTGCGCTTGACACCTCGAAGATTATTAGGCGAAAATTCCTGTCAAAGTAAACACCAGCAACAAAGACAAATGCGAAACGAAAACTCCTCGACAAAACTGTGTAGAATACGAAATCAATGTAACGAGATCCTGCCCTCAAAATAAAAGCCGTATCTTAAGGCCAATGAGATGCTTCAAATGCACAAGGCAGGGGTATGGATTCCACTCGAAAACATCATATAGGCACACGACAGGGGTCCCAATTATTTTCTTTCGTTTGGTTGATATTTGAACTGAGAAGAATTGCCCCCAACCCCTTTTACCCTCCATTTTAACTTTTTGAGCACACTGGACCAACTGAAAATGTCTTAAAACAATATAAGAGACGGGAATCCATACAAGTGACATGACGAGAGAGAGAGAGAGGGAGGGAGAGAATGTAGCAGCGATCCATAAACCATTAAAAGGGTCCGCAAGACGACCGACGCGCTGTAATTGCCGTAGCGTAGACACGAAGCATTCTGGAAACTCACTCGCGTGGATTCTAAACAAGCGCCTTTATTAGTGCGGCAATCGTTTCCCCGAGACGTAGTTTACTAAAGGACGCGGATGATTTCAAATTCCTTATTTTTTTCCCCATGCCTCATTCTTCCTAATTTCACAACCGCCCACATTGCTACCGAATATCGGTTCGCTTGCTCACCCGCGTGATATGTTTCACCTCGGGCTAGAACTTAAAACGGCAATCTATTACAAGTTTGACATTTTATCATCAGCATAACTCACACCCAATTTTGTTTCAAGCGGGCGGACAAGAGCGTCAAATTTTCCCCAGAGAGACCAGACTCACAGCTTCCAATCTCAATTTTAGCCAGGCCTCCCCCCTTTGCCATTTAAACTTTTTATTTTCGAAAACAGAAAATGTATTGCATTTTTTTGTGTTTAAGTGCACCTGAGTACCTAAAATTTATTAAACGACTCAAAACAAACTCTAGTCCAAGGCAGTAACACCGTAACCATCCATCAGCCCAGCAAAACAAAGCATTTCGGTTGGCGTGAATTCCTTTTGTATTGAATTTGTTTGAAAGAATTGAACGCTCTCCGACAAACCAAAACACAAGTGCAGTCGTAATAGAAGTTGCAGCATAACAAGCACACTAAAAACAGATTTAAGTTATTCCTCCAGTTTTTTTACACGAATGAAAATCCCGACGAGAGCACAGATGATAAAACATTCCACCGCAATTGAATACATGTATGTTCGAAAATCTTCTTCCTTGATCAAAAATAGAAACTATTATTAAGCCCAATCATAGCCAGAAATTACAATATTCTATCCTTTTTACAAAACTATGATTAATCATACGCTGTCAAGTAATCTACCGCCCCACTTGATCAAAGTCGGTACAAAGTAAACAAGAAATACGCACAAAAACGAGAGGAAACCCAAACATTTACGTTTCAATTCACTTCATACTAAGTGCATTTATAGACGGCCAGATGGTTACGAATTTTTCCATATGCAGAACGTGGTCGACGAATATGCAACGGCTGAATGACATTCGCCATCGACAGAGCATACTCTCCCAGAGTAACTGGCACGGAAAGAATGCCGAGGCATTGTTCGAGGTTCGCTTGCAAGAGACGGGGACATTTATTGCCTTAATGTTTAGACAGCATAAATAAAAGGCTTTACCACATGTGCAGCGTAATCATTGCCAGGTTTCATTAGCTTCCACCAACGTCACCAACCCTTTTCAAAACAACCGCCAACTGTGATGTAAAAGACAAAAGCTTCAATTACATTTCCGCACGTATTACGCGATGGATTGATCGGCCTCACCGTCAATCATATACCCAATAGGGCTCAGCGGATGAGAGAACTTCTAGTTCCACATTTCCTAAACACTAGAGATAATATTACCAGAAAACAAGTAATTGACATTAATTTTCGACAGGAAAACCGGAAGCGTAAAGAGGTTCATTCGGCACAGTCGACGAGTTAAATATTAACAACATCATCGATTTAGCGAAGGTTAATAATACTTGTATAAGCAATCCACAAAAATACGTGACTAGTCGTCTTCACCTCCACACGGAAAACGAGAGCTATTTTATAAAACAACGCTATTACAGAGCTGGGACATGAGCTACTAAAATTAAAGCATATAATATGGGAAATAACTTCAGCTCAATCCTGTTAAAGGGCCAATAAAATAGGCATCTCATAACCGGTTTTGGATTCGCGCTCGACACGGTTTTATTACGAAAACATCCTGGCACTAAACGAAAATAATCAGGTATGGAGCCTAGTATTACGACACTAACGAACGAGTTTCGTTCGTGACTCTATCCATCGGTCGTGGCGGTTATTCGGATCGTTTTAATTATGCAAAGAAAATTTCTTTGCCAAGCTCCGAATGAGCGACTCCTATGCATTACATTTCCCAAAGAGACATAACGTTGCGATATTAAAACTTCAAAGCCCTCACGTACTTATCTACTGCGGGTGCATCATTAGCACCGCATCTCGACTAAGAATTTCTTCTAGTTAAAGACGAGCTCCGTTAAGGTCATTAGAATCAAATAAAGGAAGAAATCATTGTTAAAGGTAAAACTCACGTCATTAAAACATCATAACAGCTGGAGAAGCCAAGGGAACAAAAACAAGCTGAAGAGCAAGATGTAGGTACCACGAGCAACGCATGGATCAGCCCTCCAACTAGAAACATCTGTCGACCCCGTGACAAAGATGCTTAGGGACATAATATTTCAGCACCGCACGAAAAGAGTATCTACAATAACACGGGGATGTACCCAATGACACGTAAGGGCGCTATTTGTCGACTGGCTGGGGCAGTATAAAAGGGAAAATTGCGACCGGATGCATTTACGGGCGCACTCGCATGCAGCGGTACACTGTTGCCAAATGTTTCACCACTTATTTGCGTATTTACGATCGGCCACCTGAGTCCGCGCTAATGTATCGGCGCAGCAACGAAACCCATCGGAACCTCCATAATGAAACATGGGTGCACTCATATCCCAACAGTCTGAACTAATAATTCAGCGTGTGGGATGGGATGGTGGGAATCTATTTCTTAACGAATCGACGCACGTTTTATTAACCAGTGGACTTAACCGAAAACCAATTTACGGTAGAGGACGGGTGTGACCTAAAGGTTAAAAGAGACCGTCGGGGGGTAATTATTTTATTCGAGCGAAATACAGTAATTCTTGAGTTTTCGGGTGCTCATTAGGATTTTGCACAAGTTCACGTACGTGACAGAAAGATGGGAATTTCATTTCGGGCCAATCACAAAAAACACTCGGCTGACATTCCAATATGCAACGATTCGCTCTAGCATAGAGGAATGTGGGCGTCGGAAATTGAGACGCTCGAGACGGGGGACACGGAGGACCACCTTTTTCCCAGCACATTTCGCGACGACGCCACAAACACAAGGAAACACTGAGGTATTTAGTCACATCTCCCTTTACACACTTCCTCCACACATTATTCATGGCCGTCGTCCCAAAATCTCCGTTCGTCGACCTGAGGAGTATTGCGCAGACGTAGACCTCCCTCGCGTATTGTGACATCTTTGTCTTTTTCATGCTGGCGTCCCGATTTTTTTTTCAAATACATCTATAGCGATTAAAATTTATGTAACGATTTCACCCCTAACTTTTGTATCTCCTGTCTTTACCATAACAGAAAAATGAATGGAAGTGCCTGTTTGCATCACCCATACCGATCAATGCACTGGATTCTTTACTTCAAAACACCACCAACCACGCGGAATCAATATAAAATACTTGGTCAAATCTATTCCTAATCTCTTAGTCAAGTTTTCAATGCACAGTATCGTAACTGTGCGCCTAATTGGCGATAAACACACACATCCTGAAATGTCTACACGCGTCCCACGGAGGACGTTTCTCGTGAATTTTCCGATAATCACGTCAATGTCCAGATTCAACGACAACCAATTCTGATTGGTGATCATTCCCCGTTTCCCCGCTTTGTTTTCATTTCACAAACAAACATATCAATCTGGTATCATACACTTAAGCTGATGGACAACGGAGTATCCAAAAAAACTAGAATAAATTTACAAAACGCTAAACAAATACACTACACATTAGGCTTCGTGATAAAATCCCTCCACACTGAGACGTAAAGCATAACAAATTATTATTTTAAATTCATAATTTTTTAACATGAACATGATGACAACATATACGCATTCTTCAAGAGAAAATAATTATACGAACGTATTAATGGCCTTAATCGACGGACGAACTTTTGATCGAGTCAATAAGAAAATTATCGAATGGAGTGTTTTCCTAGCCCCCTCCTAAACCGTCGAGTAATGCCGCTACAATGAATTTTTACCAAAGACCAATTATTAATAGACAAGAATGATTGCCTATCAAGTGATTGGGTACGGACGAAGGTGAAATTGGACTCAATTACTGGAGTCAAGCTCACAGTTTAAAATAATTCATTTGGAATTATTCCGAGCTTTTTTTAAAATCGATTCCGGAAAGGAGAAATCACAAGATTACGTCAAGTACTGTTTCACCACCATCTCTGCCTTGTTGATTCCCAGAGACTTAATGCCTCGACGACGGACACCTGGACCTGACTGACCGGCGGAGGAAATTTCCAGAAAGCCCCCCGACCGCCCAATCGCAATAACCGTCGACGAGGCGCGGAGGACCGAAAAGTCCCGCGGGAGCAAGAGCTCGTATTATTAAACTCGTCTTCGGTCCAGCGGGAGGAAGACGCACGCGGCGGCGGAACGCCTTCGCGGCGTAAAGTGAAGTTAAAAAAAAAAATCTCCCCGCTTGGAAACTTGAGTATTCGTCAATCTGAGAGCCATTTTCGGGCGACAATAACAGGTTTGTTTTGGCTCGAACCCACCTCACCTGTGGTGTCGGACGGGGGAGTGGGGAGACGAGGCGAACTGTTTGGAAGCCGCGGGGTGAGGAGAGAGAGAGAGAGACGAGAGGGAGGAGGCGGGAGGGCAGGAACCGGGGAAGGAGGCCCGTGTGAGGAAGGACTGCGGAGAATGGGGGGAGGGCGGGCGGCCGTTGTGAAAAACGGTCGGCCTGCGCGTGGAAGAAGAAGAGGGAACGATGAGGGAGGGCACGGCTGCCTTATAAAAAAAATACTCAAACGCAACACGTACCTCGAGAGCGTTCCTTTGAGAAGCGGATTGGGTCCATTACAGTAACCGCCCATCATCTTGGTGCCTCCGGAATCAACGCCAGCACCCCGCCGCTCACCACCGTCCTGCCCAAGATGCACCACCACGGGTCCGCAGTGGCATCACCGCACCAAGGCGGTCGTCCGCCGCTACACGACGCCACCGCACCAACGCCGACTAAAACACCGGCTCGGCACCAACGCCGCTGCTTGACCCTCACGGCCAAAGGGGCGACGGCAAAGACTGTGGGTGACCCACACCTGCAAATTCAACACAAGGCCCGGGGTAAAATGACGCCCTGGACACGCAAAAACACCAGAATATTGCTATATCCATACAAAACTATGAATATTTTACTTTTAACGCTCGACCTTGACAAGTTAGCACTGGGTGAGCTCACTGAAGCACTGACACACACATGCACCAACGAACACGATGATCAATTTGGATGGACACGCGCGAGGAGAATCTATCCCGACTAGACTTCGGACGAGTTTTATTTTCCAAATTCCCGCACACCGGAAACCAAAGGACGAGGAACACTGGCTACATCCACCCCCTGATCCTTTTTATCTCCCACGAAATCCACAGGACGTGAAGGAAACGAGTTCACACTCTTAAAGCCACATCCCTTCCCCTGAGCACATTCTAATACACACTCACTGGCGCACACAAACGCACACTCGCTCGCCAAATAAAACCTTGGGAGACCCTGAGCGAGGGTGAGAGACGGGAAAATGTACGTGCGGAGAGCGTGTCACTGCTTTCGGTACAAGATCAATCGGGAGCGGGGGCCGCGGCCCCCTCCGCCCCCGCGGTTCCACTCCTCACTGCCGCCGACCCGATACCGCCGCCGCCGGGCCCGCAACGCCCGCCGCCTTCCATGGACCGTCGCCGCTTGCCGGCGGCGGATGGGGTCGAGCACCGCCTGCCACGCACCCCGAAACGATCCCGAACATGGGGCGAGAACCCTGCGCGCGAGAGGTTTACCGCAAATCACCTAATCTTCCCAAAGCGATGTATGAGGATACCCTTATTTTAAATCCTAATCGCGAAATTACATCCCAAACGCACACACAAACAGCCACACACACATAGACCAAGTATCACCATCCCTCGGCAACAATATGATACGAGGGAAACGACCCGGGGAGAAAGGGGAGAGCACGATGCCGACGGAAAGCGTAACACATATACTCTGTATTTATGGATATATTTAGTTTCATCTACCCCTCTGCCTCCACTACATCACATCCCATCCAGGGGACTCAACCCCACGTGTCCGGGATTGAAACGCACGGCCGGTCGCACTGAACCAGATCCTTGATATATCCACTAGATCCGAGGATTAAACTCACAGCTCCGACGAAAGGAGGGAACGAAAAATGGGGACTTGGTTTCACGAACGGGAGTCACGTGGACGACGAAAACACTCGGTTGGGCTGGCCACGAATATAATCCACACTACACGAGTCAAAAAAACGTCTTGCCACGGTTATTTCACCGCGGAGCGAAGAACGAGAGAGAGGTCGCGAATTAATTTCGCGATCGGGCGAGAATATGAATGGTTCAAGAGATTTTTAGGAGAGGTTCGTGAGGAGAGTAAGAGGGAGGTGTTACAAGAGGATGGAGGTTCGTTTGGCTTGTCCGAAAGAGAGGAAAGCGGCACACGGCTCACGCTACGCCAACAACTGCTAAACTGAGTTCCCCCCCTCGGATGGACGGGGGGAAAGGTGTCGTGTTGCCGCCTTTCGCCGCCTCCCCCCGTGGAGGCGCTCGCGACCGCATCGCCTGCCACTCCGCCCACCTAACCAACGAGTCGAGGGGAAGGTAAGGAGGGGACGGCGACCGGGGGGGGGGGGTTGACGGGGATGGGCAGAGTTCGAGAGTCGGAGAGGGAGAGGGGGGGAAAAAATACAAATGAAAGCACCATAGCTTGCACTTTCCATTAATCAAATAAACAACCAAAACTCGACCAGTCTACTCCAACGATCGCTCGTGCGGCGAGACCGGAGGACAAAAACAATAAGGCTTGTGGGGCGCTCTGTGCTATGACGTGGCTGATAAATAAATAACTGCGACTCGCTCGCGATGGGTTGATGATGCGCGTACACGCATGTGGGGTTCCAAAACGGGGACCTGAGATTGCTCCTGACTTGCGGGACTCCTGGACCGAGTATGCAGAGTGCTCGAGACTTATTAGCATATAGTGGCCCCTCCCCCGGTATCCGTGGCTAAGTTTATGCGCAAGTTTACCACGGACCGAATAAATTCGAAAAATTACTGCACACGAAAGAGAGAAAGTACACTCTTAACCTACGAAGAAGTTTTCGAGATACATTATTATGACCTCATTCAATGTTTCCAAGTCACATTGAACGTAATTCCATTAAATTTTAACACAGCCTTATATACTACATGAATATCACGTGATAAGGTTCGTTCTCTCGTACCGGCGGCTTCAGGTGACGGCAGTAGAACGTTGGTGCACTATGGCCTATCATTTTTGGTTGATTTTGGCCATCAAAGTCCTATTAAAACGTTAAGAACTCATTTGCCATAGAGTACGATATTGATATAATTCACGGACTGCGGGTCGTCTCTAGAATGTAATTTCGTGGCTCCCAGAATATATTAATGTCGTTAAAAATTTATTAGAAGTCGGGAAAAATTTAGGACTTCGAGATTTTTACTTGTAGTAGGAAGCCCTCCTTGGGTGTATTATTTTCGTTAGATCGCCAAAATCAGTTTGATTAATATAAAATTATAGATATCTCCTTAGAGCATCATCTATAGCCATTTGAATAAAGTGAATTTAATATTACATGATCTCTGGAAGTAAACGATTGGTGCAAAATATGTGAATGGTATTTCAGGATGCAGCTTTGGACCAGAGGTGTTGATAATTTAAATACTTGAGGCAATATCAGTGGTTAGCGGTCCGTTAAATCAAGTTGCAATAGCAATTTATGCATTTAATGATTGAATAAATTATGAATATACCAATTTCGGCAAATATCTGGAGCAAGTATTCCAAAGTTTCGTGACCAGGTGGGTAAATACTCGTAGTTGATACTCGTATCCACCCATTTACATGTAAACGCATTCACATTCATTTTAGTAACTATTTTCAGCCTAACTGTAGAATCTTAAAAATAAATAATACCCTAACTCTAATGCGCCCTTCTCCAGTAATTCTCACTACCATCCTACTCCCTTCTCATCAATGAAATGATAACTGATAATTATTTTATCACTCTCCTCATTAACATTTAACCGAATAACAGACTTGTTCGAGGCTTTTGAAAAATTGGGGAGGTAACATGGGAATCGGTCCCATGTTCGCACACGACCGCTGGGGCTCTTGTGGAAAACATTTTACCCCCCGAGAAATTATCAGCAGCGAGACGGTTTCGAATTTCCAATAATTATTCAAAATTTTAAAAGTTTCTAAACTGAGTAATACAACGTAAAAATGACCAAAAATAAAATTTGTGTGGGAAATCACAGCAATAATATGCAATAATAATGCACCAATTATGACCAGTTATATCGCTGGAAGAAGCATCATGCATTCGCGAAGCAATGATTACGACGAATCGAAGCGAAATAAGGCTAATGTGGACAAAATATATTCTAGTGGCCGCATCGAAATGTTTTGGTGATTGTGTCTAAGAACATATGATGAATCGCCATCACTCGCGAAAGTCGATGAAATAATAATAAATTGATATAAAGAACCAAACGAGAAAGATTATGATAAGGTAATCTACCGGTTAAGGTAGGTCTTTGGATGGACACAACGATCAAATAAATACAGGTATTTTGTAACTCCAAACAAAACCCAATCCAGCAACTTACTCTACATCAGGTCCCTCTTCATCTCTGTGTATTTCCTTCCTCCCTTCATCCCGTCCAATATCCCTATTCTGTTCCTGCCCTTTCCTCGCTTGCCTAACATTCTCCCCTCTATTACAGTCTTCAACATCCCACTAACTCTCAATACGCCTTTCATCCATTTTTCCTGCCTCCATAGGATTTCTCCCAACAAACCCCTCTCCTCACCCACCATCTCTAGTACTTCCTCATTACGAGAAAGGTGCAGAATGTAAATGTAATACACCAACCGTTGTCACACGTGAATGTTATGCATTCAAGAAGAAATTAATAGCAAAGCAGGAGATTAAAAGAGTAGAGAGCAGTGGGAAAAATTATCTTCACATTGTCAACGGTTGATGAGAGTGTTGAGTGCAATGATTCCACTGCTAACCGAAAACTATCCCCCACACCTAAGTCTTTGAAACTGAGCGTGATGTACTTTCCAGTCGAAAACAGAGCTTCTGGAAAGATATTGCGTGGAGGAAACGCAGGAGAAGACTCAAATGAGCCGAACCGAATGCCTATCTACACACCTCGGGCGGTTTTTTTTCTAAGAAAGCGTAATCGCCATTTCAATTACCAAACACTCCAGGAAACCTAATTACAAGAATGCCAGACAACGGAAGAAAAACGATTTTAGAAACTGCCGATAGGCTGACAACGTTTTCATTCCACGTGCAGCGTTGCATCACCCGAAGAACAAAATAATAATAATTTATTTTCCACTTGCGAACACAGACGGGAACTACCCTTCACAACATGGCAAATGTAAATACTTCCTTTCTTCTGATTCTGATTAATCTTTCATGAATCACATGTCTCCTTGAATGATTCTAGAATAATGCGAGAAGGAAAATCAAATGCATGCGTGTAATGGAGAAGGAAATACTGTAAAGTCCCTACTTTATTATTGCGCGCAGTCCTTACATACACGCTTCTTTCAAATATTTTCAGCGCTTTGAGCATGGGAAAACCCCAAAGACTAAGGGAATAAATTATCACTTGATTCAAGCTTCGTTTTTCTCACCCTGACACTTATTCCTTTCCAATCGCTCCATGACTTTCGCGACCTAACCCTTAGTACGTGCCACGTATCAACCCATTTATTCGTCTCTCATGCACCTGATTTGCGATGCCGCTCTCTCTCGACGCGACCAAACCAGCGGAGCACACTTCTTTAAACTCCCATGTCGGCGCATCCAATCGAATTCTGTCTTGATCCACCTATTCATCACCCGATATCTCCTATTATTACCAAAAGCGCTCCTCTAGTACCATATGCCCAACTAACATATTACACCTATATGCTCACCCTGGGACGTTTCACTTCCATATAAGAATGTAAAAAGGAGTTCATTTTTATATTCATTCTTTTAGTAGTAGTAGTTTTAGGGGAGACGACCGACAGCAAAGTCATTAGCGCATTAGGGATGGATGGGAAAGGTGAAAGGGTGGAGAGAAACCCGGCTTCGGCATTAGCCTACTCTTGTCGAAATACGACAAGTTTAACGCAGTTTAACGTCCCATCCGACGGACGTCGTACTCACTCAAAGGGCTCTCCACAAAGAACCTCAAGTAGGAATCGGGATAATACCGAAAAAAAATCTGCTACGAGATTCGAACCTGGGCCCTCACGGCGGGAAACCTGTACGTTATCCACCACACCCTCGCGATCTCCCAGATTTTTTTTGCAACCTCAGAGAAACGTTCACTTTTTCATATAACCTACCTACTACCGTAGACCTTTCTGCCGACATTTACCTTCATATTCCTGATCTATACTCTGCCATGATATAAAAACTCATCCAATTTTCAATTAATTTGCCGTTTGCAATTACCGCGCATTTATTCTTCCCATTCTCCTTATCCAACGTAACCACCTTCGGTTAAGAAGTATTGCGCCTCAATATCAGCTTCCCCATTACTCAATTGAAGTTATTCAGAGTACCCTAGAGATGTATCGAGCTCTTCACCAGCATCGCTGCATCATCGATGGGATTCATATCTTCAATCAGTCCACCTGTCGTAATCCATTCACATAATCCTTATATCAATCTCTCAGAAATGTACACATAAAAGCTTTAAACAGCCAGGGTGATATTATGTATCATCGTTCCACACAAGCGTTATTTCGAACCATACCCTAAAAAACCCATTTACTCTCAACACTTGCCTTACCGTTTTCATGCAACAATTTTGCACCAATCAATGAACTGCATATTCATTCCAAATTCTCTCCCAGCTACCCACAACTTTCCTCCTTTTATTCCGTCGTCTACCATCTCCAAATCAATTAATACAAAATAACACTTGCCGAAGAATAATATGTAATAAAATTATAAATCTTTGGCGTCAAGTACTTAAAATAATAATCATATGGATTTACCAACAAGACACATGTAAAACTGTAGGTAATTTGGAAGCATACTTGTCCTGTTCTAAAGATACTACAATTGAGAAAGTAATGCTAATTCATTGGATTATAATCAATCAACATATGAGGTATGATATCTACCGCAACAGTACGTAAGATATAAATTACAAATTAAACAGCGAAATAAAATAGAACATATTATTATTTAATAAAATAGGAATGATTTTGAAAATTTTCAATCAATGGTCATGAAATATTGTGCCTTTGGCCCAGCATAAAAAAGTACATCTATTGTACAAAGTCAAATTGAGGTTTAGTGGTACAGTATGTTTATAACGTGAAAACAAATGATTCGTTCATTTCCTACCACGCATAAAGCCAGATTACCCCAGCCGGATTTAGTCCACTGCCATCACCTTCCGTGTTCGAATCAACAGTTTACTGAACACTTTCCTCGGTATACTCAAAATTATATCCTCTATAATTCCTATATTCCAATGAATTAACGAGTGCCGTATTACTAACGAGTCCTTAATAAAATAAGGTGCATCTACGATTGTACTTTTTCACTCGTTTGGTACAACTAATATTATCAACTAAGTGAACAATTTGCATAAACGGATAATTTGTCACTTTCCCCCATATTGTAACTTTTCATCGAGTATACCAATTACGCCTGCGGCTTTCTCATTATTTTAAAATTTTCATTAATTTTACGACCTCATATCTACTGGTATCACCTTCCCAGCAGTCGTATTCACACTCTCTACCATTTGGCTTACTTCCATTCTCCACAACACCATTGTTAGTGATTCTTAAAATCGCCCTCTTCCCCTCAGTCTCCGAATTAATTGTACACAATACCATGATTCTTGTGTATTTCAATCATCCATAGCATTCCTACGTTTCACTATTTTCAAAAAAGCTTCCTAACCCGTTTAAAATAATTTTGCACTTTTACTACACCTGCCAATCGTATTCCATCCCTACGTTCTTTCGCGAAATTTTAACATCCCTCCCCTTTGCACGCAATCGTCTTCTTACACGCCACTTCCTCTACACTGAAATTTCTTCCACTTCTCCCGTCATTCCATCAAGCATCACCTTTAATTCTCCCGACCACAACTTTCCCACGCACGCTTTCGGAGCACTCGAAAACCATTCCTTTCAAACATTCCAAAGCCTCACTCACACTTCCGTTTTCGCTGCATTTGTCCCATTTCGTCTCCTTCGAGGACAGCTTATCCCCAAGCCTCCATTCATTTTCCATTCTTACATTTTTGTCTTGCAACTTGCCTACTTTTCCTCTAAATTGATTTGGGCTCTAAAAATTCCACGATATCCCCCTTTCCGCCATTTTGGAGTCCATCTAACAGTGGTCTGATCCACATTCACCGCCTCTCATTGTCCTTTTGGCCACAAGCATTTATGATTTAATCACTTTAGATTAATATCAAGTTTTCGTTCGTTTTGCTCTCATTACACGAGTACACTCGTTCAATTTTGCCTAGCACGAGACCTAAGCCACAATCATTCTCTTAAACTACCAGTTTTCAAAACTTTTCACTCGATGAACCCATCGTCCATTTTTCATTATGAACCACCCCAAAAAGTGCTTAAGGATGGCAAGTGACTAACTGTTAAAAAGGGGAAATCATGAAAAACGAGTCCCGAGAATACATTCTATTTGCGTGGAAAAGTGAAGCCGACGGCGGGTATAACAATTAGATGAGTAAAAATAGAGCAAGTGTATAACCCTTCATAGCAGTATAACTTGGGATGAAAGAGATCTTGGGATCAAGCGAAGGAAAGCTCTAGCTAGGAAGGTTTTCACGAAGAAGTGGCGACTACTATGTTCAAAGACACTATGTTCAATGACACTATGGATCAGACACATGGAGCTTTGGTAAAGTGGACAGCGAATGATAGAAGCCTTCGAAACATGATGCTGGAGTATGAGGCGAACGGTAACTACCGCCGTATGAAATTAGCCGTAGCAGACTGCTAACTTATTTCTTTCTTAACTCCCCTTCCTATCCATTGCCCATTTATAAGAGTACGGCTGGGGTCAACTCTTCCCATTACGATGCTGGAGGAGAAGGCGGGGAAATGAGGAAGCGTTTTAGAAGAGAAGGAGATGAACGGACCATATGGAGAACCGAGTGATAAAGATGATCAGGATTGGACACACCTTAAGGCATAATAGATTAGTTAAAAACCCAAGAGATGGGAACATTGAAGGGTAGACCCTGCAAGAAAGACCAAGAGATAAGTACGTATTGTAGAATAAATTAAAAAGGACGTAACATAGGAAAGTTATCAGAAGATGAGGGAATCAACACTGAATAGATAAAAATGGAGGGATGCAGTAAACCAATCCTAGGATTGAAATACTGATGACGATGAGAATACAATAAGTGGTAGAAGAAATGATAAATGAAGTTTAATTCAAAAATTTCAAAAATTTACCGAAGAAAATAAATTTGGGGAAAAACAATCAATCTCTCAAATTTTCGTATCATTATTATTATTAGTGTACCGTTTCTAGTAGGTTTTGCATGAGCACGAATACTAACCACAGCTGCATTTCTAATCCTCGCCCAACAAGACAACCTGACACATTTACTCTACAATAACCTCTCCTTCAATTCCGCATACTTTCTTAATTTTCGTAAATTATTATTAGATTATATCAAATGAGAATTTCTGGGCTTCTGCTTTGCATTTTTCCAGAATGATGGGGCTTCCACTTTTGCAATTCCGCCGTTCTAGGTGGAGTCGTGACCACCGTCGTAACAGTCACCCAACACTCTTTAGTCCTGAACCATAAGCACTCTTTACACATTCCACTCCCCAGAACGCTTGCATTCATCTAACTTCTCATCTTAATTATCCCCTACCGTTACCGTCTCCTCCAAAACGACTCCTACGCATTCAAATAATCCGACCCGGAATCCAATGAACGGCGGTAAATGCCACACCGTCGAAGCAGGAGACGAGATGAGATCACCACTTTCCGAGTAAACCGTTTTGGCTGCTAACCGGGCGCGTGTCGCTCCCGCCGCACCCATAACGGAGGCCGCCATGTTTTGCAGAACGGACTGTGAATTCCGTTTGCTCCAAGGCAGTCCGGTCCCGTTACGTCTTAAACGCGAAAGTGAGTCCATCGCGATGGAGCCCGAAAAGAGAATGAAAATTCATGAATGGGGGATGCCATTATAATAGACGACCCCCCCCCCATTTCCCACAGCCTCATTATTTCCCGAACGCGGAGTTACGCTCGCCTCATGAATTTTCACTTGGACCCGCTATCGATGGAACACCACGGGCCTTTTATCGAGGTGCGTTAGGCGGGGAGGGGGCTCTTCCCCCCCTCCCCCCGGGTTTTGAAACGTAACGGTCGGGGACCAGCTTAAAATCCACTAGGACCAGTTCGAATATCGAAAGTTGGGAGGGCGGACAAAGACCCTTCCGTATTGAATCCACCTGCTCTTTCTCCGAATGACTAGGAGGAGGATACCACCGGGCCGGGGAATCTCGCGGCACATGTCCTGTGCACCTAATTCAGGGTGCGAGCACTCGCGACGGCGGTGGACCGGGTGCTATGCGGAAGAGTGCCTTTCCTAAGGGCGTGTGAAATCAATTTTCGTTACGAGTACATAGGAATGTGCGATACCACGATAGAATTACATTATTTAGACACTTTTACATCGGCTATATCGATGAGGATGACATTACTAAAACCGATATATGGCGAGTCGATAATTATCTTCAACATAACCCTGCTGACGACGGACAAGATAGCGAAAATATCAATACCGCTTCATGTAACGATCATGGCGACATCGCTCGGATATTCTCGAATTGTCGACATACCGCAGCGATATAATCGATACTTACCAATAAATCACAGCCACATTTATAATTATTTTATCAACGAATATCACAATTGAACTATTAATATCAACAAAGATTTAACATAAGCAGACACCAAGGACGAAGGTCGCATAGTTTTTGCCTCATCCCTGGCAACAGGCGTACCCATCTCACCTAAGACAACTCATTCTTTTGAAGCAGTACAGACGTTTCGAGCAGTGTTACAAACATAAAACTCTTGGCGCGTGCACCTCATCTGTCCAATTCCCGTTCATTAGCATGTCTTCCTGCACCGACAAGTGAATCTCTGAGGCTCGAGGAAAGTAAACCCACGCGCCATCTAATTGGGGGTAGATAGATTATGTGGCGTTAGTAGGTCGGGACGGAACCATCCACCGGGGCCGGATACTGTCTGCTGGCCTTATTCCTCCGGACAGCAGACGGGCGACGAAGAGGGAAAGCCTATCGATCCCTGACGAAACGGAAAACGTTTTCCGAGCGAGAATGAGAACTCCTGAATCACGACGCCCGACTCTGGGCTCGTTTTCAGTTGACGTTCTCGCATCACAACGTAAGAGAGCTCAGGCGAGAATTTTATTATCGCTGACCTTGAGTCTTAACTTTTCGGGCCCGGGGGGCACGTTGAGCCATTGGCTCCTGTTGGATGGAAAGTGGGAGGCTGGGTGAGGTGGGAAAGGGGGGGGAAGAGGATGGATCGAGGAGAAAGAGAGAGAAGGGGGAGGAAGAGGTAGGCAGCTTTTCGACGGTAAACTTGTCGACTGAACGAACCGCTGGATCATAACGCGAACCACGACGGGTATTCCTCGAGATAATTCCCGAGCTGAGACTTTTTCGCTGATGTGCCACGGACAAATTTGGGGCAGCGTTTTTCAGCTGCGAAGACGCATCCCAGGTGGCACATGCCCTCTCTTGATCCTGTTCTGCGACCCAGTACGACTTGCCAGCCGTCATAGTTCGAGGTAGACGTTCCTAATACGTCGGCGCGCATTATGGAAGGGGCTAAACGCAACTCCGAAAACATCAACCTCCTATTTTCAAGCTAAAAGTGGTGGTTCGAATGACGAAAATACTGTGGCATTGAACGCCTAAGCAATCTTAAGTTTTATATCTGTTACATAGTATAATAAAATTTTTATAGTCGTCATCAATGACAACTTTCTCCGATTCTTCTAGAACATAATTCTGTAATGGCACCATAATAATGACACAATTTTACTTAAACCAATTATTACACATTGGCTTATGAGATGACCCACTTGTTTGTAATTTCAATTATCAATACATCACAAGTGAAGTACGACACTTACGTGAGGAGAAATACGTGCATATAATTATTTCCTTCAATAAAATCCCAGGGTAAGAATCCCTAAAATAAAATAATTGCAAGTTACGTAATGTTGATTCAGAAACCAAGAAGAATTCCGTTCTCTTATGGCTTGGGCTGATACTCTTAACAGCCCGGTCCTTTTACATGCCTCCTGTCCTGTATATTTGCCGCTGTGTGCCTAAAGAGATCGGAGGGAATGAGCGGATGGCACGTATATGACAGGGCCACATGGACTACTGCATCCTTTGCAGTCTTGATGACTAGCTTTGCGTCTCCCACATGCGGGTTACCGAACAAGACATGGGTAGTGTGTTAACAAGAAACGAGCATTGTGCCGACACGAAGGAACATTACAAATGCCTTCCATCCTCCTTTTATCTCGGAATTCTACAGTACAGCTCCAGTATAAGAAGAAGTATCCCCACATGATAAACACATCATTATATTTATAAATAATTAGGTACACTTTAAAAACAAATTCACCTTATTTTTAAGAATAAAATAAAGAAGACGATATGCTCTAGGATATTTTCAATCGGAAAGCAGAGAAATTTTAAAGACAGTGTAAATAAGAAAACTACAGACCTACGATGTCTGTACTGAAAGTTTATATCTTAAGGGTTTCAACGTGGAACGAGAGAGGCAGCTGTCTACATAGCTACTTGATTTTCATTTCCTTTTATGGATAAACTTTGGGCACCGTTAGATTAAATCCCTACTGAGAAAAAATTAAGGCCGCAAGGACTGGTCCAGTCAAGTTTGAAACTTTTCATTCGGTCAGTCAAATCAGCAGAAAATGTGAAACATAACGAATTCTTAAAAAATTAAATGAATAACACATATTCCCACTTTTCCACTGCTGAAACAACTTTAATAGAATACATAAAAAGAGACGTTTCAGGCGTGATATGGTGGAATATCATGATTAATTAAAATTGCCAATTCTAATTAAGTTCATTGAACACCTTTCGCCCTCGTACTTGCAATTTGCCATCATCAGGTGCACACAAAAAGGCATTGAATGTACCTGATGATGGGCAAGAAGTCAAAATGAGCTGGATTATATTTTTACAATAAAAAGTTTCCTATTATTCAAGTAAAGACTCCTTCCGCCACGTCTCGGCATTATTTTTTTAACCTTAGTTCCATTCGCTGTTAAATTGATGACCTGGCATTGGCCAGCCGAAAGCAACGTTCAGAATGACCCCTCGTGAGGGAAAAACGGATGACGACAGTAAAGCATTGCTTAAATTTTGAGCGATGGACTCCTCCAATCCTGTGCTCAACGTCTCCTAGCTACCAATTGATATTTACACATTAAAACAAATCACTCTTGTCATTTTTGGTCGGATACAATCGTTTTCAAATTGATTTTATAAGGTTTCCATAGGAACATGCGGATTTACGAACCCCTCAATTAATTCCTTGACTTTAATGTGCGCTTTGGATCGTCTCTTCTCTCGGAAGCCACCATATGTTCGAGTTAAATAGTTCAGTAATGGTTCCGGAACGTTAATTGTAAATTAATAACGGAACAGAATTTCCGGACGCAAGATATTCGCCAAAGTGCCGGGATTCCATGCTTTGAAAAGTGAGCCGAGTTTCCAGCGATTATATCTAAAAAGGCGGCACGTAGTTGCTCCAATTCGACTAATTATTCCATTCAGCAAGGCTTAGAGACTACGCCACGTGACTGTTAAAATGGTGGAAACATAACTTTCTTCCTTCCTGGCTCCACGAGTTAAAGACGGTTTGGAGAATAAAAGATTTTTAAGGTAGTTTTAGCCACTCATACGGTTTTGATCGTCACACAATAATGTCGCAGACTAATCAATTTTCACCTTACGCTACAATTTTTAATGATCGATGACGTTCATGCCATCCATTTTTTTAGTCATGCATGGATTGTCAAAAATTGGAAATGCCCTTTTACGCAGTTTTGTTGTTTACTCATTGCATTTCATTATCAACAGTATGGCGGTTAAGTTAGCCTTTGATAGACATGAAGACACAGTACTGCTACAGGCTTGACCTAACATGACACTTAACACCGCAACACGCTTCCCTACAAAAAACCATTCCTCAAATCCATACAAAACATTTTGCCTTCCCTAATTCCATCCGACATGTCAAATCCTTCCTTGTCTTGCTTTCCTAATAATATCCCCTTAACCATAGTTTTTAAACAATCTTTTGGCATTACGATATGGCGATTTCCAAAAGTAAAAATCATTCGCTTTGTCCGGGAGATTCGGACCCGAATCTCTCGATGTCCGGCCGAGTGACTTCTTTCTCTTCTCTCGTTCCCTTCTTCTTTGTTCGTTTCCATTTACGTCAGTCTTATTGCTTCCACACTTATCCACGTCCCCATCTCGCACACCTATAATCTACGATTATTCGATTTCCGTATAATACTAAGCTGTACATAAAACCTTTTACTTCCCTACTGTTTAGGTACATCAAGGTCCCAATCAACAACTCCCTCTTCTGGGAAAAAGTCTCTTTCCCTAACGCAATCCTCCTCTAAATGTGCCAATAGATCAAACAATATTTTCTTTGTTTAACCAAAGTTATCAACCCGAAGGTATTTAATAATATACTACGCTGATTACTTTATTACAGACTATTGTAAGGCCATCCACACAAGATCTCACATTTACAAGCAATCTAAGAAAATAACGATTTTAAATTAATAATGCATTTGAGAAGAACATTTCTCAAATGCTTCATTAATTAAATACTTAAAAGGAGGACGTGGTAGACCGGTGGGTAGAGAGCTTGACTACAGACCGGAGGGCCAGGGCTCGATTACGGATGATGATGCCTCCGGACACCCTCAACTTTACTCAAGCTGTAGATTTTTCGGGTACCAGATCTTCCATGAAATTATAGGCGGCAAAGTGAATGGTAACTGGCCCCTCTACCCTCACCGCTCAAATCGACCTTCGTGTTGATAACTGTGGTTATGGCCATAAGCTTGAGTATTATTGTTTGAATCAACTTACAATAAAATGTGTTGGATAAATTGGTTATTAGTCGGTCAAAGGAGACAAAGCAACAGATAGTTCTTGCAGCCATACCTCCGAAGAAGGACTTTCGAACAATGTTCAAAACATATGCTTTCGCCCCATTTCAAAAGCACTAAAGGTGACATCCAATTGTGGCTGCAAACGAAGAGTCATGAGACCCAAATGTTTCTCTCAGGTTGCAGCTTGTAGATGTCGTTCGCAGTATTTGCATATCCAATCGAAGTGGAACGAGGAGCAGACGATACAGTACATTTAATACCAACTTTTATCTGCTCAAAAAAGGAATCCATCACAAATGTCGGACGAGTTATATTTGCCTCTACGACGTTGAAAAATCAACAGAAAACTTCGGGCTTGGTTTGAGCAAGTTTTATTGGGGCTTAATATTTTTTATCTATCCTACAACTCACATTGACAAAATTAACCAATTTCACAGGGCCTTTATTTCGAGCAAATTTTCACGGTTAATAAGACTTTCACAACGGCCTTCGGGAACGGCTAATTCTCACATTAGCGAAGTTTTCACACGAAACTATTTGGCCCACATTTTTCTTCCCTCGCAACTCATGCCACAATCCTTTCGCAAACAAGTTTTCAATTTCAAACCGGGGGAGGGTAAACAATTAAAAATCTTTGTATTTAACCCTATAGTGGACGACATCTCGAAAAACAGAACGGACACATCGCGTCGATAATGAACAAACCGTAAAAGATAAGTGACTAAAAAAACGGGTATGAATCGCAAAAAAAGCACAGAGACTGCGAAGTCCTTAGGCGGGTCAAGAAAATTACAGTTTCGACCCAACAACGAAAATTTAAAAGGATCTCCGAACAATTCAAGGTCATCTCTTATTGAGTTCCCTCACGCACACGGAGCTCCCGAAATAATATCCCCTTTACATTTCACATCTTTACATATGCACATACGCAACCTTGCGAGAGGGGAGGAAGAGTAGAGGAAGGGTGGGGGGGGAGGTAGGTTTTTTTTTAGATCTCGCCGAATGTCCACCGTGCCATATAATTACTCTGGCTTCGCCGCGTTCCGTTCCACCGAATCCAATCACGCGAACCACTCGCTCCCCAATGGATATGACCATTTTCAACGGGAGTTTTCATTTTCCCTTTATCCGAATTCGCCCGCTTGCGATGACCAAAAAAATTTCACGCACCCTCCCCCCCCCCCGCTAACCTCCTCCCGATTACGCCATGCGAGGGGAGGTTGAATTACACCCAGTCGCGTCATGCGGGAGGGAAGGATTTGTCGCATCGTTGGTCTGGCGTTTACTGAACCCCAACCCCCCTCCCCCTCAGGACTCGCGCGCAATAAACATCTCCCGAAGCACCTCGCGACAAACGCGAGGCGGAACGATTTCCCTCGCACGACCACTTGTATTAGCGTATTCCCCGATTGCAACGCTATCTCGCGAACCAGTTGCACGCATGGTGTCGGCGGCGGAAAAAACTAGACGTGAGAGGACAAAAGCTCGCGGGCCCGGTTGGAGGAAAGGGGAGGGGGGGTGAGGGCAAGAAGAGGAGGGGAGGGATATCGATTACGAAAATCGGGACTTTTAAATAGGGTATCAAAATTCCGCGGGTAGGGTTTCCGAGGAATGCCCTTTCGCCGAATGTCCGCCGGGATGGGGTGCTGGAACGGGAAATGGATAGAACACAGTGCGGATCGGCGAGATTCCCTCTCGCGTGAAAATCATTCAGCTCCCTCCATCCCCATCCCTCACCATACACGCGTGCATCATTGGTGCACAAACTTTGACGCAAGCGGCCACAGAATATTGAGGGGGACGGGGGAGTGAACCGGCGAGCGGCGTGATAGTCTAGAGGGGGAAAAGTCCCGGGATGAAATCCGGGTAACCTTTTTAAACCTCCAGCTCCACCCAAACCAGGGTAATATAACTTATTTTGAAACTGCAGGAGACAAGTATGGAAAATAATTTGACCCCTGACCCCGAATTCATAAATTTACACATGCCATAGGCCTTAGTACCAATCGGAACCCCGTTTCTCAAAGCTAAAAGTCGAACTCCTCTAAAAACAGTCTCAAACGCGATATGAAACCTTAAAATTTGTAGAGTGGATAATTTAGGAAAGTAACAGGATCTACACCATTCATTAATATTAGCAGATTCCTTATGTGCAAATTACAGGTACCTGTAAACTAAATTTAGCCTTACTCATAAACTTTGGGTTCATATTTCGGCTATTTCGAACGTTAAAAAAAATTAATTCCCATTACTTAAAAAAGTAACCCTACAAATATCTAAAAATTATCTCGTTCCTTAGTGGAGCACGGCAGGGGTTGCTAATAAAGCAACTCATTAGGAAAATGCGGTAATTTGATTATATAACCCAGAAGATGAAAATTAGATAGTTTTCTGAAAAAACAGTTTTGAATTTGTATCCAGGGCATTCTACCGTGGAATCATGAATGTTAGAGGGAAAAGAGATGCATAGAATCGTAGAGTTCAACACTCTTTTATCCCTTACACACTCGCTGTGCCCTGATAACAATGTAATTTGGATTTTCAATGTTTTCCAACTGAAAATGGTGACCAAATACAAAGCTACTCTTAGTAGGTTAAGTTTATAGACGGATACAAAAACAAATTCGTGCTTATAAAACAAACCGCAATAGCTTTTTACATTGAAGTCCCACCACACTTACATATAGTACTTCTACACACAGGTGGATGAAACGGTGCGTGGAAATAGCCTCGTAGGCCCTGTCTTTCGATCGTTTATTGAGACGCAAGACGACGTGGAGGAGGAAAGAAAAGAGGAAAAGAACGGAAAAATCCTGTGGAATTGGGGAGGATTTACGGCGGGAAGAGCTCGTGTTGGCTGCAAAGGAAGGCGCGGGGTCGCACGAGCGTCCAGCGCACACGAGAGTCCTTCTTTCCCTTGGGGATCTCCTTCTATCGGTGAACACCGAAGTATGGCAATGAGACACGACTGCCTCCACGGTTATAGAAATATCCGCCACGCACGACTCGAAAAATAAAGATGCGAGCAGTAGTGATTCCTACAACCAATTTTTCATCGAAATTAATGACAAATCACCCAGAGCACATATATAGACTGAATATGAATTCGGACTGGTGGCTGGATCGCATTGAATTTTAGTAAGTCACCGCATCATCATCACGGGTTATCGATACAAATAATGGTTTGAAGGAGGTCTCTCAACTTTTGTGTTACGCTTCATTCGCTCATTAGTTTCCTGCCCCGATATTTTCCATTAGCTGATTCGCGTAGCTCATCCTTGGCCTCCCTCCGTAAATCAACAATTAGTATGTTTCCGTCAGTTGTCTCCAGATGAATAACCCGTCTGTCGTGCTCCATTACATCCACCTTCTCCTTGTAAATATCCTCCATAAGCTTCTCTCTTCATCCTCTTCGAAATATTTCATTTATTTCCTTGTCTATAGATTTTACTTTCCTCATTATTCTGTAGCACCACATTTCCACGACCTGCAATATTCTATTATCTTCCCTAACGCTTCCGCCCCGCTACCGCCCGCGTCTAACATTCGACGTCATGTTACACTTCCCATCTTCGTCCTAAAAAACACTAACACCCAAAATTACAATAAACTGTTCATCTATTCCACGTACATTCTACCTCCATTCAATCGTTCAACATGCCTATTCTCTTCCTCCCTCTACTTATCCTGCTTTAAAGTTTTCCCTCAATCACAGTCATCAACAAGTAATCCTCATTCAAAGTACTAATTATCTTAATCCGTCTTTCCTGCCCCCTTCGGATTTCCCCCAACAATTTCCTCCTTCTCCAACATGCCTAGTACTTGTTGACTTGTTTCCCTTACTGACCATATCACCTTTTCCATCCTTATCCACACCCTCATTTCAAAAGTCTCCAATCTACGCCTATCTTCATGCTTCAACGATCATGTTTCCGCTCCATGCAAAACCATGCTCCAACTTTTTAACGAGGATTTTCTCAATATCTTCTCTCATTGCGTAACTTAATTTAAATGGGTGAACTTAAATCATTTGCGTGAAGTAACTACGACTGAATAATCGCTCCCATTCTATGCATTATGCTCAACGCTGAGGTCCTCGTATTTGTCGAAACCGAAGTTTATATTATGCATTATGCTTATCAGTGATTCATGCTAAGCCACAGGCGGTAATGGAGAAGAAATCGCACCCCTTTCGAGAAAGAGTTAATTTAACACGTCGCAAGCCTAAAACTCAATAAATTCTGGCATCACCATAAATATGCCTTTGGGTTTTACGACCTAAGTCGCAACGAAAATAAATTTCCACGACGACCCTATTCTTGATACATAGGATCCTATCTACTATGCATTACACTTCACACGACTTCCTATTTGAAACCCTACTTCTACTTTTCCCCGAAGACAACCGCCGGGTAGGACCAGGCCCATGAGCCTCGGATTTTCCGTCTGTGCGGGTTGACATGTAAAGTTCATCCAAGAACACGATTCCGAAGATTATTCTCAGATAATTCGTGAATATGGAATAGGTTTGTGGCAACACGTCTTTAAGCATAAAAATTACTTTTTCAAGGTTTTCTTCAACCATATTAATCGTTTCCCTGACAATATCCAATGGGCAATGGGAATACTTCAGCATTTTAATTTGTATCACAGACATTCATGGATATATAATGAATCAATAAAAATAGTTTGAAACATTTGATTCATCAAATTAAAAGTTCCGCTTACGTGAAAGAGTTTACCCTACCTAAAGTTTTAGGATCCGGCATAGGAGTTTTGGATTTTTCGAGAATTTAAATAAAGCCTTACTAACATGGAACCTTATTGCTTATTTTTATTAGCATTCAGGAGAAACAAATGAGTTAACGACTATCGATGCAAGCCCATTACGGCTACTACTAATACAACAATATTCAAAATTAATTATATTCGTCATTCACATTACATTCAAATAAAGAAAATGGGTACGCCATTTTTCCTTCTACTACTGCCCACTATGTATATTTCGATAAAAACCAAATACATCTTAATTACACGTTTTGCCGCTCATGTGCAGGTTTTTTTACAGAGTTTTTCATTAGATTTTTCCCTTCTCCAGTTACCAAGGATTCAAGGACGGTTGACCACCCTGGTATGGTATTCAGGGCTGAGTTTAAATTGTCTAACAAAAGGATGCACAACTCATTGCCACGGCAGTCACCACAGGGTAGAAGTATCTACGGTGGGGTAGGATACAACCACGGACACGTTTTTCAAAGCTACAAGTTAATTTACAAGTCCTCTGAAAAGAGTCAACAAGAATTTATATAATATTTCAATTCGCATATTATGCAATGCTAGGAAAACAGCCAAAGCTGTACCATTTACTACCATTAGCACACTCTTCCATGTATGCAAATTACAAGGAATTTTAAATTTACTTCAACTTTGAGAAATGGGCTTTTGGGGTAAGTCGGGGAAAGTAACGCTGTTCTAATCAGCCGGAGATACTGCGAAACCAAAGCAAAAACAGTAAACTGGATTGTACTATAAATAACACCGACTTTCACACCCTAAATATTTCCATGCATACGTCGATGTAGTTAGTTGGGTGTTGACATTTCGGAAATTGATCCACACATCCCGCGATATATTCTAATGCCTCCTCTTCCCCATTTTACATCGAGGGCCGACTATGGAAACTGAATATCAAACAGCATGAATTTGCATTGTTTGGCGACTCAGTTTAGCAAGAAGATATCACTTCGACATCGCACACATCCAATTTGATACACCGAAACGCCGCACACATCCCGTGCCCATAAGCCCATAGTTGAACGTCCCATCCGACGGTGAAGAGCACTGCACCTGAAGCGTTTCCCACACGTCCTCCAAGTACGGATCCGGAAAACAGTAAAGAAAAAATAATCCACCTCCACACATGAAGCCACGCGAGTGAAACAGCTCATTCCTATCATTCTGAGCGATGCATTCAACCTGATCGGCGGAGAGAATAAACATTTCCAACACCGTCTTGTAACTGGTTAGAAATCTAATGCTCCAGCTACCATCTTTTGAATCAACAATTCCGAAATAAATTTAACAAAAAAAAAAGGTCGATGATTAATGGATAGCATATCCCAATCAATTATGACCGACTCATTTCAAAAGAAACGCTCAATTTCATTTACTAGTTACGAAAAAGTAGGAGTGACTCAAGCCAAGCGAATGATTCATTCGAGAATGGAAAACTCCATCCAGAAAGGGAGAGAAAGCGGATGTAATCTAGGGATTCCATAAGGAGTCAACAAACGCGGTGGTTGAATATTACTATTAACAGTATCCTAACCGCTGGGGGAACTTCTCGATTAACCCAGACAAACCATTCCACAATTCCGTGGCCTTCTCAGGGAACCCGAAGCATGAACTCTAAACCACGTACGTTTGCATTTTTCTATATCTCTAAACCCCCCTCCTCAGAGGCATCGAAATCCTCTTATTTTTTCTTTCCCTCGACCTCGTTTTAATTCTTACATACACTATTCTCGGCTCTTCATTATAAAATCTCCATTAAAAATGTCCTCAGGTCACCCCTCTTAGAGTTTTTCCCGAAATTCTCCCACCCCCTGCCATCATTTGTGCATTTTGGGTACCCATGCATTCGGTCGATTTTATTATATTCGGCCAAAGATTACGACGGCGCAAAATGGAGGAAAATTGCGGCGGAGCTATCTGGTGAGGGGACAAGGGTAACAACGAGCAGGGAGAAATGCAGATGAGATAGGCCCAATTACGACCATGTGCAAACAAAGCAATGACGCGGGAACGAGGAAGACAAACGAGAGTTATCCAACTTCGGGCGCGTTTATGATTCTAGGAAAAATGAGCAGGGGACAACAGAACGTTTACTAGTTTCGAACAATTTCCACGCAAGAAATGTTATGACTCCCGGCGAAAAAAACAAACTCGCGCGATGACATACACTATTTACCCTACTGGTCGGGCAACTAATCGAGATAGGTGTTTGTCACTCGGCAAGCTGTAATCGAGCATGGCAGACGGGATGTCTCTTCATGTGCTGAATTCAAAACTAGACCCGGTTTTTTTATACATTGCCTTTGGTTTCCATTTTTCTACGTGTGCCTCAATTGCGAGACTAGACCATTAGTACAAATATTGCGCTGGAAATAATAAAACCACAGAAACGACCATTAAGTACACATTTAAGGGCCATGACATCACAGAACACGGAAGCAAACAAACAAAAACGGTACATACTGAGCTGATTTCAGAGAGTTTAATGAAATGAAGACCCTCCTTGGACTTGATGAAACTGTCATTTACGGAAAATGATGAAAAACTAAATTTTGAATACCATTATGGCAGATATTAACCTAGTTATATTTTGAGCATAGAGCTGGTGGCTAAAATTAATAATAATAAGGTAATCTACTGGTTAAGGTAGGTTTTTGGATACAAATTGGTCACAAATATTTTGTGACTCCTAAAAAAACACAATCCAGCAACCTACTTCCATCCATCAAGTCCCTCTTCATCTCTGTGTACTTCCTTCCTCCCTTCATCCCGTCCAACATCCCTACCCTGTTCCTGCCCTTTCCTCGTTTGCCAAACATTCTTCCCTCTATCATAGTCTTCAATATCCCACTGCCGATAAATACGCCCTTCATCCATTTTCCCTGCCTCCATAGGATTTCTTACAACAAACCCCTCTCCTCGCCCACCATCCCTAGTACTTCCTCATTTTAGCTAAAATTACGAATGTTAAATTCCTCATAAATAATTTCCTTTTCGATAGCATATTCCTTTTGGAGCGACCTGACGTTCATCACCTTACTAAGTTGAGAATGTAAAGAGTAATCTACAATGTATGGAAGCTTAATTTAGGTAACTGAGCTTTTACGTTCTTCTACGCTGGTACCATACAACATATGGACCCCAGTACTAACACGTATACGAGTGTATATTCATTACGTATATCCATTTCGTCAGAGGTATGAGGAACAGCAAATTTTCGATCAGCCAACGAGATTATCACCCAGCGAGATGAACACTTAATTTCAACCTGGGATCGTCTCATATCCCTTGCATTCAAAATATGAAAAAACTCCACCACATTGAACTTTAAGAAAATATGAATTCGTGTGCATAGAGGCTAAAAAATCCGAACCGCATAAAGTACATCCGAGAAATTAATTACATTACACTTTTTATATTTAACTTAGAGACGGAATATACTTAGAAAAAACCCACCCAAATCATAAATAAACCTACTGATTTCCCCTGGAATTATGCGACCATGGTTCGGCGAAATAAAAATCTTGTAACTCGTAGACCTTACGGAATATTTTTTTCTCGATTCCTTCTTGGATGCATTTCACAAATTACTTAAAATTGATCACTGTCCCATTTCTAAAAATCATTAATCAATAATAAGAGTGCGTGTACCGAGTTTAAATAACTGAACGCCAGACAAAAATGCAGCGTCGTCAGTCACCCGTTGGGTGGGCCGTCGACGTAAACAGTGTCGAGCAAACACCCCGACGGGGGTCCCTATTCCAACCTTCCCGCGAGCCCACACGACCACTCGCGCCACGGACGATAAGGCGGCCCGACGGATGAATACGAAGGTGGCCCCCATCCGTGGCCCCCCGGGGACGGGTCCGATCGTCGGTCCCCGCGGTGGGCTATTTCGATTGGCCCATGGGGGCGATGCGGCGTGAGACACATGGCGTGCCGGAGGAGACGGGACGGAGGAGGAACGTGGGGTGAGGAGTGGAAGGAGGGGCTACAGGGGGAAGGAGAGAGAGGAAGGAAGGCTGAGGCTGTGGACTAGTGAGAATGGAGCGACCAAGGGGGAGGTGGAGGATGCCGTTAAGTTTCTCCAAGTTCAATGCCCCACCGTAGCACACTTGGCCAACGAGGTGAGTCCTGATGGGGCGCGAGTGTGGAGGGTGGGAGGAGGAGGGGTGGAGGGAATATGGTGCTCGTGGGGAGGGGAAGGGTTTCAAGGAGTTCCGGGGGGGAGGGGTATCTTGACGGCTGTGAGCCCTACAGCCCAGGCACATACACAAACCCTTCACCCAGTCCTTCAGAGGCGCTCGATAAACGACCCTCTCGTGGCAGGATGAATCTTTCCCCTTCCGCCCCCCCCCCTCCCGTGCTCTCAAGGGTTTCCCAAACCTGTTGCTCGCGAGCACCGGAGCCGTGCACTCGGATACCCTTAGGGACGGTATCACGCCCTTCAGCCGAGTCCCCGGATAAAATCTAGCCGAAGATTAAGGGAAAGGGCCGCTCTCGGATGGAGAGAACTCTGGGGGTAGGGCGTAGGGGGTCTCTCACGAAAGACGCCGGCTTACCTTGGATGCCGAGAGGGTAATCCAAAAAGTCACTCTCGCCGCAACGTACGCGTAAGGCCACGGGTGAAAAACGAATGGGGATCCAACGGCAAACAACTGCGGACTCTGGAAACGGGTAACGGAAAAATTGCGAACTGCGAGGTTAGCATGTTGGGGTGGGGTCCAACTAGGCTTGAGATTCTGATGAGATTATTAACACTATTCAATACACAATTCCGCTTTTTCCGCATAGACATTCCTAGTCATTCTTATCCCACGCATAAGGAAAATCACGAATTCCCCTCTCCCAGTTTAATCTAAGAATTACTTTAGGCCTTTTCGGAAATGATTATGATATTTTCGCTTCAAGGAAACGATCTATCTTAAAGCCATAACGTTTCGTATAGGAGGAACTGAATTGCTGTACCGTGATGATTCTCGGACTTAGTTCGATGATTTTTCTTCGTTCCACCGAAGAACGTATACAAACATATTTTAAAAACCAATAGAAACACTAAATTAAATAAATCGGGCTTCATAGTAACACAATTAATAGCTAATTTCGTTTGGTAATCAAATGCCTGCCGAAATGAAACGATGTCCAACAAAAGGAGGGACTTACGGGTTTTCTGCATGCTTCAATCGATCACTGGGGAGATTTGCGTTATTTGGACAACGGAATCACATTTAGCTTTGCGATCACGATCAGAGGGTACTTACCGCTGAATGCTCGAAAATAAGTCCCAGCAATGAGTATCGTCCGGAAAGCAAGAGGGACTGATACGATAAATGCATTGAATATTGACAGCAACTCTTTCTGGGAGTGGAATGATAAAATCTCTTTATTAAGTCTCCATTTCGCCGAGAACACATCAACCAAAATGTACCATCACACAATTTCACATTTAACGACCTGAGTCCGCGAGTAAGAAAATATCTTTTTCACTGAGCGACAAACGAGTAATATTCGACGGAATAAATTAATGCCACGACTTGTTGAAATTTTTAATCACACGAAATGGTTGCACGGGATGGGCAGAGGGATGGAATACGACACTTGGGGTACACCTTGCTGTTTCAGAGGAACAAAGATGGCAAATATTATCGACCTCCATTCTAAGCAATGAATCAGGCGTCATCAACTTCTTTTTACGCCTCGTCTCTCAACTTACTCGGACCAAGAACGCACCACCAACTTTTAACTCTGGTCGGAGCTTAAAAAGGAGAGAGTTTCACTAGCTCGCTCGGGAAAGTATAGTCTTGGTGGGGATAAGCAGGTTTAAACGACCGGCACCCTTGAGAGTCAAGTGGTGAATTCATCCGTCTTCCCCGCACTGAATGAACGTTTGTAAAAACGACTGAGGCCGCTGCCATAATGAATCAGCTGATAAATTCTAATCTACAAGAGTGCCCGCAACGAGCAGTGTCGGGTGGATAGCACGAGTAACGATAGTGACCGGAGGGAGCGGGAAAATCTTCAACACCCGACGGCTGCCAAAGCACTTAAGCGCACGTGTATCGACCGTCTGTTTCATCCACGTTATACGTGAGCCTATTCATTATGTTCGCACGCGTGAAATTCTAGGCTGGTAGCAACCGGGTCCCACGCTTCGTCTTCGAAACCATCATTCACCTAAGCAAGAATGGAAGATTCAATAGGAAAATCGTGCGACGATTCTGTGCAAAATTAATTAAAAAACAAAAACCAGAGAGGCAATTTTAATTTTTTCTGTGATTCTTGATTATGAATAATTGTCTACATCCGTTTAGGCCGGTGTTAAAACAGCGAAGGAACTAATATCCACAAAGGGCAATTCACGCTACGAATCAACATAAGTGCCTCCACAAGTATCCCATTCATCTAAATTTCACATTAAGACCATTGACTTCATGCCTTCCGTTCTTCTCCTATCATTACAGCATCAAAGCTTTAGGTTAGGCGATAATCCTCCACCGTTTTCACGTTAAAATTTCCTGATCCAAATTAGATATAACCAACTATTCAGCACAATCGAGAGAGAAATTATTTGCGAGAGTGCATGGATACTTCCAGATACGAAATTTCACGAGATTGAGTTAATAGTTTTCAGGGACCATCAAAATTAGACTTTTACAAGGTGTATTAACTCTAATGAAATAAAAAGAAAATTCTATGATACTATTGACAAATTTACGAGAATGATTTTATTCATGTCACTATTGAAAATTACATATTAAACCATATATAACTTCTTACGCTTTATACAGAGTTTCCTACGTCAATTCACCTCGCAGTACCGAAACAGAAAACTGATTTCGGAGCAATCTAATGTCCTGGTTTCCTTGTGCACTCCAATCCTAAGACCCGAAATTCTGATGCTTTACTTTTGAATGCAATTGTTTGATAATTACAATTGTATAACGGAAGATATATTTCAATTACAATACTTTGTAGTTCTTAACAAGAGAATACAGTTCGAATAATATTTTTCAACCGAGGAACAAAGGTTAAAAAAAATCATACCATCGACGTACCGTCATTGGTTGCGCTATAGAACCAAACGCAAAAGTTTAGAATGTCATTCCCTCGACTACTTTCTCCTATATGGAGAAATTTCTGGATAAATGGAGAGGTATTCACCTGGAATACTAGCCGTGGACAAGGGAAAATAGTGCGGACGGCGACGTGCAATCATTCCTCAAATCTTGGCACACTTCGATTGACCACAGGAGATAAACACATTTTTTCAATTAGTGCGAGAATATTCCGAGAAATAAAAATTTTGCCCAGGGACGGAAATGGTACTTATTTCGGAACTTGAAAAGCACGAGAGTTGAAGGAAAAACGGGGGAGATTCCGAGAAAGCACTGAAGAGTAACACACGAGCCGGGGAAAGAAAAAAAATGGGCACCCAACTGCCCCTCAATTTCGATGGCGCACCAAATTTTAGAAATCGTGTGCTCTTCCCAAGGCTCGCAAGGTTTTTTAATTGCACACATTTAATCGCACCGCGACTGAATTAGTTTAAAGTTCCTCAACGCTCCACATTCGTCGAGAAACCGAGCTCCTCAACAGATCACTGAACGGAGGGTCTTGCAGGTGGGCGGCGGAAATGCGAAAGGGCTAACGTTATTTTTTATTTTCACGGTGACAGTTTACCCTCCGGAGGGGAGCGGTCTCCGCGGTTTCGACAAATCACGAGCAGTCGTGGAAGTGCATCCACACAAGCGGAGAGATTTATTTCGGGCGAGGACGAGTATAGGCGGTGCAGGTGGCAGGATTAAATAATTACACCCCGGAAGATCGCTGAAAGTCGGAGGCCAGATGGGTGGGGCATAGATTCGAGTGATCAAAAGGGTCGAGGTATTCGTAAAAACAATTTTTTTGTCCCGAAATCACTTTTAAAATATTCGTCTAACGAAATTAACACTTATTGCAATGAAAAACATTACATATGCATTTTTTCAATCCAACACTACCACAGCAATCAAAGAGGTTTGCTTGGGGAAGTAAGGCTCGCTCTTTGCACATCGTTTGAAACTCTCACAGACCCTAGATGAACCTTGGTTTTTGCTAAAGCTAAACGAAAATGTGAACCCGGAATAGTCCGGTCCGTAACCGAATGTTATTATCCTATGTGCTATCACATTAACAATCGATATTTTACAAACAATAATTTCAAGTTTCTTTTCCACGTTTTAAAGCAATTAACCGTACAACATTTCCTGTATACCGTACAACATTATTTGTTTCCCTCGGCATTTATTTATAGAGATCGTCGAGGAAAAAAGAAAATTGTAGAAAAAATCATTTTCAAGGGACGTAGCGACAAGAATAAATGGCATGAAATAACAACAATTGAGAATTTTCAGGTAAACAATGTAAGGATATAAATAAACTCCTTCACATCGTCGTGAATAAAGGCCCTGCGTACTGTTGATTGGTAAATTCAACTGGGTGAAAGGGTGGCTTCCGCACACTACCTCAGAGGACCGCAATATACCATCAAGGCCAGGGTTTCTTAACCCTACAAGTCAATGTAAAAAACCGATTTTGCTATGAAAAGGCACGCAAGTTGTGGTCAAAAAAAGACGGGTGATTTTACAACTTGTTTATTTCGACGGATACAGCTTAATCGAACTTTTCGCCCTCAAAGTACATGCCTTGGCTGACGACACACCTTTGCCAACATATCTTCCAGCTCTCGAGCCCTGCCTGGTAAGCCGCCTTAGAGATCCTCTTCAGGTCCGCCGTAAAATTAGTTTTAATATCAGCAATAGAGTCAAGTCGAATCGGCGCCCTTTCAAGGTTGATTTTAACTTTGTAAACAAAATCAAGTGTGATGGAGCCACGTCTGGAGAGTAGGGTGGATCACGGAAGTTACGGTTCTGGCAAAAAACTCATGTTTATCAGTCAGAACCCGCGGGACGAATTTTGATGCGACATGCGTCATGCCCAAAATGTCTGTCAAAATTGTCTGACAGGATCCAAAACTTATGTTTACTTCCTCGGCTATCTCCCTAACAGTTAATCGGCGATTTACCCGCACCAAATCGTTCACCAATTTGGCATGATTGGGGTTTGTCGAAGTGGAAGGCCGCCCTGTTCGCGAATCTTCATGTCGAGGTTCTGCCCGATTTAAAACGACTGTACCACTCAAAACACTGGCTTCGAGTCATAGCTTAATTAACAAAAGCTTGCTCAATCACTCCAAATGTCTCCGTAGTACCTTTGCCAAGTTTGAAACAAAATTTCACGCACACACACTGTTCCTCCAGCTCCTTCATTGCTGCCGTTGCACGCGGCGACGAACAGGTCAAAACACGTACCGCTGCTGCTGTGTAACGACTCGACGTAAACAGACGCAACACCTCTCGCTTTAGTCGTCGTGTGTGTTGCTAGATGGCGCACTGTGTCTCGTTTCGATCCGTTGAACGGATCGCGCAAAGTACAATCAGTCCGGTCTTTTTCTGATCAAACCTTGTACTAGGGCAATTATTTTGTTGAAATATTTATTTTTGTCCACAGCACAAACTTTAGGCAAAACAGTTGTTACAGTTTTGAGACGCGGGCCTCAAGCCCTTCACTTTCTGGTGCAAAGAATCCTGCCAAGAGGACCACTGCTGAGGTATGACGAAGTGCAAAAAAAATAGAAACAGATGATAGAATTATTACTAAACTCTCTTCTTTAATTACAATATCGCACAATTTCTTTATTTTTTAAAAAGTTCGTGAATTTTATCTGAACGAATCATTCATGTCTTCTTCAGGTCCATTTATCCTAACTAATTCTTCCCGACCTTTCTGTTGATGTCAACACCACCGACCTTTTTCTTTTTTATAACCAGATGCATCTACATTCTCTATCCAAGTCACATCGTCTTAGAAACAGGTTTCAGGAATCCCGATTCCGTGAAGAAGTCCACGAAAAATTTGCGACAACGAATATTTCCGCGGAGTTCGTAACTAATTCAGATTCCCAGCAAGGCAGGAAGATAAGACGGATTCCCAAGGTTAAAATTTGAATACTTCACAGGAATACAAAGAACGCTTCTTCGGTTCGCAAGTTTACTAGCAATTAAATCAAGGCTTTCACTTTTCATCGGAAATGAAATGACAGAGCAACTACTTTTCAAGTCGATGGGTGGAGTATAATTTAGGCTCCTTATGCCAGTATTTTACCTACGTAGTGCCACCCCTGCGTCTGTGAATTTAGTGATTTTAACTCAATTTTGTTTTTGCTGCCATAAAAATACGTCCTAGGTACTATTTGAAGCAGAGACTATGGTTGACCTACGAAGCACACCCAACAAATGAGCAATCTGGCCTTTTTGTTCTTCGCTACCCACAAATCAGATACGGTTTGGAAGTTCAGAGCATCCGGAATAAACCACGAGCTCTCAATTCAGCGTTAGGGGCGCTGGAAATGTCCCTTATATCTTCCCATCCAAAGTAAAAACTCCGTTACGCCGTAACACACATTTTTCCTGGAAAGCTGTGCGTATTCTAAAACCCAACTGAGAAATGGTAGGCGTCACGACTTTTACAGAAAAATGATGTACTTACTTTTCTCTAGATTGGACTCGGTCGACGCTGTATTACTAATGGTAATAAGATAAGAAAACCGAATCTCGCGAAAATAATAAACCAAGTATGGTAGACTCGTACAAAATCGCAGTTAACTTGTGAACAAAAAACGCGGGTTCTTTAATTCTTTTACTGCAGAAAGGAAGAACTGTGAGGGCAGACCTTTTATGCGTTCAGTTGAGAAAAGCGGATGTACTAAGAGCAATTTTAATTCCTCCAAAGCCTCAGTTTTTCCCTGTTTACCTTAATAACCAAATACCACACAGTTCTAGAGTTCAATCACTCGCATAAGCAAGGAGAACCGTTGGAGCTGTTATCTTCCACTGATAAGCGGCAGCTACTTTTTAAGCCTTCAAGGTGACATGCTCGAAGGAGAAAAGGATTTCTTCTATTGATAAGGCGAACTTGTACAATAAAATATTAAACATTAAGTCGCACACTTCTTACCGCTCAACGTGAAGGAGCAATGTTGTATTCTTCTGGCAAGCACGCGAAATGCCTTCGCTCCCACTAGTCTCTTTAAAATGACAATAAGGAAAACAAATGTCTTTAACGGAGGAAATCTGTATGGCAGTCGTTACGTGTGAGGGAGTTATCAGGCAACCGAGATCATGGGTTAATCTAATAATTCAAATCGATTAGCTGAAAGGAACTTCCCACAACTCTCGCTTACCAGAGGGGTATCACACGGAAGGCAATATACGTAGGTACATATTCAAACTCTCTGTCGACTAAATCGCAGTTTCTCTAAATTCATCACGTCATCGAAACACGCCAAGATAGAAGGGGTCCATTAGGTTTCATTAGGTAGGTAAATTCTTCAATAGTAGAGAATAGGTTTTGATTTATTAACTGTTCTAGAGAAATAGATAGAACCTGATGTTTTCCCAATGTTCTAAGTTGCGTGAAAAATAGCACCTCCTAGAAGAATTAGCATTATTTAAAAGTATTAACGCGACCCAGAGAGATAATTTAACCACAATTAATGGGGAAGGACGCGATACTGTAAGTCTATTTTTCATACCGCCTAAGGTGAATTGCTGACTGGCAAGTGTTGTCTATATCATGCTGGTAGACTGAAGACTCTGGAGCGCTGATTCAATAGTGTCGTTGGTTACGTCATTAATTTATTATGGCCTCATAAATGACAAATAAACAGAAAACTAAAGTTCCGTGTCGACGCATTACAGTAAAAAAATGGGATCAGGAGAAGCCGATTGGAGATGAGACGATGAAAATGAAATAGCAAGGATAAATAATGGGCAAGCTAAATGGAGGGAAGAACACAATACAGGTAGGTATTCTTAAAAGCATGACGGGCGACATAAAGTACGTCGATCTGACGTATGATTTGGTGCTATGAAATCGGTCAGGTCGGTATTCATATTAGAGCCTTAAACACCCCCTTAACAAAGTTCACTTCAATTTCAATCCTGATACACTATTCTAATTCTGCTTTGCTAATAAAGCTTAGAAGTGCAGCATTACTTGGTTTCAATGAGAACTAAGGTATTATTTCGTTGTCTAGTTGGAGAGAGAGCAAACCTATCACCGGTTATAATAATAAATTAATTAGAATGTAATGTTATCACGGAGGATTGCGAATTACGAGAGTCGAATCGTCCGTGACGTCATGAGCCAATCTGAAAGTCCTCAGATAGATGAACAGCAATCTCGAGGAGCGGTATGGTAGTAACCTCTACATTTATGTAATTATCGAAGGGATTCCCTCTACACCTTCGAGTACTAAATGAAATGGGTAATTGAACTCTCCCTACGCTTTGTCCTCTGTTCCAACTTAATACACTTGTAAGAATACGACTCGTATGCATCGGAAGAGTGATCTAATGTAATGCTAATGGTTGTTCCATGCTTCAAATTTCCATAAAAGACCATGAGGATCGTAAAATACTTCTTCGGAGTACACCTAACTAAAGACCGGTGGACTTCTATAAATTATAATCTAACAACATGGATGCATTAAATACCATCACCAAACCTAACGCAAAGAAAAATTAAATTTCGAGTACCTGGAACCTAAAACTTGAGAGGTGGACGTTGGAATCGAGGCATTGGTGGGTAAAGGTAGCCAAAGGCATATCTATTTATTTAACGTTCAGCAGTTTATTTAACATCTAAGGTGTGATTTAGGGAGAATTGTTGGTTGTCAAGGATTGCTAACGTTATGATCGAAGTTCGTGGGTTTCAACTGTGTATCAATAAAGCGCTTTTGTTTGATAAACTAAAACTTTTTTGGCGTCACATGTTAAACACACTATTGAAATAAATATTAATACGTTCAGATAATAGATTCGTAGGTGCCTTACGATTCCAAAATAATGAATTCTGGTAGCAGAGGGACTTAGGAGGGTAGGATGTCAAGTGTTACCCATCAGTATAACTTGTTGTGGAAGAAACAACAAGGAGCGATTTCCCTTATACTCGAAACGAATTCCCAATGAGCAGTACGAAATATAACTGTGCTCAAATTCAACGACCAATGTCCTAAACGCTACCATACGAAGAAAGGACGACAATTAGAGGCATGCCCAAGTCCGTAAGACAATACTGGCTAGCTTGAGACATCTACTAGAGCAGCTAGTGAGGGGGAGTATTGAATGTATGATTATGCGATGTCAAATTGGAATTAGTAACACATACATTTATTACTTTTTCCATCTTATTTTCAAATCTTTTTCAAGTAATTCTAAAGGGTAAAAATCGTGTGCATCTATTACAATTGAAGCACCTAAACGCGATGAGGGCCATAAACGAATCGGTAAGGGCATAAATATTACAGTTAAAAGTGAATATCTTTTCCATTTTCAAGGAAATACGCCTATCGCACCACACTATCGCCACATTAGATCGTTTTCGAAATTACAACTCCCTGGTACCATCCATGTTAGTTGGAACACGTGCAGCCAGTGATTCCTAAAGTAATTCGAAGGCAGATTGTAAAACATCGCATTTCACGCAAAAATATTGTACTTTAAGCCGCATACAAATCGTCCTTTTCTTAATCTCCTCACCGTCCCTTTACCTTTTGGAGCTCACTACTTTCGGGAAATATTGCAATGCCATCAAAACGGCCTTGAGATGACGAGATGCTCAACATATATGTCACAGGACGACCCCTAATGGTAGGGCTGGCATTCAACCTGCCCTGCCGGGGCGTAATCACATTTTGGATGACGAGAGCCTGGCTGTGATTTCGCAAATTCAGGCAACTATTTCGGCCGCCGGATTCAGGACACAAGAAGTGTATTCTAAATACGCCATACTGGAACCCCATAAATCAAAGTGCTAAAAGCGAGACAACTACCAGAAGAATAATCGCCATTGCGGGAGTGTATTATGTATGCTGGTCACAATAACATAGTTTATTTCTTCGAGAGAGTACACTTTTACTCGTTTAAAATACGAAGGTTTTACTAAAGCGAGGTGGGAAAAGGCGAAGGTTTCCTTAGGCAAGAGAAATTTGGTGTCTTCCGCATTGATTTAGTTTAATTCTTGTAATAAAATTATTTATTTCGAGTTCTTGAATACAGAGGTAAGAACATATTTCTTTGTATGGTGATTCGATTAATGACTAAGAACATCGTCTTTGTCATCGTGTTCGTATCCATACATCGTTTGTGTGCTTGTTAAACCTCATTTTGGTTTATATGCATAACGGAAAATAATATTCAACCGTAATGTTGTGTTTGGAGAGTGTAAGCATTTAGTCATTCCTTAGTAAAAATATAGTTGTCTGCGTGAATCCAACTGGGTAATCATTGGTCGTCCGCCAAACCTTTGCAAAAGGAGATACCATTTCACTACGTAAGTCCACAAAGTTATAAAATCGCCGACAGAGACGAATTGTAAGATAAATATTTGATTAGTACTAAGCTTAACTAACAAATATGAAACATTTTGTAAGAAAAGTACTCGTAAATATAAATGAACATCACGGGACACAGAGCATATCTTAAAACAACTACTGACAAGGATTACTGACCGAAAAATTATATAATACCATAGAAAAATACCACATAATACAGGAGAAAGAGTTTTAAATTATTGAAATGTGATACCAGCTGACCTAATAATTAAAGTAAAACACAAAAATACGTTTTATTTATTAAGAGTTAAATATAGTTCGATAAGGGAAAATGAATACGAAACAAGTACTAAAAATCTCCCTATTTACAACATTAAAAGAAATAAATGAAAAACTTGAATAAAAGACTGGCTAATGAATTGTAAAATGAACTCAGAATTACGCTAAGACCATTAAGCGGTTTTGAAACAACCTGTAAAAGTTTGCACAAGCCATCTCAAATATCAAAATATTTACATTCGGACAATCTGTTTATCCCTTATTCTTGGCTACATAGATGGCAGTATTATTGCGTAAGATGTCCAAACTCAAGCTGCCTTCTTATTAGGCAGGCGCCTAACATTTAACCACCTAAATGCATGCTCCCTCATGTCTAACCAATTTGGACGCAGTTTTAACTTACTCAAAATCCTGCCGTGGAATCCGGGCTGCGGGCCCATCCCGTCCACTCGAGGGCCCACAAAGGTCCGCCGGCTTTCTAAGCTGGACGCGGGGGGGAAGGGAAAGAAAACAAAAATCCGGCGAAACGACGTAAAACGGACGCTCGAAAAGTCGCCGAGGACGATGGGCAAGAGGGGCGAATCCACAGGAGGGGAGGGATAGCTGGTTGGCCGGTTGGCTGGTTCCGGGAGGGTTAGGAGGCACGAGAGAGGGACGCCAGGCCGCCCGCAATGGATTGTAGGCGTAGCGCGGGGAGGCAGATGACGAGGAGAAAGTAGACCATCGAATCTCTCACAAGACACCTTTCACTTGGGTAGACACTTCGTGCACGGCGATTCTAATGGAAAAGTCGACTAGAATGGCAATACGCTTCGACCTTAAAGGCTCCAAGCAGATCTCATGCCCGATGCGCACTTGGGCCGCCCCTTCCAGACCGATGGCTAACATTTATGCTTTTACCGATTGCCACTGGGCAGAGTATATGCTGAGGCGGCGCACGCCTGGACGATAGAAATGATAGCTTCCACCAAGAGACGGCTATCTTCTGCGATCGTAAGTGCATTCCCTCCCGAGATTACGGGGCTGAAATGAAAGTTTTTGATTGACGAACTGAGGACGGGAGCACGCGTCGACGTTATGACTACGCTCCAGGAAGCCGAATGGGAGACCACGGAAACATCTTCATTTCAAAGCTGAAAGATTGAAGCAATTTCGTTGTGATTTTTATATGTATTTTGACGCGGGGAGAACTGGAAATCACTGTTTTCTTCCATAAAATGACAATAGAGTGAAATACTCTAGTTAGGCGATCGATGCCGTAGAGTTGTTCAATATTAAGATACAGGTATCGAATGTAATATGCTAAGTCGAGACTCAAAATATAATTAAAATACAATGCTTTGTACGTAAATTAGGGCAGTTCAATATCCCAAATATTAATCATACCCCTCCTGTATGTACACAAAAATATAAAGGAAATTGCTAAAATAAGATAGCTCTATTAGCATCTATACGACCATTATGTATATCGATAAATTAATCTAAAATAATGAGCGGAGAGCGAATTGGCTAAAGTGATGTGGAGCGATGCTGCGATATGAATTCGATACTCGATATGTAATTCGACGGCAATACAATGACACACCCGATTTCCATTGCTCAATCATGATTCAATTCATCAAATCTCTCGGCCCAAAACCACCGGAGGGGTTTTTTTTTGTACAAATGTAAGCATAGATGAATCCAGGGCCCAACCGCAAATTTAGAATATTACGTGACTGAAAATTAGAATAGAAACATAAAACGCCTGGTCGGAAAGAATCAACTCGCGACCATCCACGCATAGAATAAAACAACTCACCCAGCGAACTCGTATTTACCTATCAGCACAGCGCTGGGAGGAAGAAGGCGAACCCACGAAGGCCAGCATTCGGACTGACGACTAAAAAACTATCCGTCTCCCACATTACGCGACGAGAGTAAACACACTCAAAATCATTCTTTAAGGCATCTCCTCGCAAGCGCATGCATGGCGATGAAGGCATCTGAAATTCAAATTGTGCCCCCACAGCTGACTTAAAGAGTGGCACAAACTTGGCGAACTGATCGAAACGATCCCGGTTATGAAGGGAGGGAGGAGTAGTGCGAGAGAGAGAAAGAAATATGAGAAGAGAGTCGAAAACTTTTGAGGGGAGTTCGAGAACTTGCTGTGCGGAACATGCAACGCCGGGGCACCGTCTACCACCACACTTGCAAGCTCTGGAGCTGGAGGTTTCGCAAGCTGATGTGCACGAGCGATCGGAGAGAATACCTTAAACGCCACGAGCGGGAGAGAAAACTCGGAAAGGCGAAGGCATCGACATAAGTGAAAGAGAGGAAGCTAATGCAATTCCTTTCGTCCGTTGAATAAAAAGAGACGTTCAGAGAAAATCGATCACTGTTTACAGAGTTAAACATTGCAATTGCGTGCTCACCTTCGTGTGATCGAAGACGGCCAAAACCAACCCCCACAATGACATTTTTTACAATGTGTACTAAGCCTAGTGTCGAAGCTAGGTTTGTATACATACCCACTGAACAGCCCTCGTTCTTTATGGTTAGTGTACGAATTATGAACCACCATGGGGGAGGGGGGTCTCTCTAAAAATTGATTTTCCCAGATGTTATACGCAGTTTTACGTAGGCCTGAAAAATACTGACCCCCAAATTCTGCATGTATTTAGTAACATTTCGTTCATTACAACATTTTTTCAAATGCTTACTAAAAACGTTAGTACAACAGACCATAATATTACAAGTGTTAACAGTGAAATTTGTACATTTGTGTAAATTTTAATTGCAGTCCCAGCAAACAAATAAACCAAAATGTACACAATTTCTAAATTATTACGATTGTAACAAGAGCTTGCCTCTTGTTAAATTCGGGATTTAACCAATTCAGACGTTTAAAACCCTCTAAATTAGTGCCCTAGAAAGCCTGAAAAAAAAACAAATCCAAATGCCTTAGAAGACAAACTGTATCCGGTGAAACTCTGTGGGATCAGCAACAGATAAAAATATTTAGAAACTTTCGAAATTCATCACAAAGTCCCAGTGAAAAAAAAAGAAATATTAATATACTTCTGTATCACAGTGAGGATCTTACAGCGAAACCTAAAATGTTATGAAATTCACTTCAAGAAGAATAATTTCCAATTAGAAACTCAAAAGATGTATTAGGCATATCTGTTCAAGGGACAGTCTTGCACTGGAGCAAAATAATCTGCGGTGAGAGATATTAATAAATACGGAACTTGAAAGAATTAAAAAAATTTCAAAAACAGAGGCGAAACTTACGCTTTAGGGGTTCTGAAAACCATAAATCACTCTTTTCGGGGTGGAAAACTAGTAGTAGTAAACATCCCTCACCTTTTCTCATAATAGATTGATCGTTCACCAGTTATCGAATCGTCTCACAAGGGCAAACTGTAGTTCTACAGGGAATACTTCTACGAAATGAAGGGTAAAATGGCCGCAAATGTTTTACAAAACTACAACATTCCCTAGCTTTACTCAAGTTAAAATACACACTTTTATTTTATTACATTACACTCTTGGTTGAATAAACATGCTTCTTGTGCCCCCTTCCTATGCAACACATTTGAAAGTATCGTGCGAGATAAACATACTTTTCGGTTCTCGACTTAAAATATTTTCCTGCAACTACGATGAAATCCAGGCCGTGGACGCATAACATTATCGTATATCTAAGCCACGCACCAAAGTGAATTCCTTCGAGAAGGTAAATTAACGCTAGAAAAAGAGTCAGTTAAAAAAGTCGGTCAGCTGCCCAGGTCATGATTTACCAAAGAGGCAACCAAGCGTTTTACATTCTCGAAAACAAAACATTTCGCCGCACGGTGAGCTAAGACGCAGGAGTTGACAGAAATGGATTAAAGACGGGCGGGGTCCCTGCTGGGAACGGCGCATGCACCTCCCTGGGAGCTATAAACGAGCGAAAAAGAGCAGTCACCGTGAAGATGGGAGATAAAAACGCGGCTCGTGACAATAGTTATTTCTCCTCTCTCCCCCTGATTGTGTTCTCTCTTTGCGAAAATGCCTACAACACAACGACGGGTTGCACAACAACTACTTCACAATCCACGCAGTACGTTCCAATTACGAGCTCAATCGGGGATGGGCGATTCCGCAATGAGTTCCTATACGCAGCAAATAATGCCACTTCCATCGTTTTACATTGATATCCCAGCAATCCTGGGGGCTACAAGGGAAAAATTCACCGGTGTGTCGCGGAAAAATATGGGCATCGCGATGCGTCGTAAATAACACTGCTTCTGCGAACGCGCTTGAGGAAGCCGTAAAATTCGAGAGTTCAGGTTTACCATAAGGAAAAATCAAATTTCAATGACCCCAAAGTGGATTATTTGAGTGACCGGCACAAGCGATTCTTCCAACTAAACACATGGTTTTTCATACGGCTGCATCGGAGGAAATTCGCTATGGATATACTCACAAGTTGTTGCGATGTTGTATCGTCATTGATAATACCACGTACTTTTGGAAATCAGTGAATTACGTCGGTTTCCTTCGTTATCACAAACACTAATGTAATTTTAACGGTTATACCATGGTATATCAATAACAAAATACCATATACACTAAATTTTAAGAAAATGTAGACACTTCCTGGAATTGAATCAACGGAAACGATATGAAAAGATGTATAAATTTAGTCGAGTATGACAATGCAAAAAAGTGCCAAGTGTGGCAGGAAGATAGGCAATAGATCGGCTTAGATAACGTGCACTTAACATTAACAACGGTTTACAAGCGACTAAATAAGCGAGTGTAATAATGAAGAAGGTGTATTAACGATAACTACAAATCTAATGATGGAAATTATAATTCAGAACAGGTGGAGCGGTTCGGGTGTCCGGGAAAAAGACCGAATGGTCAGAGCGGTGAGGATCTTTGGAGAGGAAATACGTACGTTAGAAAAAGAACATTAACGAAAAAGTAAAGAATCATGAGGGGAGACGCAAAGAAAGGATCATTTCTGACCATTATGAAGCAGAATGATGTGTGGCTCAAAGAGTTAACCCTTAGATAAAGGGGATGACCGTCGACTGAAAAGCTTTTGATATGTGGTTTTTGGAGAAGGATGGAGAAAATACGAGTAAGTCATTCGGAAAGGAAGACGAAAGAAAAAGTGTTCGACATGACTGGTGAGGCGAGGAATATGGTGGGGATAATTCGATGAAGGCAGAAAAAGTGACTGGAAGAGATACACAGATACGGTGAGATTTTGAAGACTGAGAAAGAAGAACGTTAGGGAAGTGAGAGGGGAAGAGGGAGCGAAAAGAAAGAAGCATTTTAGACGGCATTAGGAACAGGCGGAAACTACCAATGTCTATAAAGTAATCGAGTTGTTCGTCAGGAAGCGACATCCTGAAGAAGCGATTTATACGTCATGGCATTGAATGATAGCTGTCAGGGACGGTACGAAACCATCACAATTAGATGGGCTGCCGAATAAAAAATAAAATAAAATCAATTTAGCGAAATAAAAAAGCCATCGTACCCCTACATGAAAGGTTGTGATTCAATGCCACAGTGATGATTCGTCATGCATGCAATGCGAGCGATTCCAGGCATTACAGTATTTTCCTCACAAGGAAAACGTGGGAAGTCAAGAGATTCAATCGCTTTCATAATATTATTGAAAAATACTTTCCATGGAAAGGGCGAGTGAATAATGAAGTTCTTGGAAGATCGAGAAAAGAGAAAAATCGACAAATGATATTGGTAAGAAGATTGAGGACGTGGGGCAAATTAGGAGACGCAATAGATGCTGACGACCGTATTGGAAGGAAATAACTACAGAAGAAGAATTACGAGAAGGAATTGATGGAATATTGCAGTCCAGGGGATAAAATATTCGAAAGGAACAGGATAGGATAGCTCGTAGCGCTGCTACCGAAGAACCTCTAGGATTTATGACCTACGCTGACGTTTTCATCGACCTTCTCAGACTGAGTACAAGCGGCTCCTGCCGGTATTCCGAACAAGAGCAAGGAAAAATATAGATACTCGGAAGCAAAGATATACTACTTTGGCTATCAGCAGCCATGCTGAGAACAAAGAGATACGTTATACATCGACGCTAGACCACTTTCATTACGGGCACGTTTGAGGGATAGATAAGGAGGTGGTGTGGAGGGACACTGATACGTACTTCATTATAAGCACACGCGCTCGGTCCTCAAGCTGCCGAAGAACCTCGGCGCCGATATTTTTGTCGGGAGCTAGGGCCAGGCGTCGCGTCGCCTCCGTGAACTCACTCCGGGGTACTCTCTCGCGCATGATGGAAATTTTTCCCAAGACTTTCACGGCAACTTAATTTCGACGGAGGGAGGAACAAGTTTGCCGCCGACTCGGGGAGTTGAAGACGCCTGGAGTATCCGAAACACACGACAGAAGAGCAAATTTTGAGCACCGTGGGCGCCCTCGATCCTTACACGGCCGACTCGATAAAGATAGCAAGGAACTCAAAAACTCAAAACACCGATGAAGCAACCAACTACGGGAGTTTACACCAATTTTAACTTCAGTGGAAAGATAATAACTAAACCAGTTGATATAAAACTGGCATGAATCTTTTAAATTGCACCCAATTATTCAAAATTCGGCACAAAGTCAAGTCCATTCAAATTCAGCACATTATCTAGAGGCCCTTGCGATGTTATGATTTTTTTCAGCCTGTATTCAATAGGAAGTTCGCATCAACACGGTCAATTTAAGGCACTTTTAGCGAACCGATCGATAAATGGTACAAAAATATCGGCGACATGACCGATAACGTACAGAAAGCCGTGGAGTCCACGAATTACCATCCCACCATATGGCAGGAAGATATCACCGATACTCTTTCGTCATCCTCAGAAAACATCCGGTCGACATAGTTTTTTTGTTAACATAAGCACCTCTTCAATAGCCATTATTATTAACAATATTCCAGATCGATAATACTTCTCTGATGTAAATTCTTGGCATTTTGTACATGCTCCCCACCATCTTCAACTTAGCAGCCTATTTAATAGCGTCCTGTACTCTATGTAATCAGGCTATGGTTTCTCGAGGACCTGGCTGAAATTAAGCTGTTTAAGACTTACGAATTAGAAGTTAAGCATAAATTCAATGACCAAATCAATACCTGAATATTACATGGTTAAAATGAAAATTATACTTTTATAAAGCGGGATTTTTTTTAATACTACAATAACAACTACATCTCGCGAGGGAGTAATTGGCGGCCGGCCACCTCACACACGAGGACGCAATGCACATAAATCAAAACGAGATGTAAAAGTGCCCATGCTCAGCGTTCGACATAAGCTGTTACATGGATTGCTTCACTAAAATTGCTCAAACGGATCGCACGCCTTATAAAGGAGCCAGAGAAACTACGGTAAACGAATACCTGTAGGTCACGAAATGGTAGGAAAACCGAAAAATAGGTAAGGTCACAGGCCACTACAAGTACGGTACATACTTCCCTAAATGCAAACTTTTCCTTCACTCTCGATGTTAATGCTTATGAATAATTAGAAAGATGCAATAAAAAATACAAGAAGGATCCCAGGTTTTCCCGGCGTATGGTATTCAAGAAGTTTTCTCGGGTTTCCCACCAGGCACATTGCAGACACAGACATTGTCGGTGCACTGCAACCTGACACGGTGGGAAACCCGAGAAAACTTCTTGAAAAAAAAATACAAGGTTTGTTCAGAAAAAGATGAGGCTGTTTGAATCAATATTTGATTTTATTAGTTGCACTTTAACAACGCTAATCGCCTTCAAAATACCCTTGGTTGCCAATACAACACTCCCAACGTTTTTGCCAGCTTGCGAATGCCGCCTGGATCGCTTTTCCGGGATAGACGTAAGTCTGCGGTACAATTTTGATGAATGTCTTCCATAGTTTCAAATCGGCATCCTTTCAAGGTGGATTTCAACTTAGGCAATAGGAAAAAGTCTGCTGGAGCAAGATCCGGAGAGTAGGGTAGCTGGGGGAACACCGGTGTACTGTTTTTGGTCAAAATCTCAGTAACATTCAAGGATGTGTGCGCCGGTGCGTTGTCGTGACGAAAGCACCAAAACTTGTATTTCCACTTTTGAGGTCTCTTCCGCCCAAAATATTCGTCAAAATGGCAGAATACGATCCAACAGTAATGTCAACGTCATTGGCAATCACCCTGGCAGTTAACCTACGATTTGCACTCACTAAATCATTCACGCTGTTGACGGTGTTGTTTGTTGACGTCGATGACCGTCCGCTTCTCGGTTCTTCATCGGTTGACGTTTGTCCAGACTGGAAGCGATTGTGCCAACGAAAATACTGTGTCCGACACGCATATTCATTGCCGATTGTCTCCTAAATCATTGCATAAGTTTCAGGTGCACTTTTCCAGTGGTTAAAACAAAATTCAATGTACACGCACTGCTTCTCTAACACCTTCATTCTCATTGACATAAGCATTTGTGCAGCAAACGTGTGCAAGCTCAGACAAGAATCGCTGTTATGCGGAGACAATTGGAGAAAGGGCAGCGAACAAGGCGGTGGCTTACTTCTCACAGATGCCGCTAGAATGCGACACCTCACTGATTATGATCCGTCAAGCAGTTCGCGCTTCGGAAGACCAGTCTCATATTTTTTTCTACAGACCTTGTAGCACCAGTACAAGTTTATACTCCTTATAAATACATAATATAATACTAATAGACTAGTTTATGCGTATTGCATTAAACCTGGCCGGTCTCAACTCTACCTTATTATTAAAACATGAACTAACCAGATCCGTTTGCATAGGCGGAAATTATTTAAATTATTACACGCTGTAATCTTACTTGATGCCATTGTGGGACAGTTTCACAACAAGACATTTCGATACGATGCAATGAAAAGGATTCAGTGGACGAATTACCATCTCGCATTCTTAAAAATTATTCGGGACGTTTTTATTGAAGCGACATTCTTTATAAAGAGCATTCAAATATTATTCTTACGTCTCTATAAATGTAGCTCGTCAGCATATAGTTAAATAAAATTGTTGCTGTTTTCAAAGGCCAAACACTTCAAAGACACGAGTACATAAGGTCCATAGGTCCTCAAGACCCCGGTTAAAAAGAGGAGGCTGCCACTTCAGAAAAAAAGATAACATTGTAACCGATTGATTGCAAACATTGCATTGAAATTGATGGATATAGGTTTTACGGTCAAAATTTGCATTATTGATCTTTCGTTCGGTTCGATTTTCATCCAAAATCTATGCGTGTACAACAGTGAGCTCGGCTCTTTTAGAACACAAAAATCGAACGCTAATACTTTGGTGACAATGGAAAAATCTGATTTTTGTCAAACACGAGTGGAATTATTAAGAGGAATGATCAACAATTACGCATTAGTTGAAACCAATAGAAACTTTTTATTTGTCATTTCAGCGCAAGCCCTAAATTACCTACGGAGTTAGAATTAAGTCCTCCGGTTGTGATAACGGCGACCGCAATCTGCTTCAAAGACATTTCTTGCTCCAGAAGGGCTGAAGGGAAAAGAGCACTCTGCCAGCAAAGCAATTAATAATTAGGAAACATTGTTTCCTTGGACGACTTTCCTCACGAGAACGGGCAAAAAACCTCAAGTGATGGAACATCACGGTGTGACCAACGGAATTGCCCGGAAAACAGAATTATTTCAATCCCAATTTATAAGAGAACAGGTTTTAAGATAAGACTACTATTCCCATGGAGTTCACTCTATATGCAAGTGTATACAATGTATTCCGGAATTCCACCGGAAATTACTGCAGTGGTAGTGATGGGTATGTGAGCATCCCTGCCAGAGTAGGGCGAGGAAAGTAAGACGGACATAGAGGAAGGCAAACGATGAGGTTTTAAATCTTATGACCCCAGAGAGAAGGTTGCTAGGAAAAATTCGAGAGACAAAAAATTGGTCGGAGGACATACTCTAGGTTGTGCTGTACGGATTCCAAGACCTGACGTTTATTTAAAATATAAAATCAAATCTTATATGAAATAATCGTTTCAGATGAGGAATTACTGGGATGAAGACGGTATGGAGAGACGGGTAAATCATTGCCTTACTATATTTGTAGCCGAAATTCCCCAGGACTTAGTTCATTACAAAAAGTATTAACATTTAGGTTAGGGACTGCGCGAGGATATGTACACATATAGTATGTGTATGTGTGTGTATGTATGTGTATGTATGTATATTATTATTAGGTAATCTACCGTTTAAGGTAGGTTTTTGGATGGACACAACTATCAAATAAACATTTTGTGACTCCCCACCTATCAAACTAATCTATATCGGGTCCCTCTTCATCTCGGTGTACTTCTTTCTCGGTGTAATTCTTGTATGTATATATATATATATATATATATATATATATATATATATATATATATATTTTCTTAGAGGTTCCCCCCACCTTTCCTCACCTAACCCCCAACCCCCTCAACCCTTCCCTCATGGTGCTACACCCCCTGCCACACACCTTTTTGGTGGCTCGCAGGGTATTTATGTAGATGTAGATTATCACGGCCCCCAATTGCCTACATAGTTTCGGGCAGAGATAGAAGAGGAAATGTTAGATATAAAAATTTGATCATATTTATAAAGTTTTGGGTTCTCCAAAAAAAGGAATGTTATATACGTGGGGTGGAGGAAGGAATACATTTTTTAACCGACACAGAGGCAGGTAGAAATTACACGAAGACCTGAAGAAGGAAATAACACACAACACGGAAGAGGATGTGTTGAAGCTGATAGTCCACTGGGGAACGTCCAAAACCTACCTTTAAGTATACGTACAATACCATTTATGACTTTCTGGATAAAATGGTAGCGAAAACAGCGCTGACAGCAATCAAACCGTTACAGTTTGATTGCAGGCAACGACTGACCCCTCTTGAATTAGGGGTTGCACTTAAAGAGAGAACCCTTGCGAGGGGAAAGAAGGTTGAGAGATTGTGATCAATTTTCCCACTGCGGAATTGGGGGTTGATTAATCAGAGTGACGTTAAGCTATCTTTACTCATATACTTCCGTTCATAATGTTGGAAACGCACAGCTAGTAGAATAAATTCAGTCGCTCACTCGTGCACGCACACTCCACGGGGTGACACACAGAAGACATCGCCAATCACATCCTACTTCAGTTATGTTGACAAAAAAGCCATCTTGTGTTAATGAGCAAACATTCAACGTTAACTAATTTGGGTTAAGGGGGAGGACGGTGGGTAGGGTCAAGGCTGCGGTATTTTTTCTGACGAAGGAAGAATGAATCCGAATTGTTACGCTCGGAAATTCATTCTGGAGCTCACGGATTCGTCCCTTGGTTTGGAGACTCGACAGATGAGACCCAATCCCTCCAAAAGAAACGGTGTCATTCCTAATTTTATTTTTCCAGACAAATTTGTCGAGGAATTCAAAAATCCAGTTTAAATTGCTATCCTTTGACGACATTTTGAATCTACCGAATCAACTGATTTCAAGTATATTCATGCTACTGAATTGCTGGGCCCGAAATAACATAACTAAGACCAAGAGTCATCTTTTATTTACAATCAGAAATATTCTGATACTATTTTTTCAGACAGACGCGAGTTCAAACCAGTTCCGTCCTTGAAAAATATGTTCCGATGTATGAGACACCTAGTACCATTCAGTTATGACATTCTTTATGAGCCCGCCAAACTCATTTTTGACAGAATATTCGTGGAGTTTTCACTGTTTTCAAAAATGTCTCTAGACCAAGAACATTTTGAGATCAATTATCATGTGTTGGGAGTGTAGCTATATACGGCGCGGAAACATGGTCGCTGAAGCAGGAGGATAAATGTAGATTGGAGGCTTTTGAAATGTGGGTGTGGAGAAGAATGGAGAAGGTGAAATGGACCGAAAGGAGGGGAGAAAGACGAAAACCAATGAGGAAATACTAGGGATGGTGGGTGAGAAGATCGGTTTGTTGAGAGAAATCCTATGGAGGCAGAAAAAAATGGATGAAAGGCGTATTGAGCGGCATTGGGATGTTGAAGACGGTAATGGAGGGGAGAATGTTAGGTAAACGAGGAAAGGGCAGGAACAGGATAGGGATGTTGGACGGGATGAAGGGAGGAAGGAAGTACACAGAGATGAAGAGGGACCTGGTGTAGAGTAGGTTGCTGGATTGGGTTTTGTTTGGAGTTACAAAATACCTGTATTTATTTGATAGTTGTGTCCATCCAAAAACCTACCTTAAACGGTAGATTACCTAATAATAATAATCGTGTGTTGCTGGGGAAACCGAATCGAAAACACTAGTATATAGAATAAGAAAACGCACGCAATACAAATTTATAAGCACCAAAGAAATTACGCATTGCATGCAAAATCCTCAAGCTACTCCGATCTTTAATGGCGATTCGCACTAGGTTAGTTTGAACTGAACGGCGCCAATAGATAAGGATTACAAAGCTTGACGATAAGATCACAGCGCCGGGAATAACTCATGATGATTTCAAGACGATACCAAATTAGGCTGACATTATTCATCCGCCAGCATTATTTATTGACATCAGAATGCCGGTCAAGGTTTTTGATCGACCCAGGGACAAAGCACGGCTATATTTCTATCCCCGCACAACACGACACTAAATACTGTAAACCATTTACAATAAACCATTAATTTAGCCCTGCAAACTTTCTACCCACCTCATTCCTTCAACATTATGAAAATGCAAAGACTCGCCACCGAATGCGAAAGCATTTGGCCTTTCTTTTTTCTTCACTTCATTCAACGTACTATTATCGCAAACGGTGCCGAGGTAGCCTTATACGTATTCCCACTAGGTTGAACGCTCGGTGACTGAGAGGAGAGTACCCGATTCAAATCCCGTGTGAGGAAAGAAATTCTCTAACTATCCTGAATGCGTGAATTTCATAAAACTTAGTGTCTCGAACGTGCTCTAACCTCCAGGTTGATAACTGCAACGGATATGGCAAGATTATGAAACGAAAAGGCCATTCACTAATGATTGGGCAAATTTGAAGCGATCATTCCGTGAAGAACCTTTAGTTGAGAATTACGATGGAGATTCACGAAGTCATACGCTGAAACCATTAAAAAAATAGAAATAAAAAAAAGTCTACAATATTCAGTAATCGATTATTTTGACAAATCAATCGATCCTTTAAACTAGGCACCCTATAGTGACAAGCCATCAAGAGTGCCAAAAATTAATATTTCGTACAGTTAAAAGCATTGAACTTGGGACAAATATTACGAGGATGAATCATTTCTTAGCGTGAAACAAGAAGCGCCACGAAGTCAACTACATTTGTTTTCCGATTAGGTATTTTGGGACGCGCGTTGATCACGATATCACTAAGTTTTTTCGTCAACAGTCGCACGGATCTCGACCTCAATTCGTCTTTTGAGGATAGAGACGCAAAATAAGCGGGAAGTAGGGAGACCTAAATAAAAAAAAGTATTTCACACGGCATGTTTATCGAAAATACGGTTAATTTTCCAAATGGGCGTCAATAACGTGTCTCATCTGATTAAATACTGAAAATGATAGTTTGTGTGCGTGAAACACATACCATAACTATCGGTTTTAATAACCGATATTTAGGATTTCAAAAAGAAGAGCGAACGTAGCCTTTTCTTGGAACAACATTAAGATGTGAACGCTTATATCCAATTTTCAAAAGGTTTCACTTTGAAATTGGAATTCCGCTAAAATTCACTATGCCGCTTTCGTGCTCTAATGATTTCGTCATTTAATTTCGGAATTATAATTTATTTTCTCCACACCCATGAGATCATTTTCCATCAAACCTTTGATTTATTCATCAATCCAACTATTCGTACTACCAATACATCGCCCAAAACAAGGAAACTTTGCAAATTAATCCACAACACAGAGGCTTGTAGGAAATTTTAAAAACACATCCCTTTCAATAGTCTTTCCCCAGTTGATTTCATTCAATGAAAATCCTTGAAAGATAAAACAACACGTACTTTTCCGAACATGTAGTTGAAATTATTGTTTTAAGGTATCTTTCACGAGTGAATAACAACATGACTGACATTGGAATTTAACACAACACCCTCTGGAGTATGATATCATCAAAATTAATGCGTCAATGATTTGCGATTCGCTACCCAGAATCGCGATAATACACCAATTTTATTCCTCCTAGAAACTAAAAAGCAGTAAGCTATATATCACGGGAAAATCACTCATTATTTCAATAATTATATTACCAAATCACCGATGTATATATGTACGATCGTTCTAATCACAAGAACTAGACACAAAAAATAAAAATAAATCCAAAACGATTGCTCGTTCGAATTAATATTCTCATTTAAGTTTATCGATGGTTATAACAAATATTTCCACTTCGTGAAGTATCAATCGCCCTTTAACAGACACATCAGTCATTAAAATTGATACTTAAGGCCGTTTTTATGAGCAAAGCACCTTTTGGTATTCTCTATTCCCACTATTTTATCAGAAGCATCGTTTTATATGGTACACGCCCCTGGGGAATTCGTGCCGCGTCCACCATTTTCACCGGTCCCACACTGAAATCCTAAAAAAAATATATATATTCCCTAAAGGCACGGACGTTCGCGGGAATTCTCTCAAAAAATGTGTAACGGGAGCAACCGGACCCGTGGACCCTTAAATGAAGGGATACGACGACTCACAGCTAGCAGTGCGATGAAAAATAACGCAACACGTTTCCCGCACTCAACGGCTGGAAAAGGACCGGGGCATAGTGTGTGTTCAGTGGGGGAGGTTGCGTGCAATGCAGGAAACAATTAGTAAAAGCCGGGCGCAGGGCGGCCGTCCCCGGGCACGGACATATTCACGCAACATAGCAACTCTGGGAGGAGCTGGGGAGATAAGAGATGGCTACTCTGCGTTATTCACATGTGAATGTCACGGAACAACGTACGATGAAAGCGCCATGGTGTGTAGTGACATCTTGGAGTAAATGGATTACGACGCTCGCATTACACACGTGTGAAATTCAAAGCATGACATTTCAAGACATTTATAACATGAACATTCATAACCACCTGGACCTAACATAGAAAATATCTATACGTATCTCCTATTATGTGGTTTGTTTTAGAAGTAATCTACAAGGGTTAGGGTAGGTTTTCGATTGGCCATTGGAATACACACTACTGTAATTCTAATGCCTGAAAAACTTGACACAAAATACTTATTGTCCTTCTTGTTACTACGACTCTTACTTTATAACTGGAGAAGTACGAGTACATGGAACTTAAATACCATAGCAAATGCAGTTGTCATAATCTACATTATTGGAATTATTCTACGCATATATTGCAATAAAAATTATGAAAAACTTTTTTGAATTTTAAAAATATTTTATGTCGCATGCATGGTATTGAATCACTCCCTGCCACACACCCTAGTGATTGCTTGCAGGGTACTATGTAGAAGTAGAAGAAACATCCTTTAATCCTTTACTCCATGTTACAACAACTTGTTATTTCTCTACGGACGTTTTATACCTCCCTTAATTCCATCCAAAATGCCTATTTGATGTTAATGATACAGGATACTCTGATGAATGGTAATGTTAATCCAGATCGGTTGTATCGATCAGCATTTCCATAGTCTACATATGTTTCTCAGACACGAGCCGGTCTCGATGCTCTAAAGGGGATGCAGTACTTCTCGAATTCATTTCGCAAAATCGAATTGCTCGCAATGGATCGTCATCGACAAGAGATGTCGCACAAGCATCGCAAAGCGAGTCCGTATGAATATCGCAATTTGATGTCGCACGAATATTGCAATTTGATACCACACGGACATCGCATTTGAATCCAGAATCGCACGGGCCTAGCACAGGCAGGAAGAAAGGGGTGGATGCGGAGCTAGATGGGGCAGGGGAGGGGTTGGAATTGCGAGAGACGCGGAAAGGGTTAAGGACCACAGGAGTGCTCGGGACGGATAGAACAGCCCTGCACCAGGGAGTCGGGAGTGGGGGAAGGAGGACGCTAAAAGGCCTGAAGGGAGCGCGGAGAAAAAAAAAGATTAAGGAGACGACGCAAGTGGAAAGACGGGCTTGGGAAAAACGTGCCGTGAGACGTGACGGTGTCCCCGGCAGAGTTTAGCCGGCACACAGCATCCAGAAAAATAGAAAAAAAATAAAACCCAACCGAAAAAAAGATAGAACGCGAGAGAAGATCGCTGAAAACAAACGACGCACGCAGTGGAGGACAAAACGCCCCTTTCCGTTCGGGAGGGGATAGGAGGAGGAAAAAAATACAGTCCTAATGCGCTACGGGGGCAAAACAACGCCGGTCGAGGAGGAACAGAGGGAAAAGGTTATGGGGGAGGGGTTCTCTCTAGGGATGACGGGAAGGGGAGGCGGGAGGAGGAAGGACAGAGGAGCGGGAAAGGGGCTGGGGGGGAAGAAGAGAACAGGGGATGAGGGGAAGGGAAGAGTGGGGCGCGGGGGCGGAGTAGAGAGAGAAGGGGAGCCGCGGGGGAGGATCGATGGGCTTGGTGGTTCGATAAGAGCGCTGGATAAGGGGTGTGAGGGCGGGCATAGGGACCCGCGTGGGGAGACGGCGGGGTTTTTGGAGGAGGAGGGTGTCGGAGAGCGGGGGGGGGAGGGTCGACCCGATGGTATGGGATGGGGCGCGCGAGAGAACCTTGTGGCGACCCGGTGGGAAGGGGGTGTCGGGCGGAGGGGGGAGGGGGATCGGAGAACCACACCCATCTCAATGAGTCGTTCCATTCAGCCGTGGAATTCGAGGGAGGGTGGTGAGGGTCGCGGGGAGGAGGGCAAGGCGGAGGTCGGTCCCGCCGCGAGGGAACCCCGGTGGCCGAAACCGACGCGAGCGGTGCCCGTGACCGCGGGGGAAAGGGCATCCACGGATTAAAGCCACGGCACAAGGTTCCCCGTGGAAAGATTCGCGAGGACGCGCACGTGTTCAGTTATGTCGAGGAGAGGGGGGGGCGGTTGGAACCCAGAGAGGGCGCAGCGAAGACCGCGCAGAATTCCGCCTCGAGCACGGCTGTGCGACCGATGGAGCCGGAACCGAATGTCGCGAAAAATAATTCGACCCATCGAGTTCGTGATGCAAATGGGTGACATCGCGATTCTTACCACATCGCCATCATTTACATGAGGGCCGCGCAACGGTGTCGAGGCCAGATTACAACATGGCACTGCATGAACCTATAAAAATTTTACCGCATTCATTGATATTGACCATCAGGTCAGTTACAAACTCTTAACACGCTTGCTTTCGATGACATCAAGGTAATACCATAGCTCCATCGATGCCTAATGACGAGGTTATATTTAAATTCGACGGCGGAAAATCTTAATTGAAATTTACTGCAGGTGGGCTTACCCATTGAGTACAATGAATCATCCCACTTATATAAAATAGTAGTAAGGCGGAGACACCTAAGAAACCATGGATAACAGCTCAAATAAGAGGTCTCGTTGACCAAAGGAGAAAATACAAGAATAAAAGAAATGAGAGTGAAAAAGAACTCAATTCAAATGAATAACATAATTAACAAAGTTGCAGATGAGCTACTTGTGAGTAAGGCGGAAATCCGAAGAATGCATGGATAATACCTCAAATAAGGGGTCTGATAAACGAAAGAAGACATTACAAGTATCCAAGAAATCAAAGGGAAGAAGACCTCTATAAACAGTTGTGGAAACAGGTCATACGAGAGGGCAGGAAGGCAAAGGACGAATGGATAGAAAGCTGCTTGGAGGAAATTAATGACAACATGAAAAAGGGAAATAGCGAGATGGCTTATAAACTAGTTAAGAGGCAATTTGGAGAAAGAAAAACAAAATCGCAAAACATCTGAGCCGCTAATGGAAAAATACTAATAGATGATGATGAAATTGGGAATAGATGGAAAGAATACATTGAAGTACTCTATCAAGCTCCCAAACCACTAGAAGAATGCTTAATTAAAGATGAAACCATGATCGGTAGAGACGATCGGGTCCGCAGATATTAAGAAACGAATTCGAGCGACCCGTGGCAGACATGAGAAACAACAAGGCACCAAAAGTTGGCAAAATAAACGGAGAAATATTCAAGGAACTATATAAATAAATAAGGCACTCGGGGTCTAAGCAAAGGATGCCCTCTATGGAAAACTCAAATATAGCTACGACAGCAGAAAGATAACAGAAGACCTCAAGAAAAGTATAGTGATTGCAATAACGAAGAAACAGAAAACAGATAAATGCGAAGAACACAGAACAATGAGCCTGCTGACTCAAGCATCAAAAATCCTTATTCGGATAATTAGCCGAAGAATATAAGGAAGGATAGAAGGATACCTCTCAGAAAACCAATTCGGGATCAGGAAAAACCGTGGAGTAAGAGAGGCAATTCTCAGCTTGAGCGTTCTGGCGGAAAAAATGAGACACGTAAATAACCCATTATAAGTGGCATTCATGGACTTGGAGAAGGTCTTCGACAACTTCGAATGGAACAAGACGTTCAAGATACTAGAAGCGCTTGGATTACACTACAACGACAGAAGAATTATCCATAACCTCTATAAGAATCAGTTTACAACAACGAAAACTAAAAATGGAAGAAAAATAGACGCCAAAATAAACAAAGGAATAAGACAAGGATGCGACCTCTCGCCAGCGATATTCAACGTAGTATACCTGGAAGAGGCAATAAAAGAACACAAGAACTGGTATCAAAGGAGTCAAGGTAAATGTAGAAGAAATCAACATGCTCCGGTTTGCAGATGACATTGCAGTAGTGGTGGAAACGCGAGATGACCTGCAAGCAACACCAAGTGCTATGGATCAAGTACTGGGGGAATATAATATGAACATCAACAAGAAGAAAACTAAAATCCTTGTGTGCGGAAGAGAGAAGCTATGCGGATATCACAATTAAAGGGGTGAAACTAGAGTAAGTGGAAACCTACAGCTACCTGGGTAGCAGCATAACATGGGATGGAAGAAGTTCCGCCGACATCAAGCGAAGAATAGCCCAAGCTAAGAACGCATTCATGAAGACGACGCAATTACTATGTTCAAAGAAGCTAAGGCTGGAAACAAGGAAGCAATTCGTCAAAAATTTCGTGTTGAGCATGGCGCGCTATGGTTTCGAGACTTGGAACAATATAAAAGTGGACCAGCGAAGAATAGAAGCCTTTGAAACCTGGTGCTGGAGGAGAATGATGAAAATTAAATGGACAGACAAAATGAGGAATGAGGAAGTACATAGAAGAGCAGAAGAGGATAAGACCATATGGAGAACTCTACGGCAAAGAAGTAATGGATGGATTGGACACACATTGAGGCACAATGGATTGATTAGGAATATAATAGAAGGGAAGATTCCACGAGGAAGACCAAGAGACATGTACATTGGGCAAATTAAGAAGGACGTAAAACAGAGAAGATATCAAGGATTAAGGGAATTGGCATTAAACAGAAAAGAATGGAGGGCTGCAGTAAACCAATCCTAGGATTGAAATATTAATGATGATGATGATATAAAATAGCGAAAATCTTCGAAATAGAACGCTCTTCGGCTACGCACAAATATATAAAAAAGACTGATCTTATTTACGCAGGTTTTGGAGTACATATTTTATGTTGTTTGGGGCCTTAAAATGTAGCAGAGCCAGCCGAGTGTTGAATCGATCACCAGCCTAACATGCCCGGTAGATTACTCTAAAATATGATTATTTGAGTGACTAGCGCAATGAAATGGCGAAAAATGTTGCCTTTTCCTCATCAATCATTATAATTTGGAAGAAATCTGTCTTGTGAACGAGATTATTCCATTTCATTAGGAGTATACTGTATTATCGCATTTATTCTTGTATCGCCTACTAGGACGGTGAAAAGATTAAGGGGCCGTGTAAAACCGCTCGGCGCATTCCCAAAATGACATGCCAATAAACAAATAATTACCATACAGTAATCAATCGCGTGAAGTTCTCGTTCGTGGAAACCAAGTTCGTTTGACCAAGATAAATCGGAAAAATTACACTCTCCTTATGTACACTCACCTGATTTTTTTTGCGGAGGATTTCACGGAAAATACCTCCAATCGTCGCGATTGTAGGCTACGAAGTGACTGTACTGACTATACTGTATTTTAAACCTACATCATCGCAGAGATGACACAATTCGTAAAGTTATCTCTGTACTCACTGTTCAAACATATATCACACAGGACTATCGATTAAGCCAAAAGAAAGGGTGATTTCCGAAAAATGTCCAACGTCGCACTCAAAGGATATCTGTTCAAATGAAAAACAGCGCTTCGCATCTTTTTATATTCATCAACTATTACTAGATATACATTATAAAATTTTAAGCGGTGGAAAAATGTAATGTTAAATTAATGCGTGCAGGCAAAGGCTAGCGTGGGGCAAGTCAGGCGTTTTTTGTATCAGTTGTTGGCTTCGAAACACTAACCTTAAATAAAACTATCTAAAAAGTGCCATTTATTCGCAGATTTCTACTGACATCTCTATACCCGAGGCTAAAACCAGCAATTTTCACCGCGACCGTGCTTCATCCTACAGTTGAATCAATGCTTATTACTGAGAGATTAACCTTAACGGGACGTCAGCGCGCCACAGTTGACGTACTGATGCAATCAGTCAATAAAACCAAACACCACTTGAAATGGCATTGATTATATGATACGTCTTGACTTCTTATTTATACTGTGTGCATACGACTGATGGAACGTTCAGATACGATGAAACATTCATCCACGATTTCGGTTGAAACGGATGTCATCTGTAGTTTTCTAAATGAATAATCCAAGCGACATAACGACCGTACTTCTAAGTTGATTCAAGGGACTCGTTGGGCAATACTCTCGTTTTAGTGCCCGAGCCAAGGCGGATAAATGGATAAAAGCCCGGATAAAAGGGCGTTATGTATGACTTTTTACAAAGTGGCAGTGTATAGAAAGTTAATTACAATTGTTAAACATTCCCTGAAAAAAAGGCAGGGAAATGAACCGAGTTGAACTTTGTGCTATTGGCTACTGTTAGTCTAATGCGATCGACTCCAAAAATAAGTCATTTGGACAACTAAAACCATTCTACACAATTCTCTACCAATACATAAACATGGTGAAAACAATTTAAAATGATTTATAAATTAACGAACGAAGGTAGGCAAGAGTTTTTAAGAGTAAATATTAACAGATCAAAGAAACATCCTTCCTTCATTATCTAAAACAACCTTAACCAAGTGAGTGACTCCCTCTTACCCTCTTTCTTTCAATTTCTTTTCAAAGACTGAACGAGGAAATGAAAACAAAAGAAAGCATTAAGCTAAGCATCTTCCACTCTATCTCATCACCGATTACAATTTAAAAAACTGATTTTTAATACCCACTCAAACCTGGCATTATAATTAATTGAATCGTCAGAAATCCAGGGCCCATAGATTATCCTCACTAAAATCAAACGGCCCTAATTTTGAGCTCGCCTTTAATCTCACCACAATTCTCTCAAACCCAAAAATAAACAAAACGAAATATAATTCGATAACATTTCCCGAGAGCGTCGAACCTAAGAGGCTACAAGGTGGCTCTACGTCAGGTGATGACGCCATTCCAAGGTACTACATACAGAAAATCTCTAATTTCAATGCGCGAAAAAGTTTAAAAGCACCACGTTTGCACCTCAACGCACTGACGAAGAAGAAAACATTTTACTCCAAGGCCCTTTCTCAAAGTGTTAAAACGTTCATTAGCGAATATTAAACAATCTCGCTATGAGATGTTACTGCAATATAGATTTATAATACTAAAAAAAGATTAATGGATTTCCATTCAAATGCAAATGAAGAGAGCAACAAATTGCAACCCCTTCCGAATGTGCACACTATCACGACATAAATAATATTAATGAATCCTCGCCGTCGCACATAAATTGCTTGTAAAATATATGTTAACAATAAAATATTAATATTGACTGCATTTCATCCAAAATAGGCAAATTCACCGAATCCGCCAGCCATGAGCAGGAATTTGAGAACACACAAACCTCACGCGAACTTTTTGCATAGGCATTCATATAACAGGGAGCACACAACAGAATAAGAAGGGAATTTTAATAGCAACGTTTAAGCAATATACAGGTATCTAAAAAATAACACCTTTTTCTACAAAATAATTACCTTTAAAAGTAGGAAAAGTCATATTTTCCATTTGGTCATCACATCTCCGACTATTCGTCATTCCTATTTGTCTTATCCGTATCGATTTCTGTGTACGGTCGCATCGCTTTAGATCGGAAAGCGATGCGATACGTCGAACGGCTTAGCGGCAGGAGCATCGCAAAGCTAACAATATCGCACGATCAGCGCGCATGGCGACATCCGCACCCCCCCGAGACACGAGGCGAAGTCTCCGACAGCCGCGCCGCGCCCCTGCTGTTGCATTCCGCATTCGAAACGACCGGACGATGAAATAGAGACGACGACTCGGGTGATTAATGAGTTCCGTGGGATGCGAGCTCTTCTAGTAACGTCTGGAGCGGAGTGAAAGGATTTACCGCGGAAAACGCCCTCTGCTGCATCATGAGCCCTGTAATACCCATACTAGTGGATTCTTCCCACACAGAATCGAAGGACGAGCCTTCACATTCTTCGGTCCACTTTGGTCGTGGTCATTTTCTCGAAAATCGAATGTCAAAGAGGAAGGTCACTGCATCGGACTGACCGAAGGGAAGAGACGGAACGAATGTGGAATGAAAACCATTCTTGACCGAAATAACAAAAAAAATAGTTAAATTCTAGCATATTTTCATTGATTGACATAAAAACTTGTGATCTGATCTACGAAATAACAATAATTAAGGAAAATAGGACTCCTCAGAAATAATATCTTAAACCGCAATAGCCTTTGAGGCATGCATCTGTGGATTAGGACCATTTTAGTTTATTTGGTAATGAACCTCCTTTGAGAACGAGCTCTTAAATTATTCTAATGATGTCTTAAATAATGTCAATGGACTACTTACGACGGAGAATTAATAATTAAACATCTAAAAAATGAGTTCAACTCCGTTTAATGCACACGTTCTTTTTTTTGAATTTGAGAAATTTAAATCTAGTGTTAAACTCTAGCCATAATCATATAGGTAACGAGCCGTCCTGGCACTACTGAAGTCGCGGGTTCAAGCTCCTTCTCGAGCATTGAGAATTTTCATGTACAAGAGTTTGTATTATGAGCAGTTGCTTCGGTCAGATGGTAAAAATCCACAATTATGCAGGCGACTCTCCCGATAACTCCGCAAAGGAGTGTGGCGATGCTTGTTCAGACAGCAGACCTTTATGCATAAACACTGATTGTACAAGAATATAATCACATTTGTGCATGCAAAAACAAATGACTAAATCTACGGTTATAAAACCACTACATCCACAGATATCTGCGACTAAACCAATCATTACGAGCCAACACGCGCTTGTGGCAGAAAGTGTATTTGGGTTTGCATGTGTGTGTTAGTTTTGAATACGGTTTTTCTTTTTTCATTTTTGGGTGGTGACCTAACACCCCCCGTCACACGCCCTTGTGGGGGTTTTCGAAGTATTATGTAGATGTAGATGTTATGTAGATGAAAGTGTAAAAACAAGAGATATATGCGGAGTCATATCAAAATAGGAAACATACGATTACGTAAAGGACACAAAGCACTAAAAACGCGTTAAGAACCTTTATACACATTGCTTTACGAGTTTGTAATCTTTTTAGGGGAGGCTACCGACAGCTGAAATCATGTGGGACATGAGGGATGGGTGGAAAAGGGTGGAGAGAAACCCGGCATCGGCATTAGCCTACTCTGGTCGAAAGGCACCAAGGGGTCCATAATTTAACGTCCCATCCGACGGACGTCGTACTCACTCAAAGTGCTCTCCACAAAGCACCTCAAGTAGGGATCGGGATACCACTGAAGAACATTTGTTTTCTCCAGGATTTGAACCCGGGCCTTCGCGGTGGGAAGCCTGTACGTTAGCCACCACACCATTCCGATACTCCCCCACATTGGTTTTTCGATCACAATACAGTCTCACTCCGATAAAATATACTTCAGGACTATTTAGATGGATCAAAGAACACCAACGTTGAAGTCGCGGTAACAGACCGATATCGCCAGGTTAACGGCCCAACAGCATTCCTCCAAAAGAATATTTTATCATAACTCCGTAGCTATGTTGTCGTTACGTGGCTAGAGTGGAGCGCTTTGTTTAAGTCCGAAATTATTGCTTTTGGTCTCGCGATGTCCTTCGGTCAAGAAAGTTTCTCTACCTAAGGTGAAGGATACGCATGAATCGGAATAAAAATGGAAGATAACTAGACTCACGAAAGGGACAAGCAAAATGATCATTATTATCTCGAACGGAGAGATTTTTATTAAAATATGTAAATAAACTCACTTTTTGTGGCCAATAACACTCGACCGCCAAACCTCTACTGACACGAAATGGGACTGTCAGCTTGAATGGGTGTGGACTGCGACTGTAGCGAGACCGTATCGTGATTGCAACGTGGTCGCAACGCATATGTGTATCGAATCTCTAAGAAGAGCTTTGGTGCATTCGAGTCATAAATTCAAAATGAAGGATGATTAAAAAAAAGAGAGGAGCGCGGAAAATGGCTCCGGGATTTATCTTGGCTCATGTCTAGTTTCCAGGGACGGGTTTAAGTCAAAAGCTTGAAGGCACGACTTCAAAAGGCATGGCCCGAGAGGGGAGACGTCACGAAAGGCCACTATGCTTTTACCGTCAAACGTAACCTTGAAGCGTGGCTCTAAAAATATCGACGATCCCCGCTGGAAGAAGCGGATTAATGCTATTCGACCGCAAATCCGTGGGTGGAAGGTGCCAAAAAAAGAGAAGGAAGGGCACACAACAAACCATCCCACTGAGTGAGTGAGCACTCAAATACTTATCCGCGCCGAAATTAAGCTGGAGCGGCGCGAGATCGATTGGCGCGGGGAGCACTCATTTATCTAGCACGCGGTAGGTCAGCGTTCCCCTTTTTTTTTCTTCCTCGTCTGGAGACGTCGCGACGTGCCCTCTCCGCGCGCCATTTGCCGACGCGGTTTCCACATGCACCGAATTGACCCCTTCTCGCACAGACGTGCAAATTGGGTAGAGGGCGATTCCCTCCTGAAATGGGTGCCTGGATGACGAGAATCACGCAATCTACCACAAAATAAACGTTGTATTATTCCTAGTGCTGATGTATTTCATCCCTTTCGAGTGAATACTCCATTTAATGAATACAACCTTATCCTGCAATTTATTAAATAATTCCGAGTTATGTAATGGACAGTGGGGTAATTCTTTATTTTCCGGTAGAATTATTCCCGATTTTTTCGAAGGAATTGCTCAGAAACTGCTTGGGGATTGATCGTCGCTAATCGCTTTGTGTCTCACTGGTACCACTCGATCCTGCTGTAGTCAAGGCATTTACGGGGTCCTGCGCGTGTTATGCCCTAGGCTAAACACGAACTGATCTCGCGACTAAGAGGGTTAATCAATGCAGTGGTAATATTTTTTTATTTGCACACTTTAATTCAATTTTATGCTATATTGCTAACTTAATATTCCATGAATATGTGGTACAAGCATCACTGATTTGACTCCAGTTGCGTCAGCGGTAGCCGTTGCAAATTGAAACATTCGCCCACGGCTGCTTCTGATGATGAAAAACGCTTTCCACGAAGGCGTTTCGGCACGTGTGGAAACAGAAAAAAGAGTCACTCGGGACTATAAGGTGGATGAAGAGCACATTTCACATTGATTTCTGCAAGATTACCGCGATAAAGCGGCGGCATTCGCCTACTCCATCGTACACAAAGACTTCTTATTTGCAACTTTTTCTGTTACCAACCTGTAGGGTGCATCCAATGGAATTTCCGATATTTTCGATAGTGGTCTTCATTATTCGTTAATCTAAATTACTAATAAAACTAATTTAATAAAACTATTATACGTTATTCAACGATCTTCCCTCAGATTAAACACCATCACAGTTAATGTTTATCGACTGTCGCTCCGAGTCCACCTTACTTTGAAATTGATTTTTCTACAGTCCTTCAACATTTTAAACAATTATTTCCTAGCTGTACTCCAGGAAATACGACCCTCCAAAAGCCTCCTCCTGGAGCATTAATCAGCTAGATATCTGTTCAGGCGAAAGTAAAATTTCACTGCAGCGTTACGTGTTGCCTTCATTGCTTCCGTAAGCGAACTGAACATGTTTCAACTTATAACGGTTGTCACCGACTCGATACTGTAGCCAAATGTATGAAACTTGTACCATATATACATTACATAATGAGCTAACAATATAACACAATGAAATTTTTCCAAAATGAAGCATGCGAATACAAGTAGTATGATCATCACTCTTTTCTGAACAATGCTCGTAAAAAAAATAGAACACTTCTGTCGCCATTAGTTCTCAAATCGAATATAAAATTCCCGATTTTTTCAGGAAATGCCCTTATCACATTTTATCATCATTTTCCCGATGAGCGGAAGAAATAAGAGGAAAGCTGCAAGTGGGTTCACTGTCACAATAGAACAAGTTCACCAAATAATACTAAGGGTGCGATCCTGCAAAACCTTGAAGCGCGCGCGAATGAGAAAGAGGGATAAAAAATACGTGTATTCCAACCTGATTTATGTTCTCCCATTTCTCGCTATGAAGTCGAAGGTAAGAGAGATTCCTGGCGCAACAAAGCAGGGTAGAGATCCACTGAGCTAGGTCGCAAGACTCGTGATCTCAAAGTAAATCCTTCATATGAAAATCGCATTACGGTTAGCGATAGTGCACAACGAAAGATCCATGACCGTTCCCGACAAGCGAATAACTTAATTCAAAATCGTCGGGTATCTAACAACATAGGAATCAGATCTGGCCGTTTATTTAAAAAAGAACTACACACATTACTCTACAATTACACATTACAACTAACATTACAAGAATTACACATTACAACTACACACTCGGTAGGTACTAATGAGAGGGCAATCAGAAGAATGCAACCTCTGGAGCAATCTCTAGGAATGGAACTGGCCAGATTAGATCTCCTTAAATCCTACAGCATATGCTAAAATGACAAGTTTGCCAATAAATGGCAAATGAGAAGGAATTATGTTATTTAAGCACTGCCATCCGGACAAGGTGGTCGATGGTTCAAATTTCACCCAGTGTTTTTAATCACACACACACACTATGATTCCCCTGAACTGGGAGTTATTTTAAGACCATCAGTTTAACCATAGACTTATCTCACTCGCATGACATAATAGCGTTGTATCATGTTCCATATCCAATTAAACGCCTTCGCTCATTTCTTCACATAACTGCTTGTATACCCTACACTACACCCACGGGTGATTTGTCCATATTCACTACAACTATGTAGAAAGTAATTCTCTGGCTCATATCGGATTTTTTTTCAATATGCACTCCTAATCCTTCAGTTCTTCGCTGAATGAATTGGTAACAAACAACCACGTACTTATTTTTTGCACTTTTAGACACCAGAAATTAAGATAAGCGGAGGAATGCAATAACGCAACAAGGAAGTAATAATAAAAATATCGTGAAAAAGTGTTTCAAAGTATACAAATATGTCTAAGAGACACCGATGTTTTAGGGGTCTCAAAAGACGAAAACAAAAAATACCGGGACCGTAAACTTGAATGGCACCAAATAATAATAATAATAAATAAAAATAAATAAATGGAATATTAATAAATTTAAATAAATAAATAATAATAATGAAATTTATAATTAAAAAATAATAAAATTAAATAAAAAACACCACACACACAAATTCGAAACAAATATTTAAAGAAATAAAATAATAATAAAATAAATAAAAAATAATAAAACAAACTTACAACCACTCGATCACTAGGGTGAGTTACGAAATAACTTTCACTCTCGTGAATAACATTCACACACACGCACACACTCAGGGTTTGCAAGGATCCCTCCTAAGGATCGAGTGGTTGTAAGTTTGTTTTATTATTTTTTATTTATTTTATTATTATTATTTTATTTCTTTAATTATTTGTTTCGAATCTGTGTGTGTGCGTGTGTGGTGTTTTTTTATTTAATTTTATTATTTTTTAATTATAAATTTCATTATTATTATTTATTTAAATTTATTATTATTCATTTTTTTATTTTTATTTATTATTATTTTTTTATTATTATTTGGTGCCACTCAAGTTTACGGTCCCGGTATTTTTTTAAGTCTAAGTCTTATTTTTTTGTTTACATTGATTCACGACCGTAGCAAAGTTCCTTGTACATTTAAATTGTATCAAAAGACGTTATTACAAAGTCGTAACATGAACGCTTTATACTCTCAGTTTTCTCTATTAACACAACCAATGCATTTTTAATATTCCCATTTTAAAAATATTAATGTTTTACAACTCTTAGAAATGATTTCTTTTGATCTATAACTGCATCCTGAGAATGCGAGTGAATTGCTTTTTGAACGGTCGTTATTCTCTAAAAGAAAGACCGGACATAGAAAACCAACACAAACGTGGAAAGCTCCCCCAAGTAGAAATATGGTTGTTGAAATGTACGAATACTAACCGCGGCTCGCTCAATATCAAATTTCCTCTTATCTAAAATTAGGATCGATAACATTCTTTCTTGCTTTTATCTACACCGTCCTAACAGACATTTACAATGGTTAAATTTTAAGAGAGACGCAATGAAAAACAAAGAGTATCCACTGAAAAACTACAAATGAGAGAGATAATTAGCGTCCGAAAGAGCACGATTTTTCAAGTGATAACTGTTTGGCTAAAGGGAAACAAGGGATCGAAAAAGGACAGACGACGATGCTGTACTAAAAGGAATAAAAATACGTTTCAAAATACATTGACTGAAAGTAAAATCTTGGAAAAATCAAATTTTTACTGGTCAGTTTCTTTTCAGCAGTTAACGCTTAACTCAGTCAATAAGACGCATTAGGGCAAAACTGATACTGAATCATTTTGCCCAGCACGGTTTTAATGTTGTGTCAGGGATGCAACGGCTACAGGTTATTTCCTTCACTCTCATTATTCTTTCAAACTTAAAGGATAATAAATTATAAATGAAAATATTTTGGACGATATATCACCGAATCGATATCATTTAATTTCTCTTACCAACAAGCTTGGTGATTTCCATGCCCAGCAATGCAAAAAAAATCAGTTTCTGATAATTTCAAGAGCCTGATCAAATCAATCTTATTTATTACAATAAAGACTGTTATACAATAATTGAATAGACAACCCAGAAAATTTAAAAAGATACTTCTTCCCACTCTGAATCAAACAAGCTTTATTTGCTTAGTGGTATGTCCCGTACGAATGTATATACAGGTATCTGTATACCTATATCGCTAAAATGTTATTTCAAGAAAAGATTATGGTTTGTTATCTGGAAATATATTAAAATCAAGTAGATATCAACTCAGGCGATAAGGCAAATCACAAGGCAATGCCACATATAGGGGGGGGATATCATTCACACCATATAAACTGAATGCTATCATGGGCACAGAAACTGGCTAAAAGTCTTGGATAGCTGGATGGTATTTAATTTAATTTTCATCCACCCTCCTGAACTCCAATCGGAACAAACTACACTCTAAGCAGTGGAGAAGGAGGATATTTATTTATTTGTCTTGAATTAGTCCGAAAACAGCACTTTTGACCTTTACATCGGACTTTGAACATTGATATATCAATTTAATGCACCCAAGTCCTAGGAGGAAAAACCAACTAGGCGGGAATCGAACCCGCTATCTCTGGATATTGATTCGTTTCACCTGCTCATCCCTAATTTCAAATAAGATCTCCGATATTTCGTCGTAATTTGACGACTGAAATCATATTGCATCAGAAACAAAACTGAGCAATACTACATGAGACTACATTCATTTCATTCCCAAAGTTGAAATTCAAACCACGGCCTTTCGTACCGCTGCGGCGAATCGATTGAAATGTTTACCGGTTCGGCAGATTACATTACACTGTCGCTATGATCCGGTAACAGATCGCAATACCGAACGTACAGAATTAGGCTTTACACGACTTGTACAGGCTGCACAGCAAACTTCTGCTCAATCTGTTAAAATCACGAATTCACACCTTTACCTGACTCCCCGCCGAAGAAATCATCTTGAACTCGTGATCGATCTCGCAGGACCGATTGGTAAACCGGCAATACCCTGATTCGATCTCGTGTCAGGTGTCGTTTCCGATTTAAATTTACAATAAAACTTCAATTTCAGTCTGAGTACGTTTTTTAAAGTAATCTACCGGTTAAGGTAGGTTTTTGGATGGGCACAACTATCAAATAAACATTTTTGTAACTCCAAACAAAACCCAATCCCGCAACCTAATCTACATGAGGTCCCTCTTCATCTCTGTGTACTTCCTTCCTCCCTTCATCCCGTCCAACATCCCTATCCTATTCCTGCCCTTTCCTCGCTTGCCCAACATTCTCCCCTCTATTACCTTCTTCAAAATTCAACTACCGCTTAATACTCCTTTCATCCATTTTTCCTGCCTCCAAAGGATTTCTCGCAACAAACCCCTCTCCTAACCCAACATCTCCAGTACTTCCTCATTTGTTTTCCTGTCGGTCCATTTCACCCTCTCCATTCTTCTCCACACCCACATTTCAAAACCCTCCAATCTACGTCTACCCTCCTGCTTCAGTGACCACGTTTCCGCGCCGTACATAGCTACGCTCCATATCAGAGTTTTTACGAGTCTTGTCTCAACATCTGAGTACGTATTATTATAAAATTATCTTCCGTCTGTCAAACACCCTGTGAAAGAAGCGATTCATTGGGGAATCAATGCTTTCACAATAATCGCCCATTGTTTTAGTAAGGGGAGGCATGTGTGTGTGTGTGTATGTGTATATATATATATATATATATATATATATATATATATATTAATATAAGACATTAATTGCCCCCTTTATGCATATAATTTCATCCCCCTCCGCCCCCAACAACTTCCATATCATCCCCACCTTTTTTAAAATTCCCGCGCCATACACTACCCCTCCAAACTCCTCACCTCGAATGCCTTCCCCCCTTTTTTCCCCCCTTTTCCTTTCTTTTCCCCTCTTTTCCCCTCTTTTCCCCCATTTCCCCTTCTCCTTCCTACCACTGCTTTCGGGCCCTCCTCTGCCTCAGTTCTGTTCCTAATTCCTCTTGAGAAAGGTGGTTGGACCACCGAAAATTCGAGAACCAGTGAGTTTTCCCTCTTTTGTGTGTTTTGGTTTCTGTGTTTGTTATGACTATCAGTGAATTTACATTACACGTTTGTGGGTTTACCAAAAAAGTGTGTGTGTATATATATATATATATATATATATATATATGTGTGTGTATATATATATATATATGTGTGTATATATATATATATATCCCTCCCATGGACTACAACCTTGTCGTGGTGGAAGGGCTTGTGTGTTCCGATGACCCCTAGAGCTGTGCTGGCGGGAGTAATAATAATTACTCCTGGGAGGGTCACCCATGCCAGAGAGGTCGAAGGTTAGGAGCCAGACGAAAGATAGTCCACGCAGCGTCTGTTCCTCAGTGAGGCGGCTGCAATGGCGTCTGACCCCAGTGGGGCGGCCATTAAGTGATGGTGTCACGTTAAAAACACTATTGAGGAAGGCAACGGGAAACCACCTCAATTATGATTCCCAAGAATATTATGATGGGCACTATAGATAATATGAGTCCTGGCAACTACGGGACTCGGCCCAAGAGGCCGTGTGTCGTGCCCGGCAGCGGGAGAGGCAAGGCTTCCGCGGTCGTCATCCCACGAAACCCTTGCAGGGAAGAAATAACTTCAGCAGGACAGAAGACTCAGAAGAAGGCGAAAGTAGTTAGCATAGGAACCTGGAACGTCAGGACAATGTTGAGGAGAGGCAAATTAGAAAATATTAAGCGAGAGATGGAAAGAGGTAACATAGATGTTTTAGGCCTCTGCGAGGTGAGATGGAAGGATAGCGGGGATTACTGGAGTGACAATTATAGAGTAATATACAGCGGCGGGGACGAGAGCCAACGAGGGGTTGCCGTAATTTTAAATAAAGGGGTAGGAAGAAGCGTAGTCAACATAGAGCAAGCGACAGATAGAATTTTACTCGTAGAGATTAAAGCAGAGCCGACGAACTTGGTCATTATTCAGGTATACATGCCACCGAGCAACCACAAGGAGGAAGAAGTCGATAGGATGTACGATGAGTTGGAGGATATCATCGCGAGTGTTCCTGCAGGGAAACATTTGATAGTGATGGGGGATTGGAATGCGACGGTAGGCGAAGGAAGAGATGGTGGTGAGGTGGGGGACTATGGGTTAGGCACGAGGAATGAACGCGGGGAAAAAGCAATTGAATTCTGCAGGAGACAGGGGTTAGTCATCACTAACACATGGTTTAGACACCACAAAAGGCGTAGGTATACATGGAAAATGCCAGGTGACTCAGAAAGGTATCAGTTAGATTATATTATGGTTAGGCACAGGTTTAGGAACAGTGTGATAAATTCGCACAGTTTCCCAGGAGCGGATGCGGACTCTGACCACAATTTAGTTGTTATGAAATGTAATGTTCGTTTCAAGAAGATAAGGCAAGGGCGGCGGGTTAAAAAATGGAATTTAGAAGCAGTAAAGGAATTAACGAGGAAGGAGTATCAGCAGGCTGTAGAGAAAATGATGGATGACGGTAAAGAACTGAGTACTATCGAGGAAAAATGGGAATGTATCAAGAAAGGGATATAGGAAGCCGCTAAAGACACTATAGGAACCGTTAACAGGAAAAGGATAAGGAAACCATGGGTAACGGATGAGATGATTGCAAAGATGGATGAGAGAAGAAGATGGAAAAATGTAAACACAGAGTTAGGCAAAATGAAGTACAAAGAGTTAAACAATAAATTGAGAAGGGCCACAAATAAAGCAAAAGAAGAATGGTGGAAAACGCAATGCGAGGATATGGAAAGTTTACAGAAGAAGGGTGAAATTGGTGCTCTATACAGCAAGGTTAAGTTATTATCGGGAAGTAAGAAGGCAAGATCTGTGCTAACAGTTAAAGATAAATGGGGTAAGATAATAGTTGAACCAGGAAAAATCCAAGAGAGATGGAAGGAATATATAGAAACACTGTATGGTAAAGAACTTAGGCCGACAAGGTTAGACATAGAAAAGGAACATGACGTAGAAGAAGATAGCTTAGGTCCAGGCATACTCGACGATGAAATAGAAAGGGCATTAAAGGAGATGAAAGCAAATAAGGCTGTGGGGGTGGACAATATTCCTGTAGAAATGTTGAAATGGTTAGGGAAAGGTGGGAAGAAGGCCATATATGGACTGATTCGTAGTATCTATCAGGAAGGAATCTGGCCGGAAGATTTTGTGAGATCGGTGTTAGTTCCTATTCCAAAAAAGGCAAAGGCTTCGTCATGTGAGGATTACAGAACAATAAGTTTGATATCCCACGCAGCTAAAGTTATTCTCAGGATCATCAGCAAAAGGATAGAGAGAAAGGCAAATGATTACTTAGGGGATGATCAGTTTGGGTTCAGGAAAGGAAGAGGTACGCGTGACGCCATTGCAGTGATGAGATCAATAGTCGAGAGGAACATGGAATACAATCAGGACGTTTTTGCCTGTTTTGTAGATTTCGAAAAAGCGTATGAGAGAGTGAATTGGGAAAAATTAATGCGTGTATTGCAGAAAATAGGAATGGATTGGAGGGACAGGAGACTGATCCGCAACCTGTACATGTCTCAGACTGCTCAGGTGCGAGTGGGGAACGGAGAGTCCGGATGGGCAGTGTTAGGAAGAGGTGTAAGGCAGGGCTGCCCATTGTCACCGGTACTGTTCAACGTATATGTAGAGGAAATGATTAGAGGCATGGGAAGAACTGGAGGTAGGAATGAAAGTCGGAGGGGAATTCGTAAAATCGGTTAGGTTTGCTGATGACCAAGCATGAGTTGCTCAGTCAGCCAAGGGGTTGCAAGCATTGCTGAGTGAATTGGAGGTTCAGTGCGATAAATATGGGATGAGAATCAATATTAATAAAACAAAGGTTATGCGATTTTCCAGAAAGAAAAAGGCTAGGCTAAATATTAAAATAGGCGGGGAAAGAATAGAGCAGGTAGAGCAGTTTACATATCTCTGAAGTGTTTTGGACCAATACGGTCAAAGTGGTAGGGACGTAAGGAGAAGAATTGCGCTAGGCAAGGAGGCTTTCTCAAGGAGGATGGAGTTGATGACGGGGACGTTGAGTAGGGATGTTAAGACAAGACTCGTAAAAACTCTGATATGGAGCGTAGCTATGTACGGCGCGGAAACGTGGTCGCTGAAGCAGGAGGATAGACGTAGATTGGAGGCTTTTGAAATGTGGGTGTGGAGAAGAATGGAGAAGGTAAAATGGACCGAAAAGAAAACAAATGAGGAGGTACTAGAAATGGTGGGGGAGGAGAGGGGTTTGTTGAGAGAAATCCTATGGAGGCAGGAAAAATGGATGAAAGGCGTATTGAGCGGTAGTGGAATGTTGAAGAGGGTAATAGAGGGGAGAATGTTGGGCAAGCGAGGTAAGGGTAGGAACAGGATAGGGATGTTGGACGGGATGAAGGGAGGAAAGAAGTACACCGAGATGAAGAGGGACCTGATATAGATTAGTTTGCTAGGTGGGGAGTCACAAAATGTTTATTTGATAGTTGTGTCCATCCAAAAACCTACCTTAACCGGTAGATTACCTAATAATAATAATATATATATATATATATATATATATATATATATATATATATATATATATATATAACCATAAACACAGTTCTCAACCCGAAGGTCGGTTTGGTAGGTGATGGTTGAGTTCACCCAGTACTAACCCCAACGACGCGTGAAATTAACAAATCAGGTAGGGTAGGGGATCGGCGGGAGTGGCAGTACCGGTTACGGTTTCCTAAGAAGATCTGGTACCCGAAAAATCACATAGCTTGGGTGGAGCTGCAGGTGCCCCTGGAGAGGCCGGGAGAACCCAGGCCCTCCGGTCAGTAGCCCAACGCTCTACCCCATGGACTACAGCGACCCACACATACGAGGGCACGCTGAAAACTAATGCACACATGCTTGTACACCACAAACAAAATCGTCCTCAGAAGCACTCCAGGTGGCACGTGGAAGTAACACTCCCCCTCAACACGCATGTGCAGATTTCAGGTCGTTACATTCATCCCGTGTATTTTGAGAAGCGGAAGTATGGAGAAGTGTTCTAGTGCAATGTCAAAGCGAGTTAAACAGCGTGCTGTTATCGAATTTTTAACTGCTGAAAAAGTAACTCCTACTGAGATTCATCGTCCAGACATGCCAACTTTCAAAAATGAAAAATCGGGAGGACATGCCAACTTTCAAAAATGAAAAATCGGGAGATTTTTAGAAGTGTATCACGAAGTAATCACTTTTAATTACCACAATATTTGCATGGCACCTTAATCCCTTTATGACACTTTGCCAATTTTTAATGAATGTCACACTTTATTAACATGTTAAGCTAAGTACACAATTTGAACAGTTCATCAAGAACGTAAGAAGGAAAAATCGGGAGTCTCCCGCTTAAATCGGGAGAGTTGGCATGTCTGATCGTCGTTTAAAGGCTGTTTATGGTGCCGATGCTGTTGATAGGTCTACTGTAAATCGATGGGTAGTAAAATCTCGTGGTTGCGAGCCTGGGAAAACCATAATTGTTGATGAAACTTCTTTTGACTGTTTTTTGGAATGCTCACTAAGTTTATGGGACCGATTTTCTGGAACGAGGGGCAACGGTATATTCTTCGCAGTACATACAGAATTTTTAAAACTTCCGAGTTTTCGTGTTAAAGGCAGCATGGCGCCTTAATAATCTTGCAACATGACAACGCTCTTCCAAACACATCGCGCGCAACTGGAGAGGCTCTGCGAAACCTGAAATTTGAACCGATTCCACACCCTCCTCATTCCCCAGATCTTGCGCCTTGCGATTTTTATTTTTTTCTTGAACTCAAGAGGCACCTCAAGGGTCATCATTACAACTCGGACAATGAGGTGAAGGTAGCTGTCAAGTCCTGGATTCGAGAAAAGTCGGAAGGGTTTTTCAGGTACGGAATGAAAAAAACTTGTTACACGTTTGAGAAATGTGTTAGCCTTAACGGTGACTATTTGGAAAAATAAATATATGATTTTGATACTTAAGAATTGTAGTTTAATGTAATTTTTTCCTGACTTTGCTACTTGTTTTTGTTTGGGGTCAACAAGCATGTGTCCATTAGTCTTCACCCTACACTCGTACATACGATACATGCGCGTGTATACATGTATTAACATTCACACTTATGTACATACAGTACATACATATACACACATTCAAAAATATAAACTTATACAATCATATATTTGTATATATACACACACACATACAAAAATACACACACAATAAATGGCACGTAACATGAAAGGAACACGTTTACATACATTTATTAACATAGATAAGTGCTATAATGCAGAAATATACGTGTCTTCTTATATTATTTAAAGATAAATCAGCTGATAGCAGTTTTTATGCGAAGCTTACGAGACTTTTTACAACTTTGGAAACTATCCGAAATTTCCAGAACGAAGTCAAGATCGCTAACAATGGACTCGCAAAGTTACTAGCGTGGGCGAGTGCCCTTTGTAGGCCCTCTTGTAGGTAGTCTCACCGTTCGCAAGCACTCCGCACTACCTACGCACACACTCTCCATGGAATCAATTTCAGCGGAAGCATCGCCATTTTATTTTTTTGACTCGGGAGCTATTCCTGGAAATCCATATTGAGAGCTCCAAGGGATTTTCCCGGAACTAGTTAATGAAATACGTTTACAGGTAAACTTCATTCATGTCGGTCATGACAAAAAAATACGCCTGCTCTTCACCTACGCTGCAAATGGAAAACCCAAACATTCGTAGTAATAGTAGTAGTGATATGGAAAGTAAGAGTGATCGTACGCGAACAGCTGATACTGTTCCACGCTGAAATCTCCGGCCTTCATTCATATGCACTGTGAAACATTCATTGCTGTTTGTTGGAGCAGGACTGAGTGTGTTGGGGATATTCTCCCACGTCAAAATTAGCAGATTTTCCACAAAATTAAGAAAATTATCTGACGATTATGTTTTACAGAATAGTATTTATTGTTTTTTCTTAACGTTTCCAGTCGGATTTTCATCCTAGTCGGCTCAAGATCGATGAGATTTAATCGCCCCAACGTTATCATGTCAAGACAAAAGGAAGCCATTTTAAACGATAATCTGCGAAGGAGACCAACAAAATTTGCCCACGTGAAAAAACCAAGGCTTTTCCTCAATGATAAACTTGTTGTTTTAATAAAGATAGCTACCGATTTGAGGTGAAAACGTTAAAACAAAAAGCTGAATAACAAATCCTTCCACATGAATTCTCATGCTTGGATTTCGAGAACTTCTATCTTCACCCAAGATCCTCCGCCTAAGAACCATTTCCAAACCAAAAAATAGCTATGCTCTGCGTCTATTTTTGGACAGAATATTTTCATCTCAGAAGTCTCTACTCAAACAATGCCAGTCTGCATTTCACTCATGTTTTTGCAGAGATTATCCTTACTTCCCTGCCTCTCCCGTAATATCTCAGTAAAATCATTCATTGCGAAGCAGAAATAACAATAAGCCTTCCGGGACTTCGTGATTAGTCTACGAGCTCGAAGATAACCAACCATCTAGGAGGCTGTGATACCTTTATTTCTATGCACAAGTTTATGACGGCGTCAAAATGATGACAGGTGTGGTCCACGAACGAAAAGGGAGATTCAGGACTACATTGAACGAGCTGGAATTGGAGAAAGTAAACTTGAATGAGGCATAAAGCGAACGAGGTCGGATTTCATTTCATTGCTCTTTTTCTACTCTTTCGAAGTGGAAGCAATAGTGCCACACCTTCCATGTAAATCGTTACGTGCGCTCCAATTACGCGAAACTGGGAAGTGACACTCGAGGAGGTGCGCTACCGCGTTGGACATAATTAAATATTATTCCGAGATGAGAATGTGGCCACCGATAAGGAAACACTAAAGATAATTGAGAAAAGGGGAAAATAAACTAATTGAAATAAGCGCATACGTAATCAGGCGTGCTTTTTTCGGCACATTGCATATTTAACAAATTTGCTTTTTTTCCTATTTAAAATACCCCCAAAATTGGACTCAAAATTAGACCAAATTGGAATGGAGTGTGTAACAGGAATAAAACAATTTTTAAGACTTGAACATGAATGTAAATAGTACATACATCGGTCGGATCGAACGTGAACAAACCCGATATTTTTTGGATTTCCAACAGAAATTACCAAATGATGTGGAATCGAAGAGATGCAAGTACGAGTTCATTTTTTTTTGTTAATTTTAATTTTTCACCTCTTTTTGATTCGACTGCCGACTCTTGTGTCAATAATGGATTTATTTCTCTACGGCATATCCCACGAAGGTTTTAGGGTAATTTTTGAAGGACCCGCCTCGATTCGCGAGAAATTAACACTCCGTCGTGAGAAAAGCGCAGACGGATAAAACAGACAACGATATTCAACAAATGAGCAACCACGATCGTTGAGTAAAAAACGTAGGACACGGATACTTTAGTCCCTTACGTATACCATCAATTTATCAAAGTAAACTTGAGATGAATGCTTCGATGCACCGATATACCGAAGTAATCGTTTTAACGACTTTGCGGAAAGATATGATCGTCACCGATGATAGCTGACGTCAAGCCAAATAACTAAACTTTTATGCAGGAAAAGATCGTACATTGCACAAACCTGTTTCATGTTATATGAGTTATAACGAGATTTATACCACAAAAAATGGCAACGAATATATCGATATATGCCACCCGGGGATTATTCTAGACAAAAATAAATTTTTCACAGCCCAAAAAAATAACTACCTATTTTCAAAACTGGAGACCTAACGAAGGGCCGAGAAAGACAATAAGCATTTTCAATGAAAACAAGAGGGGTAGGAAGCATAAGGCGCTGAAGAAGGCATTAGTGTAGAGCACAGAATTATAGTAAGTTTTACTAATTAAGCGGGTCGCGGAGGTCTAGTGGGTAGAGCGTTGGACTACTGACCGAATGGTCCCAGGTTCCATTCCCGGGCAAGGCACTTTGGGCACCTGCAGCTCCACCCAAGCTAGTTGATTTTTCGGGTACCAGATCTTCCTGGGAAACCATAACCGGCACAGGGAAAGGAACTGGCCCCCCTACCCTGATGCGTGATTATTCACACGCCGTCGGGCTTGGTACACGGGTGAGCTCTACCATCACCTAAACCGACCTTCGGGTTGATTACTGTGTTTATGGTTTTTACTCATTAAGTCTACAACGATGTATCAGAGTTTTTCCAAAGCGTCCTAAGCCTGCCTCTAAACGTTAGATTGCCTATAGAAAATGTATATTATTCTTCATCGCTGACTACGCCACGCCAACCTTAATTAATGTAGCCAATAAGTACAAGGATTATTGCATTTGATAGTCGCCCAATGCAGCGGCGAGAGATTAATCCGTGTTTCTTCACTCTGCTCCTCTCACTATCACCGTCTGATCAACAACTCTAAGATGCGTGACTACCATTGAAATCGGTATACGCTACCCGAGGACTATTTTCATTTAACTTCATTACAGCCTCCGGTTCACATAAAACAAACGAGTATTCACGCCGCGCGGTCGGGTATATGAGCCAGCGTTGAGAACGAAGTTAAAATTACAAAATTATCGGGATTATAAAATAATTATATCATCATGGCTACGTATAAAAGTGTATTTAGGCCATCACGCAGGGTCGCCATCGAGAGCCGGCATGCTTCTGCGGAAAGCGATTTATATTATGACAATAAAGCTAACACGAATGTTTGAATAAATAAGCCAAGGCTAGGTCGCCCGTCAAGGTCGTTCTCAACAGTGGCTTCATCAAAGCAGAGAGAAGTGGCTAACGAGAGCGCTGAACTTTAGTGAGTGCGGTAATCCGTTGAGCGGGAGGCAGTTTTTGGACAGGTGATACAGCAAAATGGGTGAATGCGGGCACGAATGCATGCTGACAGAATGAAGTCACCGCAGTCGACGTGTGAAGTCTATTAAATGCTAGGGAATAAATACGGGATAGACAAAAGTCTCTTGACATGAAGTGGATGCCGTTTCTGCTGGGGTTATGAATGAGAGTGACGTAAGAGGCAACCCACTTTCCATACAAGGGAAAATATATTATGTAGCACAAAAAATAAGCCCGAAATGCGGTAAGCAAATGAATCTGAATGACCCCGTAACTCTCCGCGCGTTCCGAACGCGGCAGAGGCGCGTTCAAGAGTAAGGTGCACATATTTTACGAATCTGAAAAACATGTTCTTGCGCTATCACATACTAAGTCGGGAACACATATTTTGGGCTCGTGAAGCAAAAGCTAGAGCGTCTTACGTCTCTATGGAGGAGTAAAATATTATTTTCGAGAGAATTCTTGGCTGAATTGTTATCGGAATCATTTAAGAAAGTCAGCTTCAAAGAAAGCACTAATCTATCTGCGATTCCACATCCAATTTGGAGGAATGGAAAGAGATTTGACGACCTTATATATCTATGGCATCTCTGGCAAATACCATGGAGGAATTTCGGGAAGAGTTGAGCGAATTCAAAAGGAAAAGTTTAGTTGAAATTTTAAACGAGAATTCAAAAAGCATTTTGGTCCTACGCCAGAGAGATTCAGGGAAAACTTATTTTAATTCCTCCAATCAAAGTGTTTTCATCAATGTCTCACCGAATGTTTCGGATATCTTACTAAATCATTTCCGCCAAACGATGCTCAAAATTGAAACTTCACATAATGCAATAGAAAGTTATCAGAACAACATCAAACCTAACAAATTTTTCGGGCCTCATCATATACCAGCTCCTGCATTGAATCGTCGGAAATCTAGATAAGACACATACTAATCTACATAAGTCTGGCGTCGTATGTAGATATCATGTTTGATAGGTCCCTAATAGAGCACAAGGTTCCCAGTGCTTCGAACACGGCTAATGTAACATCTACATTTTAAGCGGAGGCAGGGAGGAACAGAGTAATTGCAAACAGATTTCACTCGCATATCACGTAAGGCCATGGAACATATAACTGTTAGCTAGATAATGAGGCATCTCGATAGTCGAGAGTTCTTGATGAAAAACCAGCAAGCATCCGAAAGGGTAGATCCTGCGAATCATTACATGCACTTTTTGTTCATGACAACTTGGGTTCGGGAGAAAATAATGTTCCAGTGGACACAGGTTTTCTAAACTTTAAAACACTCTTAGGCAAAGTATTCCATGTTGAACTACTCACAAAGCTAGAAGCCTATGGCATAGACCAAACATCCTGGGCTGGATTAAATACTTTTTTAATGGGAGGGTATAGAGAATAGTCAAAGATAATGCAAAGTCTAATACAGTTACGTCACTTCTGGTGTTCCTCAAAGAAGTGTTATCTAGCCTAGTTTATTCTTTCTGTACGGAACCGACATTAACCCCGTGGTTACTAATAACACTTTCTTATTTGAGATTAGTTTAGTTTTTTAGCAACCGCAAGGGTGTGTGGCAGGGGGAGATTACACATCAGACTAATTTTGACCCGAAATACTTTTCCACCCTAGCGTGGTCGGACAACGTTATTCTGATGCCTTATTGTTCGTGGGAAAAATAGCTTCCAAATGCGTAGAGAAGTATATCACACGCACATACACGTTCATAGTTCGTACACCAGTAGATGTCATGAGCTACAATATTTGAATTATTTTACATAAAAATTGTAACTCAAAATTATGATTTTGCGTGCCTAGTGTTGAATCACCCCCTAACGCACCCCAACGGTTGCTCGCTCAGCACCATGTAGATAAATACGCACACATGAATTACGTTGCGGACATCCTTATATACAATATGTCTATAACCCCGGGGGAAAATTATTTTATTTTATTTAAAAACCATTCAATCTATATTTGAATTTAGGTGTGGCTATGTAAAATGCTAATGTTTATTTCGGTCTCTCGTTAGGGTCCATGCGTCATTTTGAATTTCGTTTCAACGTAAAGTATGCTATGTTTCAACGTAAAGTATTCCTTTGAGGGAGCTTGGTCAACCAAATTTTCCTTAACAGCAGATCTAGGTTGTCAAATAACAAAATGGGGGTATTTTTAAGGTTCCTTCCCGAAGAGTGCTTTTTCCCACTACATTCAGTCACAATAACAATCAATTTTTAAAATTATTAAAGACAATGAGACATGAGAATTCAAGCAGAGATGACATTCGGCGAAAAGACATCAAATCTTTCTTTGCACGAGTCCTCACGTCCGGCAAAGTTATAGGATGACCAACATTGCCCGTACTTTTGGCAACCCTCTTGAACCGGGACGGGATCGATCTATGCTCCGCTCCAAAAGACTCTGCAGACATCAAAAAGCCTAAATCCGCCACTTGTTGCTGCAGACGCTTGCGCGAAATAAAATATAGTAAAAGGTCACGGTGAAGAATATAAAGAGTCGATCAACAGAAAAAAACGGAAATGACTTTCCGCTAGTTCAACCATTGGTTTCAATAAGCTTCCCGGATCACTCAATCAAAAACTTAACCTTCAGAATGTGACTATAAATTTGGGAGTCCATGTTTTAGGGAAGGTATTGGATGGGCTCAGACTGAACACCGCTACAGTTCTAAGCCTCACTTAACAAAAAACAGCCAAACACCCCACATTACCACTAACCCTTCCATTTCGCATACGTTTTATCTCCCTTGATTCCATCCAACATGCCTTGCTCGCTTGACGTTTCTCTCCGCTATCACAGTTTCAACATTCCATCGCCACTCAAAACACCCTGCAGCCATCTTTCTTGCCTCCTCTGAATTTCTCCCTGCCACCCTTTCTCCTCCCCACAATTCTTTCTCTATCATTTCGCTCCAAAGTACATGTTTCCGTGGAGTACAAAACCAAGGTTCAAATAAAAATGTTTTCCATAATCTTTTCTAAACGTCCTTACTCTTCCTTATCCCTGTCATCAACTACCATCTCATAACGAACGTTTCTTTGCCTAACGAAATTCTTCTTCCTATGTCTGTCCTACTTTGAACATCTTTGTCCAAAACACTACAAAGGGAGTTGAACTGTTTCACCTACAGCAATTTCTGCCCTCCGACTTGAAGATTCTATTTCCCCTTCACCTTTTCCGAAAACATCACAACCTTTGTTTCCGTTACATTGATTCTCATCCCATACTTAACAAACGGATTTTATGCGCTCGCATAAACTTAATAGAATTCAAAATAAATATTACTTAAACGCCCGAAACTAATTTTGAATACTTGTACTAAATAACTGTACCCTGAGCATAAAATTATCCACACTAGGGTGAACTGCGGTCTCTAAATTAGTGGAATTAGTTTTGCATTTAAAATTCTTTTCAAATTTCTCTGAAGGAAAAGAAAACGTGTTGAATTTTTTTATTCACATCTTAAAACTAGCACCTGTAGGGGTTTTCTAGATCCACAACATGAGCATGACCTAAGATTTTGACTTGATAAATAACCCGCTTCGTGTACAATTCTATGGTGCCTTACTTCTCTCGTTCGGGGTAATCGACGCCACGCTTTTCCCTCTCCCTAGTGTATCTAAACTGTTACACAAACAGCCTGATTTTTGTTGAAGGTGACCACAGGCATGGCCAAAACTGAACCCAAAATCCAACACTCCGGGTAATCCACATATAACGATACCGCGACACAAAATACACATGCTCGCCACGATCTAAGATTCCCATTAATCAACTGCTTTTGGGAAAAGTATATGAACACCTTATTAAAATTCGACGCATGAGCGTTTAAAAATTTTCAAGGCCGCCAACATCAAATGACCGCGGGCATGACCTCTCGAGCCGCTCTCCGGTCACAAGTGGGAATCGATTACGCAACTTGCACCGGTGCATCCGGGCCAATCACTCCAAAGCAGAGGGAACGCCGAGAACAAATTTTTCCGAGCGGCGCTTCCCTCTAGGAAACGGCGCACGCCGCGTTGCTTCCTGGCAGACTCTAGGAGGGGAGACGTCGATTCCGCATCGATTAAATCGAAAATCGATCACTGTAATGCGATCACCTTCTTTAAATCGACGTTTATTTATCCAATTTCCATTTGTCCTGATTACGATCCATTGAAATTCCACATGGTTGTCGTGACAGCATGAGGAAATCGATGATCTGAGGGCCCGCGATCTGCCTTGATCGCGTGGCACGATTTGATTAATTTCGCCATTAATCGGCAATACGATATAAATCGAGAGGTATTGACAAGGCACCGCAAGCTTGTAGAAAGAAATTCATAATGTTTTTCAATAACATGGATCTAGAATAAAAAAAAGAGCAAGCCGAAGAATTTCATTCAATCGTCCATTTTGAGTGCGGTGCGCGAAAGTGAAACAATCTTGGTAGAGGGACAGAAAGAGAGAGAGAGCAGGGTTTAAAATGTAGATTTAGAGAGGCACGTAGTAGTCCGAAAAAGAAACGTGTAGGTTTTAAGATGAGAAGGTGAAGAATGACAACTTCCGAATATCGCACAGGACAGGAAAAGAAAATGGAATTGGCACATATGGGAATGTCTTTTCAGATATATGCTCGAAAGTCAAAGGGAGAAAGAAGGAATATCGATGCTTTCGAAGAAAAAATACATGGCAACATGAGGAGGAGAGCGGAGGTCTGAGAACTGGAGATTGACCTGAAACTTGCACTAGAAAACCATGCTGTGACAATGACAATTAACGTAGGTTTCAGCCATACGATTCCAGTGATATATTTGGAATCCCTCCTTAGCGTTGAGTAGCCCAGTATGTCACCAAAACTCAGAATTCGAGCAGGGATCACAGAAACTAAGTGCGGAAGAAAGAATGTCAATCGATGATTTTTCGTTCCGTTGAAACCTTATCTCCCTACGACCATGTCATTATCCCATTTCATCACAGCCCCTGCGACTTGCAAATTTAAAGAATGGTCGCAGATATTTCGTGCAATTAGAGTTCTATGTCATTTTCACAAGCAAAACGAGGGAAACTTCATCGCATGAAAATTCACAGGTTTGTTATAAAATTATGCTTCTTAGATTTGGTTGTTTGAAAACGAAGTCTTTCTCGGGCAATTCTCATCTAAATCTCAATACAGTGCACCATTTTTTATTGATACAAGTGCTGGAACTTGCGGATAGAAAAACTCAACAAAAAATGCCGAAATGTAACAAATTCGACACGCGACCAATTTGTAAAGTACGATGACAAATCGTCATAAAATGATTCTGAAATTAGCCTTTCCCTTTAACGGTAAATCCTACTTAAAAGATGAAATATCACTAACTGCGTCCAATCTAGCAACATAGACGAAGAATTTTCGCACCAAATTTACATACATGCCCTATTTATTACGGAAATCAAAAAAATGAACGCGCAATCGAATTCTAAAGGGTTCATGCACACGTCAACAGAGCTTATCAGGGTACTTCAGTATTGCATACATCACACCTACTGCGCACTAAATAGCAATGCGATTTAATTTTCAGTAAGCAGGATGGAGTTCAAGGGCACGAAATATTTCACTACAAACCCCGGGGGGAACTACCCTTCCGAAAAAGCTAAAGGCTGGGGAAACTTCGCCTGTAATCACGCGGGAAGATAGTTCAAAAATTGCGTCCTCATATATCTCATGGCATGGGTGCCTGAACCCAAATGCGAATTAGCACCGAAGTTCACATTGATTAGTTAAGACTTTGGATCACAATTTTGAGTTTGATAGCTGAAATTGAAGTGGAAGGATCAACTTGGTGCGGTGGCTGGTGCACTGATATTCCACGCTGAGGCTCGGGTTCGATTCCCAGCAGTCACAATTGTTTAATGGTATCCCGATCCCTACTTAGGTGCCATGTGGAGAGCACTTCAAGTGCTTAGTGTTTCTATATCGATAGTGAGACACTTCGATAACCAGAATTTATTAATGAAAAATCAGCACGGTTTCCCAAAAGGTAGATCCTACAAGATACAGCTTGCGCTTTTTGAACTATGATATTCTTATTTCGGGAGAAAGCAATGTTCCAGTGGACGCGATTTTTCTAGATTTTAAGAAAGCCTTTGGCAAAGTACCTCATAGGAAACTACTCGCAAAGCTAGAGGCATATGATATAGGTAAATGTATCCGAGGTTGGATTAAAGACCTTTTTAATGGTAGGGTACAGAGAGATAGATGGAGTTAGCTCAAATGCAGTACAAGTTACTTCAGGTGTTCCCCAGGGAAGCTTCATTGGACTTCTTTTGTTCCTACTTTACGTTAACGACATTGACTCCATAGTCACTAGTAAGGTACGTTTATTTGCCGATGATGCAGTGGTTTACCGTGATATCCGTAATCCTGAGAACACACCAGCACTCTCAGATGACCTTAATGCTATACAACGCTGGCGCGACACTTGGCAATTATAATTAAACTTAAAAAAGTGCGTAGTCATAAAGTTTTGGAAAAAGAGCAATTCCCACCCGAATGCCTACTGCATTGGGAATACCGAAATAAAATGCGTAGACTAAATTAAGTACCTAGGAGCTACCCTCACTCACGATCTCTCCTGGGTGAAACACACACGGGAATATGTGGACAAGCTAACAAAAAATTTGAATTTATTAGAGGATTACTCGGTACATTTGATGAGGTCAAAGAGAAATGTTATCTGCCGTTGGTTAGGCCTCAGAATATGCTGCAAGTATATGGGATCCTCACGAAGTTGTATATTCCCGAATAGGATTTGTGCAGCGTGGAGGAGCTAGATTTGTAAAACATTGTTATGATAACCTTAGTAGCGTATCCAAAATATTAGAGCAACTAGGGCTGGGAATCATTCACGGAGCGAAGGTTAAATTACAGATTGAATCTCTTGCATAAATTGGAAGGAGGTCTCTTTAACAGTAATGTTGAAAATGCATTATTACCCCCATCATACTAATGTAGGAGAGATCATGCTAATAAAATTAGAGATATTAACTGTAGGTCAGATTTTAGATGTCAACCTTCCACGAACGATAGGGGAGCATAATAATATTGTTCTACCGCGGTAGGGTGATGTTCGGGTAAAATTATTCTGGTGTGTATTCACCCCCTGCCACACACCGTGGCGGTGGCTTGCAGGGTATATGTAAATAAATAAAGTGGAGTATGCCGCCCACCGGTGGGGTAATTAACTGTTGACCCTTTGGCGCCTATGGTTAGCAGTAGGCTAATGCCGAGCTAGGTTTCACTCCAACTATCCCCCATTCCCTGAAAATCCTGCCTATGCCTAGTTACCCACCTATTCCTATTGGCACAAATGATCTCCCCTGTCACTTGCCTCCCCTAACTACCACTATTGCTAAAAACGAAATGGAGACACCTGTTTTCAAGTCACGGAATTTGACCACATTTTCCTACCCATCCCCAGAACCTGTTAGGTCTCTCTCTAAACGGCCACTCTATTCAGTGAATATTCTCCGGTAATGTGAGTTCGCGATCCGGTCCCACAAGATATTTGGGACAGCAGCAGCATCAAGAGTTGTCCCGAGAGGGGCAAACCTCCTACGTCGACATTGTTAGTTTACGTGCATAATAAAATAATCTCCCAAGGGAAAAACTCAATTCCATTTTGATCAGTCAGCCCTATCCGAGTACAACTACGCCGGCCAAACACTCCCAGAAATTCCCGAGGAACAGACCCTTGAACATCTCGAACGGACCTCGGCAATTTTCCCAAAGTCCGGGAACAAGGTAAGCGGTACATGAGATTGTTTTCTTGGTTGTACGAGGACACGAAGAAAATACATCTATCTGACGTAGCCCCCAACCCCTACAGAAAAGGTATGACAATCGTAAATAAATAAACGCTAAGCCACAAAATCAACGGTGGTCAATACGAAAACCCCCAGCCCACTCTCACCCTCAGTAATGTGATATATTTTTACGCATTTAATTAAATAGTCCCCAGACTTAATTACAATACCATTTATTCACCCTAATATTTTGGCGTTCCCCGCATACAATTTTCGAATGCCCGGAGGGATTATCCTGAAAATCCACATATCCCTTATTCGACCCCACTGATGTCAAATTAATTAAGGAAATCTCTCAGAATCATTGATCGCAAGGTGGGAAAACGAATGCGATGAAATTTCACAATATTCCAATTAGTTTCAATCCTCACGCGCCCAGGATTTTTAACGGTTTATTATTTAAAAAAAAACAAGAATTACAACTCTGGTTTATTAAACAAAGCGTGGAAAGGCAATTAAAACTGTCCGCAAGCAATGTAAATAGCAAGGTAACATACACTTAATGACTCTCGCATTACTTAATGCATATTGAAACACGGGCAACCCATTAATGGGATAATTAATCCTTTTCCTCTTTTTAACATTTGGCCAGTGAATCGAGAGTAGATTTTTCAAAACTTAGTCGCACAGTTCGTTATTTAATAAAAAAATAAATTGACCGCGGCAACTGCGAGGTTTCCTTTTACAAACGTAACTTTTGAGAAACGTTTATTAGGGTAACGGTGAACGAACCAACGGAAAAAAAGATGTCCCTAGCATTCACGCGAAAAAAGATATAGCCATAGTCCGAAACAATGGAACAGAAACTCAAAATATTTTCTAACGAACAAAAAAAAATATTTCTGGGTTATACATACATACCACGAACATTTTAAGAAACAATAAAAGAATATTACAAACACAAATCTCACACAATGAAACGATCAATTTTAACATGTCATTTCTCATCAGAGAGAGGAATATCTAACTTTATCTAAGGAATATCTAGCTTTACGAAACTTGTCAGAACTTTCATTATTATAATGACCCATGAAATATAGTAAGGGAAAACTGATATCATGTGATCAAATCAAATACCTAACGACTAAACCCTTAGAAAAATAAGTTAATGAAGAAGCTTACGGAAAAGCCTAAAGCCCTCATCGAAATCTATTCAAATTCCGAGGCCGGAATATAGGAACTAGGCCGAGACAAGATAAGTCGCAAATATGAAAACAGAAACACAATAGAGGAATATTGTGAATGAAAATAAAAGAGAAAAGGAATAAATAACATAAATGACAAATAATTCAGATAATAAGACACAGAGCTGATTGGAGCGACGACCTAATTCAAATTATTCCTCATCGCGAATACAAAAAACACAATAATCAACTTGAAAGTCAGTTTGGTAGGTGATGGTAGAATTCAACTAGCACTATGCCCAACGGCGTGTGAAGTGCACACACGAGGGTAGGCGGAACATATCCTTTCCCTGTGCCGCCTATGGTTCCCCAGGAAGAACTGGCACCCGAAAAATCACACAGCTTGGGTGAAGCTGTGAATCGAAAAAATATAATAGTAAACAGACCCACAGCCAAGAAATCCAACCAACACATTCCAGTAGTTTCGACCATTTGTTCTCGATCATTCATAAGCTCGGAGTGATTGCGAGTGCTGCAGCCACTTTCTCGGAGCGAGGGAAAAATAAGTCTTAAGTTCGAGGAGAGCCAACTTTCTCCATTATACATGCATAACCAAGAAAAAGTAGCGAGACAAAGAAAGTCATCGAAACGAAAGAGAAAACCGGTTTGATTGTTCCTTTTACCGACGAACGAATACTAACAATTCATCCGAAAGTACGTGTTGAGTAATTAAAATAAAACCGGCACATAGCGCTGAGCCTAACCCTCTACGGTACAACGGATAAATTAGTTTGCAATTTTCTCACGAAAGGATTAAAATTTCAGCTGTTTTCCAACTCACTACACTGGGATTCGAAATGTGAATGAGCATGAGGCAAAATGACAACTCGTAAACGAAGGAAAAGTTACGTGGTGGTTCAATTAAATCCCTTTTATGACGTCAATAGAGAACACAGACCGGCGGCTCTGCATGAATAATGAAAACGAGAACCAGTCTGATGATGGGAATCTTGTATATACAGCGATAGGTAAGATTGGAGCTACACAACCATCAAGAACGAGTACAAAAAATGTACAATTGGATAATCTATGTCAAATTGTTGTTAGCATTATTCTCAGAAGAACTCTTTCTATATAAGTTATGACAAAGCCTCCGTCTGATACTCATTCCCTCGAATGAATTCTTTTCAGAATTACCCAGGGGAATCGTACTATAAAGCCAGCCCCACGTACAAATTTATCTTGAAAACGGGACTAAAGATTACGATGAAATTGGATGAATTGTCCGTTTGTGTGAGAAAGTGACTTTTTTGGGTCTCCATTTTGGGAAAACTCACTGAATGGGGAGTTTTGGAAATCGGTAAAAGAATTATTAAATTTCGTTCATTATTACAATTCGTATTCTATTGGTTAAGATTTTATGGGCACATCCAGATTTGATTTGGATGGGCACAGCCAATACAATCATGCAACAAGACAATCATTTGCTTCTCCCAGCAAAAACATAACATCGTTTTATTCCCAAAATATCGTCTATGCTAGAAAATAAAGAAATGTCGTTAGGTTTGCACCACTGATAAGCATTGCGAAATTTAGCAGTGCCCATACTTCTTGGTGTATTTTTTTTTAAACAAATTTAAAATATTACATCATCAAACTATAAATTTATATCATTATAGATTAGAATTTTATATCAATGATATAAAAGTTGAAAATAAAACAAAAGTTTGCTTATCATAGGTTAACACTCTACTGCAAACCAAATAATTCATTATTCAAACCTGACCATCTCTGTTACGACGTTGTTAACTTAATTTCCTAAGTATTTCGAATTTTATTCATCAAGGATCGTCTTCGTTCTCTCGATACAGCAAAGTTTATAACAGCCAGTAATAGCATTTTCTGTGTTAAGTTAATTAGTAATTAGCTACAACCTTGCCGATGGACATTAATATCTATTTCAGCTTTCGCTTTTTTAAAGGAAGTGAACCGGTAGGGCAAGTTCAGAAAACTAGGTCATTGTTATTAAGCCATGACAAAACAAAAAATATTGCATTAAATCTTAACGCAACTTTATGAAAAAAATTATTTTTTCGGTCTACAACATTAACACTGATGGAAAACTAACGTCTCGCATGCAAAGTCATCGAGAATATCGAGAATTGGGTTACTCATGAGTATCATTCAGCGACAAAAGCGTTAATCTAAATAGATTATAGTATTTATCTTCAACATGCTAGCGGATCTCCCGATTTGCCTTTTTACCTGCATTATCCGTCGGCAAACCTCCCAATTACCCTATAGGCAACGAAACAATGGAATGAAATGATTGAGATACTTTCACCCTCAGTGGTTTGTGAGGCTCTTGATCGTGTTTTTAAATGTAAACAACACATTTATGACCTAAGTGTTGTACAATCATCGAGCCTCTGCTACACAGCAAACACTGTAACCAGGCATTTCAGGTGACGTCCCACATCACTCCCATCCTATATTTCAATGAGAACCCTCGGAAGATGAGCATCTCTCACGACAGCTCGTCGATCACACAAAAATCTCCTTTTACCGAAAAGGTAAGGAGCTGAAAATCCCGATTAGTGTATATACATGCATACTACGAGTGCTACTGTTTCTTCTGAGGAAGGCGGAGCTGAATTCCGTCGAAATTATCAAGAAATAACGTATAGTGTTCTTTTTATGAGTTCTTATATTGTTTGTTGCCGTCCAAGGTTTTCCATTCAACACTTCCGTGATACTTCGACGAAATCTTATATATATATATATATATATATATATATATATATATATATATATATATATATATATATATATATACATATATATATATATATAATATACATATATATATTATTTATTATTATTATAATCTACCGGTTAAGGTAGGTTTTTGCAAGGACACAACTATCAAATAAACATTTTGTAACTCCAAACAAAACCCAATCCAGCAACCTAATCTACATCAGATCCCTCTTCATCTCTGTGTACTTCTTTCCTCCCTTCATCCCGTCCAACATCCCTATCCTGTTCCTGCCCTTTCCTCGCTTGTCCAACATTCTCCCCTCTATTACCTTCTTCAACATTCCACTACCGCTCAATACGCCTTTCATCCATTTTTCCTGCCTCCATAGGATTTCTCTCAACGAACCCCTCTTTCACCCACCATCTCCAGTACTTCCTCATTTGTTTTCCTTTCGGTCCATTTCACCTTCTCCATTCTTCTCCAAACCCACATTTCAAAAGCCTCCAATCTACGTCTATCCTCCTGCTTCAGTGACCACGTTTCCTGCGTATATAGCTACGCTCCATATCAGAGTTTTTACGAGTCTTGTCTTAACATCCCTACTCAACGTCTCCGTCATCAACTCCCTCCATATTTATAAATATATATATATATATATATATATATATATATATATATATATATATATATATATATATATATACGTATATATATATGTAATATATAGTATATATATATGTAATCGCTCGTATATATTATATATGTAATTAGTAGCAGTAGTCTACCAGGTTAGAGCAGGTGGACCCTGAAACTAAACACCGGAGCACTTCCAAGCCCCGACTGTCACGGTACAAAACATTAAACACCATACCATAGATACCATTCCTCGTTCTTTACTGTGTACTGTAGACTCGTACTTTCTACTCCCCTTAATTCCATCGAAAATGCTCATCATTGATTTCGCTTTCCCAGCATTCTCCCCTCTGTTATCGCCTTCAGCATTCCATTTCCTCCCAGTACCTCCTCCACCCTCTTTTCCTGCCTCGTCCGAATTTCTCTCAACAGCTATCTCCATTCCCTAGGAACATCTTCGGATTTTTTTTACTTTCAGTCTTTCTTACTTTTTCCATTATTTTCCACAGTCACATCTCAAAAACCTCCAAATATGCCTGACCTCTTGCGTCAACGGCCAAGTTTCTGAACCATACATAAACTAAGATCCAATTCGAAGGTTTTATTAATCTTATTTTCTTTACATCTTTACTTTAAGGTCCGCGTCATCCACGTCGTCCTATTTTTGAAAGCTTTTCTTCTTTAAGGCAATTAAAAAATAACAGATCTAGGAATAATTAAATCATAACATGGAAGACGAGCTCGTAATTGGGAAAGAGTAGCTTGTGATAAGTGAAATAACGAACATACCCTCAAAGTTTGGCCTACGTTAAAGACCCCAATTTTATTATTAATATATACACTGCAAGGCACCGCTAGGGTGTGTGGCGGGGGGGTACATCACCCGAGAACGACCAAGGTCCCATCAGGTTTTCCCTTCCTTTTGAGTCGGACAGGTTTAGGTATATTTCAATTCGTTATCAGTTTTTGGAGTTGATTAGTGTCCGCGGAAGTACTGCCAAGCGTGAATAATCCCGTAAAAGAAGTTTGGGCACTCATGACCGGGTTATGTTGAAGATCGATCGAATCAAATCCCTCACGAACTCACTGAGGAGTCACGACATGATCACTGACAATTCTGGATTTTGACACGACCGGGCCCATGACAACTCGCGTTACTCTTAAGTTACCTAATAGGTTAACCAAGGCGTCAACTCGGGTATGTTTCCGACACGCCCCCACCCAAAGTAAGCAATCCGAAATGACCGATAAGGAGATTAGCCTTTCAAGGCGTCGTGGGATGGTCTGGATACAAAAACACCGACCACGAAGGGAGGGAGAACTCTGCTTGGACACGGAGTAATCCGCGGGAAATACTATATATAGGTTTTACGGCAGGATGATGCGGTCTGAGAGCAAGCAAAACGTGTTATTCCGAGCAATTGCGACACCTTAGGCGTCCCTCTTTGAATTTATACCCACCCATTGCATTAGAATTCCTATTGTATGAATGCAGGAACGAGTGCCTTAATAAAATGACAAGAACTGACCATTACACCATAGTAATTCTGCGGACAGTGCGCTCGGTTGGGTAAGCGGTGGGAGGAATGGGACGGCTTTCGGACGCCGAATGCCATTCTTTAATATCGAAACACTCCTAGAGTCACCACGAGCGGAAAATCATCAAAGCCAAGGAAGAACATGGACGCCAATTTATCTGTGTGACATTAAGCAATCACCACGTAATATACGATATCCACATAGCTGACAATCTATGATGACTGATTAGCAGTGATGGTTTTCCCCTACTAGTGATATACACCTGGAAAATTAATTGACGATCACTCCAAAGTATGCGTTGATTGGGTTTTCACCCAATTGGCTCCAATTCCAGTCGGAACGTTATCAACATTCCTGTAGAATTTAGCAGGACTTATTAGTACTCTTCCATTCCCGTTCCAATGCGCGGGTATATTTCAGATACTCAATCGAAGGACAATATAGAGAAGAGAAAATTTTATAAGATGCACTTCTTCCATGATAAGGGTGAGACCGCTCCGGACCTATAAATACGGGAGTTTTTTCTCCGGTAGTTGAAATCGAAACCTTCCAGAAGAATGAATTCGACAGTGAAATTCAATCACTTCGAAATAAGTCAATGATTCGCGCTTTCTAGACCTCAAATATCAATAAACAGGCATCATTAATGGATTCGTAGAAGTGGTAGTACAAGGGAAGGGGACCAACATCTAAGTAATTTGCGCCATTAGAGAAAGGAGGGTAATTAGGTAGAGGTAGAATGTTCAGAGAATGAAGGAAGGGTGGACAAAAACCCGGCGTTGGAATTAGCATACTCATAACGATGGGAGCTAAGGGATGGATGCATAGTTTAACATCCCATCCGAAGAACAGGGTACTACACTTGGAAGTACGCTTCATACAACCATAATGATTAGGCACTCGAGATACCACAAAAAATTCCTGCCGCTTTCGAGTTATGAACCCCGGCCCTCAGGGTGGGAAGTCAGTACATAGCCACCTCACCATCCCGATTGATTCGCCTAAATTGATTCAATATCCGCAGAAAATACAAAGCAAAGAGAGAAAATAAAAAATAAAAGCATGCTGATTTGTTACAACTTCAAACTTTCAATAAATCTGAGAGTTTTATTACGACTTTTAATTTTATAAAATGTATCACAACTAAGCGAGAGCTAATAAGATAGTCGACAACAATGTATGCAGTACCTCCAATAAATTACAATGTTACGCTAAAACATATTCTTCTAAAGTGATAGTCTTCAATTAAGTATATGATTTTCTGAACAAATGTTATACTGTTTTAATTTACGGTAATCGAGTAACTCCGCCAATTAAGGAATTTATTTCCCCAGAGCTGGTCCACAAAAGCTTGAGGGGACTTCAGCCGATTAATGGAAAAAATGTTCGCAATCTGAATGAAACGTCGCAGGCCATTTGAACACCATCCCAATAGACTATTCAGAAATTGAAATGTGGAGCCTATCCCCAGACAGGTGCTCAATAAAACTGCATACGCCTTTTTATCGTGTAAAATTGAACGTATTTGTAATTACATATTATGATGAGAGGTAATCTTGGGTAGCCTGCGGGATAATTTAATAATATTAGCCTCAACTCAGCTTGTACCAACGAGAGCGTGCATTGATTTCGTTCCATTTCACTGAAAAATATATTGGGTACCTCAATCATTTTTCATTTCTACCGCAGTTATGACATAGAGGAGTCTGGCGTAAATAATAAAATCTCGATTTTGGCACGTTCGCTATGGTTACAAACTCGAAATACTTCGTAATTTCACATTAAATCATTTATTGCACCATCTTCACCTGAAGATGCTGTACAATTCCCAAAAATGGGTGGTGTAATCATTAATTTCGAATAACTTAATATGTTGTGATTTTTTAATCACGATGAAGTTCCATGACTTCATGTCGAAACACGTTTGATATAACCTGCATCACAAAGGCTTAATTACCACGAAATGAAAAGAAGAAAATGCACACTATTACGGTATTTCAAAGAATAACAATATTTCCTAATTTTTTTTACGAGTTTCACTATGTAACACGAGGATAATGAGCCTGACGTTTCTTGTCTTCGCAAGCATTTCATATATTTTTTTCGCAATTAAATCTTCCTCCACCTTCCCCTGATAGCTTGTAAGACGCGAGACAATTTTCGAAAATAACCTCAAAAATATCAACTTCTCGTCCATCCTCAGGAAATGAAGATGCATTGAAGTGAGTTTTTATTCCAAGAATTCGCGTGCAAACCATCTTAGCAAAACACCAAACCGAGAGGAACAGGGGAGTCCATTGTTTAGGAGATGGCGAGCGATAGGCCCCGCGCTCGAACACGTGGGCACTTTCGGGGCTTCACCTGCCCTTGGTGACAATCACGGAACAAACCACCGCGACCGACGGATGGAGTTACATCGGGGCCACGACACATGCGCGCCCCGAAAGCCCGGAGAAGAAATCTCACAGAAAAAAGCCCATCGCCCCTCGCTCAAAAAGCTGTTCGTTCTTTGCCTCCGAGAGAATGCCTTCCGTGGAGGAGACTTGAGGGCAATTTTACCCGAGTATGGATAACCATAGGAAATTAAACGTCAAGCTAATTGCGTACTTTTAGCCATGAGTTGGTGAAAATGGAACAGTTGATGACCAAATAATTGCATTTTGCCACTAGTTGACGAGTTCATTTTTGAATAGGTTTTCTTATACCACACCGTCTTCAGGTAGAGGTTGAGTACCCTGTTATAAACACTTCTATCTAGACGGAAAAGGAAGGGAGGGGGTTGCTCCTTTCCAACTAGATGAAAGTACATAGAAGACGGAAGTTGCGCTAATATAAGAGTATAACCCGAAGATAAAGCAGTGCATCGAAATCGTGTTGGAAATAAAATCGTAAAATAGTGGAAAATTGCAAGTATTTGGCCAATAATTAAAAATATATAGCGTTGACTAGAGCAGACGAACCAGTTCACCTATCTTTGAAGCGTTTCGGACCAAGTTTGCGACAGAAGAACGGACATCTGAGTTGGGCAAAGAATTCATTTCGAGGAGGAGGGAGTTTATGACAGATAGGTTGAGCTAGGGTGTTAAGAAAAAGCAATTTAAAACTTTGATGCGGGACTTGGTTTTGAACGGCGCGGGAACTTATGCTTCGAAATAGCTAAAACATTGATAGGGAATGCAGTTTTGTACGGTGGGGTAATATGACTGCTGAGGCAAAACATAGATGTACATTGAAAGCTTATGAAATGTATTTATATTTTATTTATACTCGTATATACCCTGCAAGCCACTGCCAGGGTATGTGACAGGGGTTGAATACATTTTACCCAAACATGTCCCTAACGCGGTCGAGCAATTTTATTATGATCCCCTATGGTTCATGGAAAAAAACGATATCTTAAATCTATCATAAATGTACGTGTGGAGAAAGAAAGCAAAGGTAAATGGACGGAAAGGAAAATAAACGAAGAAATAAGCATGGCGGGGGAGGATAGAGGATTGTTGGGAAACATTTGAAGAAGGTAAGGAAAGTGGATGCGGAGTATTTTGACTAATAATTAGAAGTTGAAGATTTTAACAGAAATGAGAACGCTATGCAAACGAGATTATTATTATTGGTAGGTAGGTTAAGGTAGGTTTTGGAAGGACGCAGGCTACACATCGGTACAATGATCATTCCCTCGCCTCTCCCACAAAAAAACAACCTGGCATCCAACACTACATTTATCCCCACTCCAATTAAGCATACTTCCTTCCTCCCTCCATTTCGTCCAAGAAGAGGCAAAGAAAATGCATGTTTGACGGAATGACGGGATAAATAATGCATGCGAAATTGAAGAAGAGATTTACTGAACTGTGCAAGGGTGTTAGGCTATGTCTTGTTGGGTTATGCCTAGAAATGGAGCGGTGATTAGTTTGTGCGCCCGTTCAAAACCCCAGTTAAACGGTAAACTACAAAAGCAATATCGAATTCCGACTGAATATGCTGAACAAAGGCTGAGGCAAGTATCTCGGGCGGTTGGCTAAATAATGTTTTCGCGTTCAATGGTGCTCAAGCATAACATTTTCCGAGTCGATCGTTGCGAATCGCAGAAAGGGCTCGCGACAGAATTCGTCGATTCAAAAATAAAATATTAATACATTCGCGCGTCACAAGTATTTTGAAACTCTGGCCATGAAAACGAGTTTAGGGCGACGGTAAAGTGGGCGGGGAAAAGGAGATTGGAAAGGTAGATCATACGTGCTTTACGTTCCATAATCAACATGGAGAAAGTTTCGGACGCGACGGACAACTACATCCGAAGTATACTCCGAATTAAAAAAAACCGGAATGACTTCAAAATGGTATCAGAGATATTTGGCATCACTTAAACGGATAACAATATCACGAGGAAAGCATCTGTTATCTGTTCAAATCGACACTCCCAACCTCCTGGTTGCACACTCTTTCCCTCCAGACGACATTCGGGACGAACACAAAGAGTTGCACAATTGCAGTATCATCTGTTTCCATTAAATCATATTATTCAAGCATTATTTCGAATTTTGCTAAATCTCATTCGATTTATTTTGAGTATCATATAATTTGTGTGACACCGCTAACATGTTTAACTTCTGTCTGAACCGCTAAACAGCCCGACACAATGACGATTCGATAGTAAAGATCAAAGAAAATTTTTAATCAAAATCACTAGCCACGAAGAAGACGGAGTTCGAGTCCGTCAAAATTATCAAGATATTATTTTGAGTGTTCTTTTTATGTGTTCTCGTGCCGTGTGTTGCCGTCTAAGTTTTTTATTCAACACTTTCGTGTTACTTCGAAGAAATTATTTATATATATTATATAAACTATATAAACTATAAAAATATATATATATATTTTATATACACAGAGATGAAGAGGGACATGATGTAGAGTAGGTTGCTGGATTGGGTTTTGTTTGGAGTTACAAAATGTTTATTTGATAGTTGTGTCCATCCAAAAACCTACCTTAACCGGTAGATTACCTAATAATAAAATATATTAATTCACATGGAAATAGGTAGAAGGAAAAGGGACAGGAACACACATAAATGACGAACATAGGAGAGGTGGGGAAGGCGGAATCGAGCAGACCACAAGCAAAAATATTTCCTTTACTGGGAGTTGAACAATGGACCTTTTGACTTGCCGGGCCGATGCTATATATATATATATATATATATATATATATATATATATATATATATATATATATATATATATATATATATGTGTGTGTGTGTGTGTGTGTGTGTGTGTGTATGTATTATATATATACACACGGGTTTCACGATGACACCAAGGGAATTATTATGATCACCCCACTATTTGGGTAGGTTAGACAACAAAGGTAAACATTAGGGAGACAGACTCCAGGGCATTTTGATATAAATATTCGTTCTTTCCTCAACTTTCACAATCAGGAGCATAAGAGTAAGAAATTGAAGTACAAATAGAAATATTCGACATTCGATTACAAGCGAGGACAAGACGAAACGTGCGTAAACGAAAATAAAATGCGTAAGTGAATGTGTGCGTTCATAACGTATGCGAGTAGTATTGTCATTTACTTGGAAATTTAGTATCGGCTTAGAATATAGTATATTAGTCCGTGTGGGCGTGAATTGGTATGCTTTGATTATTTTGGATGTGGTTGCATTCCTCTTTACGTGAGGTGTCCGAACACCCTCCCCCACGATCCCCTGCGGCCGTTTCCGAGACCTTGTGTACCTGTAGATGTAACAGTTCATTCACGAACTTTTTTTAACGTTGAAACTTGTATCAGTAATGAGTTACAACGCGATTATCCATAGTTGAACCCGATAACTGGATATTCAAAATACATTTTGACTTCCATAAATGCATTATCATTAGGCAAGAGGGAGAAAAAGTATCCAATTTCAGATTTATTTCCCATTCACAATTTCAAGTTGTCCTTAATCCCATATTGGGAACACTGCGTACAGGATTAAAGAAAGAAAAAAAACTATTAAGACAACTCATCACCATATGCGACTCGCAAATACTTAGTTATTAACTAGCACAAGCTGAAGCTTTGAAAATTGTAAATTGAATAGTTTTAGCAGTTTAACGTCTGTTGCAAATGTATAGCTCGGATCTTTTTAATGAGTAAAATCTTTTACGAGAAAATATTTTCATGAGATTTATTATTTTATTTAATGAGAGTCATTAATTAATTCCCACGAGTCCACAATTTGCTGGGAATGAGCTTGTTGACCTCTGTGCGCGAGGTCTCGGGGAAGTGATTCCCTGTGCCCTCAGTGTTTCGGTGATTGCTGTCTTTCTAGGGACTAGCAGATTGATTCTGTGGCACGCACTCTGGGCCATTGTGGTCCCTTCTTTAAGCAAATAAATTGTCATTTTGGACTTCTTGTTTCGCTCCCCATGAAGCGGGGGCATGGCATATACTTCCCTGTGGTCACTGATTCCTTTTATAGTTTCTCTAGTAGGGACTTTTTCGGGAATGTTCGTTGCTATCAGTTCAATAATATTATCGCCCCTAGTTGGTGAAGTGACGGGTTGATTCAGTGAGTTCAGCGTAAAGGAATTCAATAGCGATTCGCAAATACCTTTGTCTTTGACGCCCGTTTTGAAATTATGAGTGCTACAGTCAATGGATGATGGGACATTGGAATCTTCACCGATTGTAGCGTCGCGATCGTTGTGTTGGGATGGAGAGCCTTTGACTTGCTGGTCTAGTTCTAGTGTTGAATTGTCTCTGTCGACTGGAGGCCTGTGGGATGCGCATGCATAAGTTCTTTTGGATACAAGGACTTTCAATTGAGCCCCAAACGCTTTCCAAGCCATTGCCCGGAATTGCCTCAGCCCTGCAGACGCAAGAATTTTTAACTGCAGTAGGGACACCACCCTCAATTCCATTTGTTCTGTCATTTTTCGTTGATTCTGTTCTGTCGCCGGCTCCGGGGGCGGCGGGGTTAGGTCCTCGTCTCCAACCCAGAGGTCGCGGGTTTGATTCCCGCCTAGGTGGATCTTCCTCCACCTAGGGCTTGGGTGTATGCAATTGTCAAATTGTTATATCAATGTTCAAAATCCGACGTAAAGGTCAAAGTGCAGTTTTCGGACTAATGCAAAATAAATAAATTTCTGTTAATAGAAAAGGATTTTGGGAAATTTTCACCGTCAACAAATATCTGTGGATAACCAGCTTTCCGTCCCAATTGTACCTGCGCCTGTGCTTTGAATAGGGTGGTGATATTCTGCGACTTTGTTTCTTAAATGTCGGCAATTTTGACCCAAATTGATCTCTCCTACCGTAGTACGATGGGGGGTGATGTATTTTCAGCATCACTGCTGGGGAGACCTTCCAATTTATTTATTTAACAAATACATGAACTGGAAGGGGGTCTCTTTGGCGAACGATAGGCGATCATAATAATATTGTTCGACTGCGGCGGGGTCATGTTCGGGTAAAATTAATCTGGCGTGTATTCACCTCCTGCCACACACCCTGGCGGTGGCTTACAGGGTATATATAAATAAATAAACATGGTCGAAACAAATTTGCAATTGGGGAGGCTATGAATATAGGGAGACGTGTTACGGAACCAAAAATGTTTCGTCCGGCTAAATTGATATTTCGTTGGGATTTCCAATACAAACACCGACTACGTATCCTGGTCCATATACGTATTGAAGTTGAATTCACCAAAATCCTCTTAGGGGACAGTTTTAGAACCTTGACCTATACCGAGCGGGTGTTCAAAGAGTTTTGAACAGCAAAATTGCCTTGATTGCGCAATAAATTATAAGACCGGGTAAAATCCAACGAGCCCAACCTGCCACGACAATACGACACAAGACCTGGTTCACACGAGGAAGAGGAAACCCCGCTGAGCAGTTGAACACTCAAATAATCCTGTAACTGCGTTCAAAAAATTTACATTCGCATTCGAGCGGCTGGAGTAGAACGATGCCTGCTGTCACGTTCTGTGAATTTCAAAACCTACGGACGAAGAGGACCAACTTTATAGACTGTGACTTAGCCATTTCAGTATTCATGGAAGTTAGACCACAAATGAGGAATTTATACCCAGGTTTTTTGGTGGGAGATCATGATGCTGTTCGATCGGCATCAAAATCCGATCTTCCCTTGACTAAAACTTAACGAACCACCAAGCCCAATGGAAATCTCAAACTGATCTGCTCTCGCAATAGAGGTATCTCCCAGTGTCCACTCGATGACAAGTTCGTTGATCCCGCATAAATGGCACGGGAATGATTACACCGAAAGACACGCCGTGATCCAAACATTCAACCTACTTCCGGGATCCAGTTGAACATAACCAATTCCCTCGGTAAGGTAAACTTATACCGTCGGAGCCAAAAAGAGTGAAATTTTGTGCTAATCCTACAGAAACATTCAAATCTCTCATACTTAGTTTGCAGTAATGGGTGAGCACTGCGGTTCAGACTATATTTTTCGATGTTTTCATTCAGCCAATCCCCTAAAACCGAGGTCTTATTAACAAAAACCGATCCAATAGGGCATCTATTACCGGAAGCCAAGGAGGCGAAACCTCAAAGAACGAACGCCGCTGACGGGAGGTAAAAATTAACCACTTAAAACCGCAGTGGATGGCTACCCCATCGCGGCGTCCCCGACAACAAAAGCTTCGAAGCAAACCAACCTGGGTTTTCCTGGCATCGCGGACAGATTACACTTTGCAAAGCTCTTAAGTTGGAATGCGATAGATAACTCTGGAGATGTGATCACGTATGGGAGAAAATGTCTACTTCTTTAATGTCACGCCCATGCATACATCCACCCATCCATTATTGGGGGCTACTAAGGACGTGGGAATTGGCCCACCTTGGCCTAAGGTTAAGGTTATGCCATAACGATGGTTTTTCCTGGAGTTTAACACCGGCGCCGAGGAAACACTTGCCCGATGCAAAATTATGATAAGCAGCGATATGCACGTAGGACTGTGTGAGATTTATTTTCCAATATCATTCGCCGATTAAAACAGGTACCGAGGTTATGTTGTATCCATGTTACGATAAATATTTGGAATGTCGGCAATATTGCCCAGGACGTTAATATCATATATCAACAATATCATCAAAAAGGCACATCGACTGTACCACCTACATAACATTTCGACGCCAATTATAAATCTCCCATATAGAAAACGGTCCGCATTGTATGTCGACCGTACATCCCAACGATTACATCATCTACATAGTCCATCGACGATAATTTTCGTCTCTCGATATGCAATTTACTTAAATTTAACTCATACCAGCCGGGTAGATATGAAAAAATATTGACAACGTGCCAATAAGCCATCATTTCGCAGAGCTTTAAGTCCACGTTGGTCCTGAATGCGTAAGAGCCAAGTACTATGAAATTTATTTACATTCGACCACGATAAATTCGATAACATAATCGTAGTGAAAATTTTCATTAATCGTACGCGAGGATCACGGAGATATTGAGAGGATGGGATGCCTAACATAAAGAGAAAGTTTTCGCATCAAATGCATACATACGAGTACTCGTACCGTTGCCGGAATGCTACACGTATGGTGAGAATAGTCAGATGCAGTGGAATCCTTACGTTCCGTTCCGATGGACTACTGGCTGTCTACGGATGAAATATTAATACAAAGCCATTGCTGATCAGCTGATCGACCGAATGCAGACATGCAAAGTATTCCAGCCTTATTCCCCCATTTGCCTTTTAGGGTGCAGGGCCAAATTAACGGCGGAACGCGTTAAAAAGGCACATGAGGCGCCTAATTTTGAAGACCAATCCAAAAATAACCCAAACATATCGACAATATGGCTCCGATTAATTTGTATTTCCATATTTTAATCCCTACATTGCTGATTAAACCATATAATTAAATTGTATCTTTCCAATTGTTTTCTACCCGAATTATCTCGGTGGCATTTATCTTGGCTACTCCGCACTCATCTCGTAACAAGTACAAAGGGCGTGAGAACATACCAAGGAAATATTTTTTTCTGGTTGCGGTTAAATTTACTGTTATAGTCCTCTACAGTCCTGTACTTCGGAATAAATGTCCAGATATTGTGACAATTTTTGCCTTAACTTCGGAGGTATATCGCTCTTAAGTAATACGATGGCGGATAGAGATTCCGGATGGGCAGTGCTAGGAAGAAACAGGGGTGTCCATTATCACCTGTCCTGTTCAACGTACGAGTATACGTGGAGGAAATGGTGAAAAAGGCATGGCTGGAGTGTGGCTATATACAGCGCGGAAAAATAGTCAATGGAGCGGATTGATGGGCATAGAAAAGAGGCTTTTGTAATGTGTGTGTGGATTGGTAGTATTTTTATGGGAGGCGGCCGACAGCTAAGGTCATTTGCGCCAATAGGGATGGATGGGAAAAGAAGGATTGAGAGAAACCGGCGTCGGTATTAGCCTACTCAGGTCGAAAGGCGCCAAGGGGTCCGTAGTTTAACGTCCCACCCGACGGACGTCGCACTCACTCAAAGTATTTTCCCCAAGGCATCTCAAGTAGGGATCGATGTATACCACTTATATACACATTTTCCACTGAAAAATATTTTTGGTCTCCAGGACCCCGTGCCCTCTCGGTGGGAAGCCTGTACGTTAGCCACCGCACCACCCCGATTCCCCGTGTGTATGGAGAAGGATGGAAAAGGTTGAGAAATTGGGTAGACATGGTGGGGGATGACAGAAGAATGCCGGGAAAAATCAAAAATAGGCAGGAAAGATAGATGCAGGGCATTGTGAATGGTAATGGGATTCGAAGAAAGAAATTCATTCCGGTCAAGGCGAATGACTGTTACGCTGAAATTTTTGTATTGTAATCGCAATGGGATGTTGAAGACTGCGACAGAGGAGAGAACGTTAGGCAAATCAGGAAGGGATAAGAATAGGATAGGGATGTTGGACGGAACGAAGAAAGGACGAATACAGAATGAAGAGGAGCTTATTGTAATGTTGGATGTCAGGTTATGTTTTGTTAAAGACACAAGGGAAATATCGCTGTATCGTTTGGTAGCTTATGTCCATCCAAAACCCACCTTAACCGCTGTTTTACCAATAATAATTTTATACCACATGGCCTAGTACCGGAAGCGAAATCTAAAATCACCCCAAGAAGGAGAAGAAGAAAGTCGGAAAGTTTTTACCACCGAACCCGGGGCATCTAGTGGGGGGGGGGTCCCATTTTTAATAAGGTTTATCGATACATTCGTTAACTCCCCGAAAACGTCAACTCTTGTCTTTGAATGTATTAGTCTTAAGTTAATAACTTAAGCATATTAATGGACATTATTATTTTTTTCCATATATGAATTATGGTATGTTCTCATAAATCCTGACTTATGGTGAATCACACAACACCATATTTTTCAAAACCATTTTTCTCAATTGTCGGAAAAAAATTGCACATGAAACACCCACGGTGTGTTCATGTACAATGCATTAATGTAAGCTTCATACAGAATAATGGTCACAAACTTGCAAGAGAAGACTAAGTAATTAACAGTAGACTAGCAAAATAATTTCATATAATTAGAGAATATAAAATAAAATTATTTATAAAATGTATATAAATAATAATAAACATAAAATAATAATAATAATTAAAGGGAAAAAAATCGTGAAGAGTGGATGAAAAATTGTCTATGGCAGAAACACAAAAGCATTACATCCCAGGGTACATTTTAAAATAGAACATTTTGGAGATACTTTTGGAAGGAAAATTATATGGGATTAACTACTAAGGAAGGTCTGTCTATCGGAGCCAACATTGATTTCATAATAACATATAGAAAAATAAGTAAACATGAAAGGGTGACAAGGTTATCAGATGAAAGACGTGAAGGGAAATGGCCCAAATCAACCCCAGGTTTACTAATGCTATGAAATGTATGTAATGAAAATATCTATTGAGAACTACCACCCAAAAAGAACAAATTTACACCCCTGGTATGAAGGAGTGGATGTTGAGGAAATTGGAAGGAAGAAAAAAATTAAACAAGGGGATATTGTGGGGCATTGAAATATTACATGCTGTAACATAAAATATAATGTGGTATGAGCAAGGGGTTAAATGGAAGAGAATAAAATAGGCAAAAATTAGCTTAAGTCATGAGGAAGCGCTGAAAAAACTCACAAATAGATAAAAGCAATTTTGGTCACCAATGACAATTCACTGGTTACGACATGAAAACAATAATTCTTACAATAGTTGCTTAACTAGGTACAAGTACTACTGTATTGGTGCTGCCTTATCACAGTTCAGGAGAAGGGATTTTCACTACAATCATTATGCTTTAAGCAAAGGGAATTCCGAGAAACACATCACCAATCAGGCTTGTCAGGCCATGAACATGGTTTCCATTAATAGTGGTGGGTTTGAAACTCAGAGCATATTTACCTACTAATGGTAGCCTATTGGTTAAGGCAGGCTTTCACAGACACTGGTCAAAAACTCACAAATAGATAAGCTAATTTTGGGAACCAATAGCTCTATGACAATTCACTGGTTACGACATGAAAACAATAATGCTTACACTAATTGTGTTAAACACCTCTACCTTTCTAATTGGGCACAATGTGACAAACTGCACAACAATAAGTCCTGCTTCAATTCTGTTATCATTAATAATTTTTTTTTCCAAAAAATTGAGAATAAGATGAACTAACTCATCACAGCAATTCATTACCAGTTATGATAGGTTTTGGATGGGCACAGGCTACACAGGGGTAATGATTCCCTTGCACTTCCCACAAAATACAATCTGACATCTGACACAACAATAAGTCCCTCTTCAATTTCACATACTTCCTTCCACCATTCACTCCGTCCAACATGCATACCCTATTCCTACCCCTTCCTCGTTTACCTAACCATCTCTCCATCACAGTCTTCAACACAAATAACAACATTCCCAATCAAAACACTCTGCATCCATATTTTCTGCTTCCTTTGGATTTCTCCTAAAAAACCCTTCTCCTCCTCCCCCATTATGCCTAGCAATTGTTTTCCTTTCTGTCCATTTCACCTTTTACATCCTTCTTTGCCTAACACAATTTTATTTCCAATGTCCCTACCACTTGGACCAACTTTGGTCCAAAACACTTCTGAGATGGGTCAACTGTTCCACATTGAAGGAACTAATAAACAAAATTATTATTAACGATATATCATCCCTTCTCACTTCACTTTAAAACATGAAAGTTCGGAATGACGTTTATCATGTGATTAAAAATTTCTATGAACCTTCAGGAAATCATGCTTCAGAACATTTCAACAATTGGTGCTCATGAGCCTAAAAATATTTTTCCATTATTTAGGTGAAATTTCTGAAGCCACATCAGTAATCAAGTTGTGCTCGTGGATGTATGCATTATCTAAAATCTTGAAAAATCACAATGATCCTATGGAAATTTTAATTGCAACTACAAACACATGAATGAATCCTACCACAATCTGAATTCACACACCCTTACTTGACTTTCATCAGAAGTAAATAGAACCCTTTCAAACTAAAAAAGTCAAATTTCAACTACATGTACCATTAAAATGCAACAACTTCAGAGTGTGAAAATCATTCACCTTGACTGTTCGGATTCCAGTCAAAGCAAATGATATTTACAATCTGAAATTGTTACATTGTAATGCATATTAATGGATAACTCCATCAAAAAGTTACTGCCGTGGCATCTCCCGCAGTTCCTCGGAATTTACATATACCACAAATATGCAGCTATCACATTAAATGATGACAAAGTCAAATCTCAAAACTGGTAGAGGTATTGTGAATAGAAAAATTCCAGAGGTACCTAAACGTCAGACATGGAAGTTTCATTTGCCATTGTTGGAAAAGAAGACTAATTTTGACCAGATGTGAAAAATAATTTGAGGATTCAACAATGGGCTGAAGTGCAATATCAAAAGCACAGAAAACCCATCCATTGTCGCCAAAATCAAAATGTTTTAGAGTTGGTTGTGCCATGCAGATGACTAAATGATATGCCTTTATTGATGCAAACACTTTTTTATGAATGTCATAAAATAAGCTATTCAATGAACAACAAAAACCATTTATAAGTTTATTAAGTTATGTAGTCAAGTTTATATTTTTTTGAACTTTGCACGAAGCTGCTAACTTCTTTGGGAAGGTGTAGAGGATGAAACCTCAAAATGTGCACACAAATTATGCATTCTCTACATTTACTCAAGACCATATGAAGAATAGATCTGGATGGCCAGATATAAGAAGTTTCCCCAATTGTACAGATGAATAAGCAAATAGCTAAATGCTATAGATGAATACCAATAGCCAAGACAGGGATGCGTGCAGAACAATTGAATATGAATTAAATAACCATTAGACACATCTGAACAAATGAATGTCTTTCATCTGCTAATTATTATTAGGTAATCTACTGGTTAAGGTAGGTTTTTGGATGGACACAACTATCAAATAAATATTTTGTAACTCCAAATAAAACCCAATCCAGCAACCTACTCTACATCAGGTCCCTCTTCATCTCTGTGTACTTGCTTCCTCCCTTCATCCTGTCCAACATTCCCAACCTGTGCCTGCCCTTTCCTCGTTTGCCTAACATTCTCCCCTCTACTACCTTCTTCAACATTTCACTACCGCTCAATACCCCTTTCATCCATTTTTCCTATCAAAGAGATGGTGGGATGGAAAACTAGAATCATATTTTTATTTTTATAGAATGACTTTTTAAAATTTGCACAAAACTTTCATAACCCAAAACCCATAACTTCTCCCATTAAGTATAATGATATATCAACTTAATCATGGCAACATCAATATGTCACGATGACATAATTAATCATTATTTTGGACAATAGAAAAATTGAAAACATTTCTACATGCAATGACTTCAATGCTATCTTTTCAACATCATAATTTGACACATAAGCTTTGAAAAATTCAACTATCGCAACCTCGAGGCAGTTGCATGGGAAAATATCACAATGCATAGCTTCCAAATTATCTAAGTCAGCAACCAAGATAATTGTACGTATGTGAAGCAGTAGAAAGACAACATTTATAATATTCACCCACTATTCTCACATTTATGACGTTGTAACAATATTTCAGGCCAATAATCATGTAAATGTGTGGATAAATGGATCCACATATAGGGTGGCTTCTCTCTGTATACGTTCAATTACTGAATCAGCCTTTTCTAATTTGGAACCCAAATACAATATACTCCATGTCAAGTTATGATAAAGATGATAAGCTCCAAGAAACTGCGGGAGAAGCCGCAACAATAACTTTCAATTGAGTCATCCTCTAATATGCATTAAAGACGATAAGATTACTTCTTACACTATTTCATCAATACATTTGCACACCAGATTTATCCTAATCAGCAGTTTCTTCGAGATTGTACCAAATTAACACTCAAACACTGTAATTGTAAACATCGTATCAAAAAAATGATTCAGATAGAAACTAACTAATTTTGCATAAAATCAACAACAAAGACTAAAGGCAACCTTTCCTATCTCTGAGTGGCATGATTAGGTGTGCTGAAAATTAAGTAGATCTAACCACATAGTTTAAACCTTACTAAGGAACAATTTTTTGTCTGATGGCAATTACACTTATGCACAATCAAAATGCTCTAATACTAATAAAAAAAGCAGTAGACTATGGGCATATGATGAAATTCAACAACAATCATAGCATTATAATGAAAGCACTATAAGAGTTCGAAAGGAAGAACTTTGTAAAATTACATTACAACCGAGGAAAACTTTGTTTAGAAATATGTGGATACAATATGACTTTTCAAAAAGCAAGAGAAGGAAAAAGAGGATGGCTACTACATTTGAGACACTCCACTTACTAACCTATATGCGTCCGAGGGTTATGAGATCAAATATGAAAAATGAGGGAAAGGATTAACCTTTGACCAACAAATAGGATTTAACATGACCGTACATACTTCTCCTTACATGGTGATTGAGTCATTGAAAAAGCTGGTAAATGCAATACCTTGAATTCATCTGATGATCCTTCTTATTTTGTCACCAATATGTCCATATAAAGCAATGTACTAGGACTTAAGAGGGTACCAAGACAATGCTTTCCAGATTACTTACTGAATAAATAATAACCGGGAAATGGGAGGAAATCAGTAACTTTTCCAATAATTCTTTGAAGAAGACAACCGTGACTGGTTTAAGTATCTGGAGCCAAAATCTTAACAGCAAAGGCTATCTTCATGGGGCCAAATTAAAAAGATACCCCAACTGAAAACTCCTCATACTAAGAAAGTCCTTTATTAAAAATATAGAGGCATCATTTCTTTCAAAGGCTAACTAACTTTGTCTAACTTCTTGTGCTGATGCTTTATGCGGGGTAGTTCTGTATTGTCCATGACTATATATCTTACCAATTCAACAGTATCCCCTGAATCAAACAACTAACATTTATAAGCAGTAGTAGTCTACCTCTTCTTAGGGTAGGCTTAGAATGGACCCTGTCACTACACACCACTGTGCTCCTAAACCGTAGCTAACATGACACAAAATATCCTTTATTCTTTAGCCCTGTACTCGTTCTACCTTCCTTAATGTAATTCAAAATGTCAATTCTTTTCTCCTGCCAACATTACCTTCTCACTAACTTTACATAAACAACTAAGGAATCTTTCCTGCTGAATTTTTTCTCTTGCCACACTAGCAGGATGAGCAAGCAAGACTACCACTAATTGAAAAATATAACATTTTGGGACCAACTTCTGAGAGATTCCAATGAATGTATTCATTGCAAATTCAAAGTTCATACACTGGTGAATAAGCAACCCTTACTCGACTAATTTGAATTTTTCTGAGAAAAGAGCCTTTTCGTAAACCACATGAAATAAATCTTGATATTTGGGTGCACTTTCTGCCCTATACGTGGGTCCAATTAGAACTAGTCACATTCACATTGCAAATTTTATCAGTGCATGGATTTTCTTCGTCATCTAGAATATATTTGCCCTTATATTTATTACAACTAAGAACATGGTATTTCTGTCATGCCGGTAAAATGGTAACATGGTGTACTAACGTTTGAAGAAAATTTAAAAGTAGTCTTTTGGTTCACTGGTGCTGACACAGAGGTAGGAATTATGTGGCTACCTTTCTTTTCTGCTGCACCCAAACAATAATGAGGATGTCAAGAAATAATGGAGGTATCAAAGATAAACCGTGCCATTAGGTGGTCGAGCAAACATTTCACCAAACGAACGTTTCCCATCATCACATTATTGTGTAGCTTATTTGTAATTCGGGTGAATTGGGTAAAAAACTGCTAATTCGCTACGATACTATTGTCTCATGGACCGAATACACCCATTTTTAAATATATTTCCATCAAGATTATGAACATAAACTATATCTCAACACCAGAAACAATAACAAACTAGTTAATACAAAATATAAATAACAAATGAGAAAACCAAACATCAGATTATTTAAAAGAAGGCATCTTACTGTCAATGTGTATACAATGCTTAACAAAAATCCGTATAACCGAAAAAATAGTACAATTCTGTAAAATAACAGACTGCACAAAGTTCCAGAACTTAAGAACTGATGCCCAATCATAAATTTAAGTTTATTTCAAATTACCTCTGAGGAATTACTTTGACAGAAATGTTTGAGTTCATTTTAAATCGTGGCGAAAAACCAACAAATAAGAAGTGCTAAGAGCAAGGTAACGATTCTGAGCAACTTGAGCTCGTTTTAAATCGGAAACGGACCACTAAGATCACAAACAACCGGGACCAACGGACTAAAAGATATAGCATTGACAAACACATGAATCGAAGAAATTCAAGTTTTCCTTACCCGATTGTGCACATTATGTGTAATACGATCCGTGTTAATTTGTCACATACTAAAAATAGGATCGAACAATTTCGCCCGATTAATGGCTATTCACGTTCAACTACGAGGTCAAATACACACTGAGGGTAAACTTTCAGAAACAATTGGTTTTCCCAATAAATGTACAATCAAACCACAATAAAACCGTAAATAAAATCAAGAGCAGAAGGAATGCTGCATGGTACTCACTTTTAATTTAGGTCACGACCATCCGTTTCACTCATAATTATTTTCGGTTGGAACGCCAATGTAAACGTCTGCGTTAACCTTAGATCAAATGTTTAAAAGTAGGCACACAATTAAAAAATTATGTTACTAAAATTGAATCTTGATTTTACAAACTTCGAAGAACAGTTAACACTTTTCATAAAATAGGCTCAATCTCGCATCTTCTCTTTGAAATTAGAAATAGAACAGTCTCAAATACGTCCATGGACAATAAACAATTAGCGTGTTTATGACGGAAAACTTTCTTGCCAAATTATAATTGCTATCAACATTGTGATACACAGACGTATTGCACCCCTTCTTTAACAGGTCGTATCACTACGCGTCGAAGCAATGGCATCGCAAGTGATACATTATTTAGTAATCAGATCTCTAATTTAAAAATATATGCATGAAAATACATCCGCTTGCTGTAGTTTAAATTTATTGCTCAAAATGGAGACTATTTTGTTTAATGATGAATAACGTTATAAACTACAGTAAAGAAAAGATGAAAATCTATTACGTCATAACTATCAGCTACAAATTTGTGGCGCCATGCCAAATGATGTTGTTCGTGTCTCGAGCACGATTCAAATACATCCTAGAGCTTATCCTACGATGAAATGCTCCCAATCGTTCCTTCCCTTCGCCAAGAAGAGTTAACTCTGTAACAATTGATAACAGCATATCACTGATTTACCAAAATACGAATGTTAAACAATTCAAAATAAACAGTTGAATGTCTACCGGCGAAAGGCAGATGTTTAAACTGATAGGTATGGTATATTTCATATCTTCATATGATATATTCTCCGATGAAGTGCGTGTGTCATCAATTGTTTATCAATGCTTGTATCACATAAATCTCCAATGAAAGTGGATGTATAGAAAATCTGTTGGATTGGGGTTTCCTGCTCCAATTTCAGAATTGCTGGTACTATTATTGAGGAAAAACCTACAGGTCATTGGATTTGAATGGATAAATCCATTTTCAGATAGTGTGAGCAAATAAATACCGAGTGAAATGTAAATAAATTGCGCATCATAAAGGTCTTTTTCCAGCTCCCAGAGATATTTAGCGTCCGTTGCCCTCGCTTTCTCCCCTTCCCCTACTTTCAAGTTAAATTTAAGGGTCACCTATTATGGTCTAATGAACGTCAGGTGCGCCCAACCTGGTCTTCTAAATGTCTTGATTTTATACAAGAGAATAGTTACCCATTTGGATATCAAAACAACGAATCTTTTGCCTGTGCCTTTATCTTCTGAGGCTGATTCAGGCGATCGTTTGTGTGGGAGCACAAAATACGCAGCCTATTTGTTAAGGCACCGAATCTATAAAAAACTGAGAAAAATGTGCATTCCCTCACAGTGGAACTTTCTGAGAAGGGTACTATTTTATTCCGGGGTAGTGAAGTCTGTCAAAGACCACGGCAATTTGTAACAAAGGAAAGTCCAATCAACCGTTAACTTTAGATAGCGCCTACACTGGTGTAAATTGTGACCCTGCAAGGGTATAAGGCTAGATGCTCAGTAAATGGAGGGCAAAGCAATATATTCCAGAAAAGAGCGGAATGCGATTAAGGAACACCTTCTTCGGAGGTGCTAGTGAATATTTATATTTTTTTTCAGTTTAGTTGCGTAAATTAACCTTTCTTCGCCGTCACCGATTACTTCAATCATGATTGACTGTTATTATTATTTACATTTCGTTACAGTTAGGCAAAACATCCGGTGATAACGGTCTATAGATGCAGCCGAATAATGCATATGGAGAAATATATGAAATAAAATGCATTTAAAAACAATGGCACTTAAAGATTCTCGAATTACCCAGCCGTGCCATTACATGGGGCCCAGGTGCACGCCATACAAAGCAATCCACCGTCCAACATCACACACTGTCCAATGACACATTTCTACGTCATAACCCTTCAAAATCACGTACCGTGACACGATATAAATATTATTGCGCTCAAATTTTAAACATAATTTTTGGTCTTAGTCTCGTGATTGATTTCACTTATGTTGTATTACTGGGATCAGTGGATCAATTCTAAATGTTCCCATCACAAACTTGGTGGATACTACATCTGTGGTCAAAACCACATTGGTCTACACAGCACCTGCCTTTATATAATACCGATTACATATACTCCCGTTTTGAAGAATACATACTATTATTTCAATGCATTAGTTTTCATCTAACACCTCAACCATTTAAAACAGATTTATTTCCATTAATTTTTTACTGGATAATATTAACATAATACATTTGTACTTAAACTAATTTTTAATAAAACTCATTTTTTACTTAAAAGTTTGCACACTTGCGTGAAATATTTGTTAAAAATATATATTGACCAAATAAAATGTGAAAACTGATTTTCCATGTTCTCACCAAGGACAGAATATTTTCTTCTGTGGCAAGATAGGATATGAAATATGAAGTAATTGGCTTTGCTCAAGCTGTGATATTTTTAGTACAATATCATCCTGGAAAACTACAGGTGGCTCAGGTGTAGTGATTAGCACCCCTTAATATGTAATTTTTACATATTGGTCTTTTTTAAAAGAATTAAACCCTGACCCAAACTTGATTATGGCTCAGAAAATGCAAAAATGGGAATCTCAAGATACATTTACATGTGTGGTCTGAAAAGTTTCTGATCTAACAAATTTCAGAAAATGTCTTGCATCTTTGTTAGGTCGGAAACTTTTCAGACCACCCTAATTATCCAGTCTTGCAGAGCAAAATGCCATTCAATACAATTAAAATTACCCAGCAGTTTGAGATGGCTCTCACATTGTCAGTTTTAAACCTAGTGATTACATTTCTGTGTATTCAGGTATGTATCATTACTCAGTCCCAATTTGAAAATGGCTCATTAAACCCCGTCATTAACTAAATATTAATTCAACTTGGAGACTGCTGACAAGTCACATTTTAAAAGAAAAGATTGCTCATTAAAAAGTATTAACCTTGTAACCAGAGTCATACCTAGTCAGTTGTTTACCATTTTAACTTTCGATTGCTAACTGAACTGAGAGTTTTGACCAGGACAGGCTGAGCAGGAGGTTAGAATCAGACCATAGTTTAACAAATGATTATAAAACCTGGACTAGGTTATTTTTTATGGTGTATTAATTGAAGGTTTGGTAATTTCCCCATCCACGAGTCAATGCCATCCAAAAGAAAACAGTGACCTGTCCAAAAATAACGTTCTTCAGACAAAGCTACTTTTTCGTAAGAGTGAAGAGATGAGCTCCATCCAGAAGAGAACCTTTTTCACATTATAGGGATTCATAGTCTTTGTAACTCAGTATTTCAAATTATCTGAATCTTTGAACATGACAATTATAAACTAATAGAATAATTTGTAACATGTAAATTATGGATGTCCATGGTTAAAATGACTGATAGTATATATATTTGTTTCCACGAGTTTCAATGGCCACAAACATGAATGGCACATCACATCAGCGACCAATGATACTTGGAGAAACTACAATTAATTTTAATTATAGATATCTCCAAATCAAAAAATTCTAAGAAAAATATTTCAATCTTGAAGATTTTCAATTACCTGAACTAAACTTATGTTTAACGACCCTTTCACAGTTATTTTATCCTTTCCACACATTTCACAGGCCAGAGTAGAGCTTGACCCACACAAGCCAAAGAAGGGCAGGCAAAATTCATGCATACAGACTAGTTCATTTCTCTTATCCACTGTGGTTTCTGAATGACTTTGTATTTAAACTGGAGCAAATTTGGTTAGGCCATGGATGTCCAGGCAAGTCACCTTGAAACTCTATCACATGGAGTCCTGTACCAACTAGGCTACCGTACCCCTAAATTTTCTGATTGGTCTCCTTTTCAGCCATCTTTCTTCCACAGAGAATCCTTAGTAAACCATTATTAAATTATAGAAGTTTCAACAAGATGTTAATAGTCATCCCTAATACTCATCACTGCGGTTGAGTTTTAACCCTCATGGTCTTACCTAGCCCTACTGCAGAAATAATATAATTTCCTTAAGTGATATTGTTACTATTAACAATACCAGTGAATTTCCAGATAAACAAATGTTTCAGCAATTCATTTTAAAAAGTACCCTGCTTTTATATATAGTGAGAAAACTTTTTCTGAATGTGACCTTCAGAAAAGGGGATGCAACTTACATGCCATAACATTTCATGTGGAATAATATAAAGTTTCATTTATTTTCATGTATGCATAATAAAAGTCAATCATTAGACTGAACAATGATTCTATAACACTAACTGCTGAAAGCATATATCATTCGGGCAGATGATCAAATATTCTAAACTTGATGAAAATTATGCTTTTATTCACCTTCAATGTAAGAAAACATTGTTTACTTAAGTTTAAATACATAAATTTAGCAATCAAATTCTTCGGATTTTTAGATGTACTCTCAATTCATCCCCAATGATCATACAAACCTTCCTCTATCCAAATTAAGATGAAACTTCAGGAGATGCCGCAAAAGTAACTTTTAACAGAGTCATCCACTAATGTACATTACAATGTGAGAAATACAAATTGGTATAATAACCTTGAGCAGTAAGGTAAATAATTTTTACACATTTAAATTTTTGCACTGTATTCCTCCATCCACTTCATAGGATAACATTTTGATGTTCAAGGGGATAACACAACTATGCAGGGAACATCAATTAATCACCATCCCGATTACGTACTTGAAAATGTTTATGTTCAAGAATAGCAAAATTTAGTATTTCAACTAGAGTTAATCTCAGATAACAATGATACGCAACAGTACATCCATTTTCATTCCAAAATTTAAGGCCAAGCAGCATTCATTAAAAGCAGAATTACAACAATAATAATCAGCATTGTAAGTCTACATAAGATTTATTTTTTAATAAAATCCTAAACACACAAAGAATGTCTTGTGACAATTTTCACAAGATTCAGTTTGCAGTGCCAAATTTTTATCCCAAAATTCTTTGTTAGTAACAGATAGAGCTATACTAATTACCCTTACAGTAAATAAATGACTTTCTAATCAAAATATCTGTACATACAAATGAATTTTGTGCTAAAATATTTCAGGCTATAATACAATAATCCTTAAAATGAAAAACAAGGCAAAGACACCGTCAAAAACATTTACTTCTTGAACTCGGTTAAACTCAACAATTCCAGATATTTTGCACTTAATCATCACTTTTAAACCAATATAGTGAAAAAATATTTTTTTACCAGTAAATAAAATATTGCCTAAGCAAACCAATGAGCATTCAATCATTAAAATGAGCCATGGTGAATTTCAAAGATTAATGTCAAATCTTGGATGAAGATTGGCTCACCTTTTATTGACGGTTTACATCAATAAAAATTTCCAATGCACCAAAATGCACATGATTGGGAGAAGTTGCAGCATTCAAATTGCTAAATCATTACAAAAATGTAAAAATAATATTGAAAGTTAAAAGATACGTAGCTTACGGAACAATAAAATGATATACTCAAAGTGATCAAACACCGATTTCTTTTGAAATGTTGCAATATAACAATTTACAAGGAAGATTCGACATTCTCTTTGGTTTGACAATGTTAATCATCATGGTCCCTTGTGGTTTTCAACAAAGTAAAAGGATATCCACACAATATGAAGGCAATAAGGATGCTTACTTTCTCCAGCCATCGTGTCACTAACTCATTAACAGAAGGGTAATTTAATCTTGGATAATAGCTTTCAGATGCAGTCATTGATTATTAGTGTAACCACAAGTTTTATGAAAAATGTTTACCTCACAGTTCATTGGTCAACACAGAAGTAATGAAATAAACACATTCTCAAAAGTCAATGGACATCACAACGGATGCCACAAATCAAAGATAAGGCAGGCATGCACAAGCATTCACTTCCCTTAACCACCACAACTGTTCCGGGACAAATTTGCAGAGCTATTTTCTGGGCTCTGTACAGCAAACGCAACAACACTGCCTTCCAGATTTTCCTCAAGTCAAAGAAGGAACTAGTCCTTCCGTAAAGGCATGGGAGGATATAACGTGATAAAAACGGAGTTCCCAAAATTTTTTTCTGCACAATTTAGCTTGGGTGCCCTTAGATATTATTGTTCAGGTATCCGGAGGATAGAAGAGAATCATGTAGGGAACACTGATAAGTGGTAAGGAGCAGAAGTAATGCACTCGACTTTACCTCCCATTACCTCCCATCTATCAGATCATCCTATCTCCCCAACTAGTACATGTGTAACCACTTCAAAGGCACATCAAAACCGTGCCCTGATGTACACTGATGAGGCATCATGTTCTCCATACCCAAGACGCTTAGCATGCTTGAAAACTTCATTTGCTGCGGCGGTGAGAGGCAGTGGTTGTTCTAGTTGGTCAGCCATATAAATGGATAGCTTGAGATCTTTCTGCATATGCTGCAGAGGAAGATGGCACTGGAAACCACCTTCAACAATACCTGAAATAAGATATTTAGACAGCTTAGTGCAAGGCTACACAATAACGTTTGCTCATCTAAACTTAAAACAATTTAGAATCAGGATGACTCAAAATATTTTTGGAATTTTCATGTGTGTCTGGGCTGTACATAAAATACAATTTTATACTTACATGCTTATATACTTTAATACTTTTGCCACCAAATTATTCAACCCTAAAAAATATTTTTCACCACTATTCTCCCCAAAAAAATTAAAATGATGATAAATGGTGAAAATGAAGCCTCGGGGGATTAAAAAAATCCTATAATCCATAAAGTTGATAAAATCCTATACTTTAAACTCTGTTCCTTTGAATAATATACAATACATATTATTCCATCTACAGTGTATACATGTATTTATATAATGAGAGTGGATCAGGTCAAATCAACAAATGGGAATTTATCTTCAGAAAAGAGCATTTGCTTTCGTTCACTAGATTATTAATGTGGAAATTATTTACCGACAACTTCAACAAAGTTTAAGCAATACAATATGAATTTAGCACTTGTTAGCACTAGCATCATGTTAAGAATATTCCTCACTTTTTTATTGAAATTTAAAAGTTAAATACTGATGTAAATCTCCCTCAATTAATTCTGTCAAACCCAAAGTGTATTAAAAATTGTGTAGAAAAAAATCTGATGATATTACATGACCAAAGAAATAATGCAATAGAATATTAACAGTCACTGGAATTATTCATTATAAACTGAAAAAAAAATCATTATTAACCACCCTTAGAAAATAACTAATTATTGTATTTTAATTACAAGCAGACTTTCTACATTCTACCATTAGTTTATGATGTCCTAGGCTTTGGAAAGGCATGGGAAAAGAGGGCAATGTTTTAAAAAACTACTGATTTTACTTTGCTTACTTCCTTTGAGTTACTTATGAATTAAAATCTCAGTGTTGAGGGGGAATAATACTTCCACATGTCACCAGGAGTGCTTCTTAAGGTCATTTTGTTTTTTGTCTTCAAGCATGTGTGCATTAGTTTTCAACCTATCTTTGTACATTGCTCTTTGCCTAAACACCATCAGATATTTCTTCTTCTGGTAATGTTTGTTAATACAGATCCCCTTCATCAACATGAATCCATTTTTCAACATTTTTAATAACCAAGGATATTTCCCCTGCACACTGCATAAGTTCGCAATCCTTTTCATACAGCATCTTTCTCAATGCATTTGTATTAGTGGATTGTTTCAGCTTCCACAAAGCATCAGCCCAGATGTAGGTCACGGTTCAGTTGATAGTTTTTTTTAAATATTTATTTTTCAACGTATCTTCAATCATATTATCACTCATCTTCCACTCCAGAACTTATTAAACTTTATTTAAAAACTTTTCCCACATACCCTCTTGAAAGCAATAATTTCCATTGACTGAAATAATTGTATTTGCTGGCAAAACAAAGCACCTAATCTTATTATCACTCTTGGGCAAATTGTCTATGTCAGGATAGGAGGGGGCATTGTCCAATATCAAGTGTTTTTCCCTCATCCTTTGGAATTCTCAGTGAATCAACTTTGTGTAACAATTTCAGGAATGAAGTGATTCTGGAACCACTCCACTGAAATAACTCCAGTACATCCCAAACACATGTCAAATGTCCATAAAATTTAGGATTTTCAATAATAACTTTCCTCTCGGGGATGGGGAGGAGCTCCGGATTATCAAAGTTTTTATACAACAACACTCTTAAACTTGTGGCTACCATCGGCATCTGTACACAGAAGTAAGAAGACTGATTGATTTTTCATCCAGGAAATTTTGATTCACTTCATAAAGCCTTCATATTTTCCAAAAAAGCTTTCCAATACAGGCCTGTTTCATCCACATTATAAATTTGATATAATTGCCAAGCATATTCAGCCACCACTGCGCACACTTTTATCCTGAAAATTGTTCAACTGCATCCCTATCAGCATTCATGACTTTACCAGACACTCAGGCTATTGTAAAGACTGCTGTGACTAATGCGATTAATGCCATTTTGATAAATGAGTGAATTTATTGCTTAATGTAGTATTGGTAATTCATAATTTACAATACTACTGGGAAAATGATGAAATACTTATTTATGGTTTTCCTTAACTACATAAGTGGACTACGCTAGAATTAAGAGGGTGTTCAGATTTGCGAGAGTTTGCTTTATAGGGATTAGCAGAAGATTACTGTATGGCTTGATATATCCTGTGAATATCTCAAAAAGCTTATGAAAATTAAACAAATTAACACCAATCCTCTGTTTAGTGTTTCAGAATTCCAGGGTGATGCAGTCAAAGACGATCCCAAAAAAATTAATCAGGTCTATCCAAACACTCCCACAGAATCTCTATTGATGGAAACATTTATTTTCCAAGATGGTTCCTTGAATCAAAACAATCTCAAAAATGTTTTATAAAAACAGGAAATAGGCAATTAAACAATAAACACTCGTTAAAAGCTTTCACCACAATTCACATATAGAAAACAATAGCTAAAGAGTCACCTTTAATGAGTAACTACAATTTTAATGAAACGGTTTCAGAGTGTAAAAATCATTTGCAAAATATTTTAATGCTAACACAAAGCAAATAGAATTATTACATTTAAATATTAGCAGCTATACCAACGTTTATTCATTTTAGTTTCTCAGAAATTCATCCTCACTGCTGCTAAATCATTTCCATAGTTATTTTCACTTTCCTCAAACACAATGTTATATCTGTATTACTTCCATCTAGTGCATTGCTAACTTCACAGTTTTAAAAATTATGCTATTAATGAAATTATGCTAATCTCAGTTTTTGCTGGGATTTTTTTTAACCAATCACAGACACAAGAAATCTATATCTCTTTTATTCTTCTCACTGGTGTGAAGCCATGAGTTGGTGCCTCATAACCTTTCTTTTATTTTCAAGTGGCACTTTTTGTGCCATTGTGGTACTGGTACGTATGCATAAACCATTTCTCTTCATGACTCATTCACATTATGACATCCCATAAAAATCAGAGAAAGTTTCTCAATAGAGAAAATCTGTTTCTGGTTAGCTGCCTTAATTTTAACAGTAGAATGTCGTCAATTATTTGGTTGTGGAAATAAGTGAAGAGACATGGGAACAACTGGGGATCGGAATGAAAGTCTCCCAATGGATTGCAAGAATTGCCGAGTGAATTGGAAATTCAGTATGTTAGATATAGGAAGAGAATCAATATATACAAAACAAAGGTTATGCAATTATCCAGAAAGATGAAGGCTAAGCTTAACATTAAAATAAGAGGGTAAAAACTACAGCAACAGTTTACACATCTCGGAAGTGTTATGGACCAAAATGGACTAAGTAATATGGACATATGGAGAAGGGTGCACTAGGCAAAGAGCCCTTCAATAGGAGGGAATTGGTAACAGCAATGTTGAGTCAGGATGTTAAGAAAAGGCTTGTCGAAACTTTGATATGGAGCATAGTTATGTATGGCACAGAAATATGGTCACTGAAGCAGGATGATGGAAGTAGATTGGAGGCTTTTGAAATGTAGGAATGGATAAGAATGAAAAAGGTAAAAGTGGACAGAAAGGAAAAAAGAAAGTGCAAGGTTAGGCGAGAAGCGGGATTTATTGGAAGAAATCATAAGGAGACAGAAGATGAAAGGAAAGCAGTGAGATTCTTAAGACTGAGACAGAGGGGAGAACGTTAGGCAACCATGGAAGAGGCAGGAATAGAGATGTGGGACAAAATGAATGAAGGAAGCATACGCACATTAAGAGGGGCTTATTGTAGAGTAGGATGTTGGGTTATGTTTTGTTGAAAGAAACAAAATATTTATTTGGTAGTTGTACCCATCTTAAACCAAACATAACCAGTAGATTACTTAAGACAGTTGCTATTTGCATTTTCAGTCTAATAATGAAAAACAGTAATTTTTTGTTGAAAATGGCTTTACTATCTTGCGTAGTATTCTCCATGATAATTAACACACTTTTGCATCCACTTGAACCAATTTTTGTAATGCTTTTTCCATTCCGATTGAGGTACCTCCAAAACATAGTTTTTGAATGCATCAACGGTTTCTTCAGATGCCGTAAAACGTTGGCCATGCAATTTTTTCTTGATACACAGAAATAAAAAGATGTCATTTGGTGCTAAATTAGGGCTGTACAGAGGAAGACCCATCAATTCGACATTTGGGCCAGTCAAATAGGTAGTCGTTTCAGCCCATCTGTGAGAGCTTGCATTGACATGATGAAGAATGATCCTTTGTTGCCGCTTCTTTTTCCGTATTTCACCAAGCACTTCTTGCAAACAAATGCTCGTGTACCATTCAGAATTCACAGTTCAACGTTGCTCTAATGGTACAGTTGCCTGTGTCCAGTTATTCTGAAAGACACAGGCAACCATTAGCTTCCATGTGCTTCATGCACGAATCACTTTTGTCGGACTGGGCTCGTCTTGGAAGACCCATATTGTGGATTGCTGTTTTGTTTCGGGCTCATACGCATAGATCCTAGATTCATCCCTGTGTAGACGTTATACACAACTTTTGATGCACCGTGAATGTATTTGTTGAGCATTTATTTGCACCAATTGACATGAGCATCTTTTTGAGCTTATGTCAAATTATGTGGGATCCAATGTGAACAAATTTTCTTCACAGCTAAATGTTCATGCAATATCTTATTGGTGCTCATCATACTAATCCCAAAGGATGTCTCAATCTCACAATAAGTCTTGAAGATTGTCTTTCACTAGTTCTTGCACAGCATCAATGTTTTCTGGCACAACAACTGATTTTGGACGACCTTCACAACTTTTGTCCCCGAGTGAACGATGGCCATGATGGAATTCGTTATAACAGCGTTTCACAGTGGTTGAAGATAAAGCTTCATCGCCAAAAGTGGAAGTAAATTGATGGATGCACTCCTGTCTTGATAATCCACGTATAAAGTCGTAAAAAATTATCGCACAAATGCGTTCACAAGTTAACTTCATTTTTTGCTGAGATGAAATTTTTGAGTCACTATAGGCAAAACAAGTTATGATCAAACGACAAAATAATCTGAAAAAAGTTAGCGTTAAAAGGGTCAAACTTTCAAATTGAAATATCAAACCAAAGTACTTAGGGTTGCCAAGGCTACAAATATAAATAGCAACCCTTGTAATAATAAATTGGTGCAGTAACCATCTTTTTGGGTGATGTAAATGCTTCTGTTCTTTATTTAAATTAAAGGCTGAGACACACAGTGGCAAGTTGATGGTCTATTAGGTGTAAAACAGCATGACCATGTAGTTAGAGGTGGGAGGAGGCATTGGGGATGGTGTAGTTTGGCTTCCTTTGGATGGTGAATGTGCCCCCTTTTGAGTTTTTATAGAAACTATAAGGTCCTGAAAATTTATGTAACCTAGGCTATCTTTTCCTATCATGAAGATGAATTTCTGAAGGATTAGGTTTTTTGCAACATTGGTACATTCTGAACCAAGGGCAAGGGATATCATGGACTTAGGTATACCATCAGATCACATATTTCAGGAGGGGATCATCTGCTTTGAACAGTTTTTTTTTCAATTTGGTTTAGGAATATATCAGTTACAGGGCAGGAGGGGAGAACCTACTGCTAGGTCACAGCATTGTTTATAATATTAAGGACTAAAAACTTAATACTTCTGGAAAAATATTACTTTAAGAAGTAAATATCCTTTGGGATGATGGAATCTAGTTTTATGGAGATTTTTAAAACATATATTCCACTATATTTCATGTATCAGCTTAAGCAACAAAAGTTCTGGACATAGAAAAAACTAATTTATTGTTCATTCTATTGGGTGCTTTAAGTGACCTGAGAAAATCTGCTAAAAGTAAACAAAATTTCAACTCTGCACCATCCACGAATGTATTCAATGTACGCCTCTCCTAGTCTTGATCGGAATTTCCCAGTTGAGAATACGTTTCATGCTCCCTTATCATGAAAATCAGATACATCAGCCAAAACAAGAGATCACCCTAGCAGAGAATATGCACTACTTTGGCAAATACATGGCAGGCACAACTTAGGAGCAATCTAAGGTTAACACTGGCGATACACATGTCGACATAAATACCAATGTTAGACAGCATTTAATCATTAAAATATCAATTATACGAAACAGTGGGAGCCGTATTCTAAGTGCACTATGCCATTTTTTAAGAATGTTTAACAAATGATGACTATTATCAGGCCATTGAAAAATAACTTGCTAGCTTTTTCTCCTGAATACTTGTCTTGCCTTATCTTCCCTGACCTTGGATTTCCCTTAAATTCATACGTCAGTCAGATTGGATTGGCAAAAAATATATGTATACCCACACATAAAGTACACTTACATTTTCCTTTCTCAAGAATAGTTGGACATGCTAATGATGTTAACTCCAACACTTCTAGGACGTCCTGTTGCTGAAGTCCAGCCCTGTCTGCCAGAGCCATTCCCTCAGCTAATCCTCCAAGAGTAACTCCAGTCATAAGCTGAAGCACTAGATTCATTTTAGATGCATTGCCAACTTCACCTGAAAAAGAAACGTCATGCATCAGTACTCGAAAGAATATAAATGTTTTTACAATAAAATAATTTTTTTATTTCCAAGAATGATGCCCAAATATTAAAGCCTCAGCAAATACACTACTTCAATTTTTTCATGGCCTTTGTAAAAGTTTACCATCTTACATTATAATAACAATTTTGTACATGATAAAATTAGAAGGTAACACAACGGATTGGTTAACATAAAGCCACAAAACAAGGCTTCTTTTTTGAACAGCTAACCATCACTGATCATAAATCATTTAATTTACAAATGTTTTTAAGAATTTAACACATATGATGTTTCAATATAGATGCTATCCACTTTTTTTCTATAGGCAAGGAGTTCACCATGCAGATAATGTGCTTTCTTAAGGAGTAGATGAGTACCGTGGCAGGTGTTTGTTTTAAGTTGAAAAAGAAAGCTTCGTTTTTCCACATAGTATAATATACCACATATTCCTGATTACTTCATTCCAAGATATCAACTGTTAATGCTATAGACTAACTAATTGGACAATGAACCCATCCTGATCTGAAAATATTATTTACCTTCAAAATTCACTTCAAACAACCACTATATGGTTTAAATTTTTCCCACATCCCTCCCCTTCCCATTAAATAGCTAAACAATATTTTATTATTTTTTCAAAGCAACAATTAATTACAAAATTTATTTAATGAAAGTACGAGAACAAACTTCCACCAAAGAAATGACACAATTTATAAAATGATACACTAAATTAAGCACAAAAAAGTGAGAAGAAAAAATTATGAAAAAGAAATTGTTACAAATTAATATAAATGAAATGTGAAGAATATTGAGTTTCCAGGGTTGCCTCTGAAGCCCATCAGGTCAGACATCTCTCCATCAAAAAATGGTGCCAATCTAAGAGAATACAGGAAATGTATGGCAACCATAAGTCACTGTAGTGGCATTTCACTATCATTAATTGTAAGATGTTTTATTATGAAAAACAAGCTTAGTTTTTCCACATAAAATAATATGTAACATAACCCCCACTTCATTCCATGATATTAACTGCTAACGGTGTTACATCTTACCTAAATTGCAAGATAGAGTTCTCTATCATTCCAACATTTATATTTTGTCTCCAGGCCATAATCCTGCACTTTCTAATTGATAGGGAATGCTTTAAACCAGTGTAACTAAATCCAGGAATGTTGCCTATTCTCAGAAAATTTGCATGGGTAAAAATTTTTAGGGGGCAGTAGTTTCAAGAGGTGATAAAAAATGTTGTAAGGGAAAATGAATGTGTGGTAGAACCTAATTTCATGAGTCATCATGTGAACCAACAGGAGACCATTTAGTAGGCTACTAGACCAAAGGAAACCATTAGCAGAAACAAAAAAATTCCATGCAGGCCTTCCATGATTTTCAGGGTAAAATTAAACAGATCCAAGAAAATGGCTGATAATGTACGAACTAGATTAGAGCTGCTGATTCTCGTCAGTTTTTGCAATATTCGTATGTGAAGAACTAAAAAAATTTCCCAATAAAAATGTGCTATATTTTCAAGGAAGCTTTAAAGCTTAATTCCCTCCTCATCATCATCTCCGAAATTGAAAATAAATTATTATAAATTCTATCATATTATTCAACCACAATGAACATACATTAATAAATAATGGTTTTAAAACACTGACCATTGCCACAGACTTGATCTTGACTGGTTCAATCACCTTGAAGTCATAGTACTATGCTTTACTGAGAAACACCACAGTTATAAACCCTAAGATCCATTCAATATGAGGTTGGGGAACACCCACCACTAAGCCAAAGCAATGTGAAATTCCCACACCAAGGGAGGGGGTAAGCTGCCTTTCCCTGTGCCTCCTAGGGTTTTCCAGGAAGACTTGGTCCCTGAAAAATTACACAGCTTGGGTGAAGCTGAGAATACTCAGAGGTGTCCTTAGGTTTTGAACCTAAACCTGCAGATCAGTAGTACAACCCTCTATCCAATGGACTACCACAATTGCTGATAACACATACAAGAGTAATTTTATTCATTGGCAAATTATACCCTTCTCATTCCTGACCTCTGGCACCACTATTCTCCTGAATTGACAAATATTTGCAGATTTGTTCAGTAGTAGTAGTGGTATTTAGGGGAAGTGATTGCCAGCAAAAGTTCATTTGCGCCATTTGGGATGGACAGGAAAGGATGAAGGGTGGAGAGAAACCTGGCATTAGCCTACTCTTAACAAAAGGTGCCAAGGGGTCCGCAGCTTAACGTCTCATCTGACCGACGGCGTACTCAAAGTGCCCTCCACAAAGCACCTCAAGTAAAGATCGAGATACCCCTGCAAAACACTCAACACGGCCATGATTTGACACTGGGCCCTCTAGCTGGGAGGCCAGTGGTATAGCCACCATATAACATAACTATACACAAACAATTACCTCATTTGAAAGCACATTTTATAGCTATCAGTTGACAGCACCAGAACTTTTTGTCAGGACAAAATAAAATTATTTTTGCCCCCTCAAATTACATAAAATGTGCAGAGGTCAAATTGAACCTTCGGATATAAAATTCACAGCTTATTTAGAGTTTTTGAAATTCATAATCCAGAGATTGAGTAACCACCTTGATGCCAGTTTAAAAGTATTATGCTTTATGGACTCTAGCTTTTGTTTGTTCAAGCTTGAGTGAACATATGAGAGTTCATAATTACCATACATTTATGAGAGAAGAGTGAATGGTTTCAGACCATGGGGTAGACTAGGAGGATCAAGATTGAATGTTGGCCAAACAACTTTCAAGACAAGTAATATACATACAAGATAATAGAGTCTGTAGTGAAGAAGTACCGCATATGAAAAAATAAATTAAGCATTCAATAATCGTGTAGCATGAGAGAGAGAAATACAAGATAATGGTTTTCAAAATCATAACATAGCATTAAGCTTTTATGCACGCATCTATCCAGATATTAAATGTATCATGAAAGATATTCAAACATATTTGCAATTGCATGTATACTGCTGTGTGTCATTTATGGTCCATAAAATTTGGTAGAGAGGAATATATAATACGATCATGAAGTATTAGTTTGTTTTATTGATTTTGGAAAGTCATTCTGTAGAGTGAATTGGGTGGTATTAATGAAAATATTGCCTAAGATAGGAGAAGATTAAAAGAGATAGCCAACTTATCTACAGCCTCTACATGTCTCCCACAACTCAAGTGCAAGTGACATATGGAGTCTAGATGGGCAGTGATAAGAGGAAAAAGGAGGGGTGGCCATTATCACCTGTGCTGTTCAATGCATATGCAGAGAAAAATGTTTCAGAGGCATGGGAAGAACTGGAGATACGGATCATTGTCGGCAAAGAATTTATAAAATTAGTTAGGTTTGTGGATGATCAAGCTTTAGTTTGCCAGTCAGCCAAGGGGTTGCAAACATTGCTGAACATATTGGAAAGTCAGTGCAATAGGTATGGGATAAGAATAAATGTAAAAACAACAAAGGTTAGCTTCTTAGATTGAGGAAATTTAAGTCATATATGTAAATAAGTCCATTAATTAGAGTAAGTGGAACAGTTCACCTATCTCAGATTTGTTCTGAACCAAAATTGTTATAATAGTAGGGACATAAGAAGAAGAATTTCATAAAAAAAGAATCTTTCACAAAGGAAGGAATTGATACAGGGACATTGTATAGGGATGTTAGGAAGAAACTCAATAAACTGTGACATGGAGCATGGTTTTGTAAGTCTGAGTAACAGTTGTTGAAGCGAGATACAGATAGGCATAGACTGGGAACTTTGGGAAGAAGGATGAAAAAGGTGTAATGGAGGGAAAGGAATAGAAATGAGGAAGTGCTAGGCATGGTGGGGGAGGGGAGGGTATTACTGGGAGAAATCATAAGGAGACAGCAAATATGGATGCAAAGCATTTTTACAGGTAATGGGATTTTGAAGACTATGATTAAGGGGAGAATGTTAGACAAGTGAGGAAGGGGTAGGAATAGGATAGAATAGAATTTGGACAGAATGAAGGGAGAATGTAGGTGGAATTGAGGAAGGATTTATAGTAGTTCCTGATGTCGGGTTGTTTTTGTTAGAAAAGGAAAATAAATATATATAGTCTTTGACCATCCAAAACCCATCATAAATGGTAGAATGCCAATAATAATAAACAATAATTCAGTAACAACAATTTTGAAGCAAGTAGTTTATACTTTCTATCAGCTGCATCCAATTGTTTTGATACAAGTATTCTGAGACACTTAATAGAGTAGACAATACAAGGAACAGTAGCTGATTAAAAATAGAGGATGTGGAGCTATTGGCTGTTGAACAAGTTGTCACAAGGAATAAAATCCTATATAAAAAAAACAATGAAGAAGAACTCCAATTACGGTATTTCTGTCACCAGGTGACCATCTACGGGGCGAATATCGAAAGGGAACTTGAACTTGGAAGAAGACTATGCACCAGGCACTGTCCAAAGTCAAGTGGGTGTACAGGTTGGGGGGTGAGGTATACTTACCAGACATGCCAACTTTCAAAAATGAAAAATCGGGAGGACATGCCAACTTTCAAAAATGAAAAATCCGGAGATTTTTAGAAGTGTATCACAAAGTAATCACTTTTAATTACCACAATATTTGCATGGCACCTTAATCCCTTTATGACACTTTGCCAATTTTTAATGAATGTCACACTTTATTAACATGTTAAGCTAAGTACACAATTTGAACAGTCCATCAAGAACGTAAGAAGGAAAAATCGGGAGTCTCCCGCTTAAATCGGGAGAGTTGGCATGTCTGATTTACCTAGAGGGGCAAGGGGGGAGGAGTTAAGTGATGGTCGGTAGGTGGGGGGGAGTTTGTTGAGGAGTTGGGGAAGAGTGGTGGCTATTAGGAGGGGGCTGCCAATTTTTGAACTTACTAACGAAGTTAAAAAGTGAACTGTTGATGATGCCTAGTTCATTGTTCATAAGTTTATTCTTGTTTAAGTGAATGTGTAAACTCTCACATGCATCGAGTTTACAGTGTTGTATCGGTTTTAATAATGTTAAGTCGTTTGGAGTGATGGAGTGTTCAGTTTCAAAATGTGTTTGGCGACAGTTGATCTTTCAAAACGGCCATTCTTAAAGTGTGCTATGTCCTCCTTAAATCTGATTTTGGGATTACATTTCGTCCGTCCAATGTAAGAGAGTTGGCAGTGTGAGCAAGTTCTTAAATACCCGATTTGTCTAAATGTGGTGTTCTGTCTTTCGGGTTCCCTAACACGTAAGAAGAGTGTTACAGTTAGAATAAGTGACTTTGGTGCCAATTTGTTTAAAGACCTTAACAAGGCCTCGGGTTAATGTGGGGTGGAAAGGTAATGTGATAAATTTGTTATTGTTGTCTTCCCATTGTGGTAGGAGTGTTGTCTTCCTTATTAGCTAGTTTTCTTTTTCTGTTTCTAACTAATGTCTATAATTTGGGGTGTGTATCCGTTATTAATAGCTATTTGTTTGTGTTTTCCAACTCTTCGAAATAGCGTTGTTTGTTGAGTGGTGTCGTCAGTAATCTGTGTATGAGAAAATTAAAAGCTGCCATTTTTTGTTGAAAGGGGAGGTGTGAATCTGCTTTGATGTAGTTGTCGGTGTGGGTTTGTTTTCTAAAAATGTCAAAATCTAAGACCTCTTGGTTTCTAATTACTAGTATGTCTAAGAAAGGCAGTGAGTTGTGTTGTTCGACTACAAAGGCGAATTTTATGGAATCGTGCTTTTTGTTCAGCCGGTCCAAAAAGTCATTTATGTCACACTTGCTGGTGTCAACACACTTGAGGGTGTGTGGTTAAGATTAATTAAGATTATTAGGTTTTCAAGATTGGGGAATGCTAAGTTTAATGTCAAATTTGGATGAAATTAGGTGACTAGAAGTTTACCTATATTGGAAGTGATTTGGACTATGTAATGGGGAAAACAAGTAGAAGAATTGAATAACAAAAAATTGTTTAACAAGGATGTGTCTGATAAAAGGAAAATAGGACAGCTAATAAGGATGATATGAAAAGAGCAAAAACTAGAGGGATTTCGTAAGGGCAGAAACATAGTCATTGAAGCAGGGTAATAGGCATAGATTTAGGCTTTTGAGGAGTGGGTGAGGAGGATGGAGGAGGTGAACCGGTCAGAAAGAAAAACAAATGAGAATGAGCTGGGCATGGTGAGGGAGTAGAGAAAGTTGGGAGAAATCCAGAGGCAGGAAATATGGATGCCGAGTACTCTGATTAGCAATGGAATGATAACGGTCATGACAGAGGGGATAATGTTGGGCAGGCTACATAGAGGGAAGAATTGGATTGTGCTTTGCAAGGCAAAATAATATATCATTGTAGAGTGTGTCCATCCAAAACCTTCTTAAAACAGAAAAAAATCTTTAATAGTAAAAAACCAATAATAATAATGATTTATATTCAGAATGTAATGGATAATTTTGAATGCTGGCTAGAAGTTCCATTGTTATAGTGTAGCTTAAATCCTAGATTCCAAAACAAAATAATTCCTATCACAGTACCTTTTTCTCAATCTTCAATCTATCAGAACTTATCATTTCATACCTGGTAATCTATAATGGTAATTGAAATGAGCAATATGGCAATTGATATTAAGGAATGAATTCTTCTGGTACCACACACAAAGGTGGACATGCACTGGAAGTAGTACCAATAGCAATGCCTACTTAATCTGATATCCATGGCGAATTTGGTAAATATGTACACCAACATAGTATAGAATAAGAGTGATTAATACACATGAATGTTTTAACTCTCCTCATTTAAACAATGCTGTTTTCAAAAATGGTAAAGCAGTTTTCAACTAATGAAAAAAGGCATGAATAGAAAAACATATGTACAACCCAAACAATAAACTTCATTAATTACATGCATCATAATCGTATGCATGATCAATTTCTACAGTCACAGAAAATTTTAACTACCATTAATACCTAAGTATACCCATACATCTTGATTTTCAACCAGTAAATGCTATGAATAAGTTGAAACAAATACTAGGATTCCCTTTTGTGTATTAAGATTTAAGCTCAGCATATGCAGAAGTGTAAAGTCCAGAGGAACATTTTCTTGAAAGCACTTACTACAGTTCGATTTTAGAGGAAATAGTGATGAATACAACAAATTGCTGTCGATACAATTAACACAATGGCTATGTACAACAGGTCAAACATTTCCAATCTGCATTAGACCCACACTGATTAGAGAGTGAAAAATGCAACACTACGGGAGTTCTTTTATTGTGCATATAATGCAAAGGTGAATCCGGGATTTCTTATAGGTGTGCTAGTAGAATCTTTCCATGATTAAGTTCACACAAAGTCCCAGGAATATCTAGTTCAATGTTTTTAGTTCAAAATTATAGCTTTGGTTGTTTGGTGCCAGTTACTAAATAAGCCACAATTATTTTAGTTCAATTACAGATGCTGACACACAATTATTAGAATTATTTTGATGTCTTACCTGTGCATAAAATTTTGTTAGTTTTCACGTCATATGTATCACCCAATGAAAAGTAAATGTGATCACTTCAACACACGCATGGAAACAAAAAAATCTATTTGAACAAAGTTACCTACAAAGACTTCAGGGGCAAATCCTACAGTCCATGGAAGCTGAAAACTCAGAGAACTTGAGCCAATGCCAATGATGTAGATAGTACAGTCTAGATTAAGTTTAGGAACAGTTATATTATTTTTACATTGGCTTGGAAACTTTTAGCTAGAACTAATAAAACTGAAAAACAGCAACATACCTAGGTAGAATGAGTTCTTTCCCATTGCTTCAAAGCACGACTGGCAATCGTCAAAAAGAGTTCGATCCCCAGCAGCCAAAATGACTAAGGTACCCTCCTCTGCCTGGGTTTTACTACCTTGGACTTGGGCTTCCAAATAACGGCCTCCTTTGGCCTGTATTGCCTGTGGAGGAGTAATACATTTTCATTAGAATGCTGCAGCCATAATTTGCCAGCAGTACTTTCACAGTGTCACTTCTGAAAGTTGAAACAAGCTATGCAAGCAAATAAGGAATCATTGTGTCACTGCTTCATTTACAAATGGAATGATTCAAGGGCACCACATCCAAAAGAGTGAACGTGAAAAGTAAAGTGCAAAATTTATGAATTATGTCCATCACATATGGAGACTTTTGTTTTCACTAAATTGAAATAAACAAGGAATATAATAACATTGACTCTACAAAAATCACTTCACCAAAAACAGAATAATATATATAATACCATTTTTTAATGTGTATCGAGAAAATGTCTTGCTTGAAATTAAATGTCAGCTAATAAAAATGTTATTTAAAGAAATATATAGAACTTTTCTTTGAAAACTGTTAACTCTGAATTAACTTTATTAGTCAAGTGCCTTTTGAAAAAGATTCAACATTTGTTCAGATTTCACCTTTAGCTTGATAATAATCCTGCACATAGTTTGAAAAGTTATCAGTGCATGAAATGTTGACACTTGATTATTGTATTAAAGTGATTAAGTATATATTAAAACAACTCCACATCAGTTCCTGTTAACTAGGTTAACAGCCACCTGGGTGATTGGCAAAACATCACCAGCAATAGTTCCCACTACCCTCATATGAACTAAGAAATACCTCAGCAATGTCTTGAGAAGTTTCAGCATCAATTCCCGTCATTTCCACATAACCCTTCAACGATGAAACTTCCAACAAAACGCCACAGTTACCGAATACCATCTGAAATGCAACAAATAAATAATAAATTGCTAGTTGTTTTATCAAATGCATAAATGGATATAAGTAGCTATATTCCAATGTTACAATGTCAAATGACAATTGTTAATGCAGTTTCAATTCCATGAAATGGCAAGGAAACTCAAGATTAGAAATTACAAAACTGGCATAATCATGATTATTTAGAAGGCAACCTAGATACCTAGTCGAAAATGAAAATTCTACAATTTAGCTACAACTTAAAAATATTCCTGCCAACTTTGAATGAGTATTGCACAGATATATTTTAATTAGAAGAAATAAAAAATTCACTTGGACTCTGGACTTCTTTGTCCTTAGAACAAAAAGGATTGCATTAAGAGATGATGTTTTACTCACATCCTTGGCTGCTTGTGGATCTGCTACACAAGAAAATGTTACGTCCGCCATTTGGACAACATCTGAAGGTGTCATCCCATGCTCTGCACCCGCTTTTATAAAATCCTTGCACTGAAATTAAAAAGTGAATTTTAAGTAAGGTGTACAAGGATGGCATATGCAGCTAACTTAAAAATTAACAACTCAGCCATGCACTACAGGAATAAAGCAAAGGTTACTGACATCTTTCCAGAATCTTCAGTATCAAATAAACAGTGCCGTTAATGCAACTGCTTCATTTCAATACACTGTAATTTTCTTTGCCTACATGATTATGTAATAGATGAGTGACAATAACAGGAATAATAATTATCTTAACAATATGTAAATACAGAGTTGAAACTACAAGCAAAAGCAATACCACACAAAGTTTTAGAAGCTAAAGTCTTCATTGGAAACATTTTTAACTTTTTTAACATTGGGACAATTTTCAGATATCCAAGTCAAACAATGATATCACTGTGGTATGGTACTCTTTGGGATTTACACACGTAACTGCAAGATAGGAGGAATGCAGCATCTCTGTGGTAGAGCATAAATGACAGGAGAAAATGTGAGGGGTATCATTGAAATTAATCACAATTAATAAATTGTTTGTAATCTTAATTTCTTTCACCGTAATCATAATTTACCCAGTTGGGTGTTACAAATAGAAAAACATTTTTGGCATAATTTCAGTATTTAGGAATAGGATTCGAACCAATTGATCAAATTAAAAAAGTGCACATGTGCACATGCAATAGTGCATACCCCATTTATTATTACATCCATTAAAAAATTGCACTTAAAAACAATGTCTCCTGGAAGATATAAGCAAAAGACATCTATCGTATGTTACAATAAGTGCTTCCACAAGCAATACCGAAAGAAAATTTTAATGATATAAAATGGAATTAGAAATATTAATTGTTCTTTATGACTGAAGTAAGTCATGTGGAGTTGTTGGCTACATTTTCATCTTTCGCCAGAGTAAAATTGTTCCAAAAACTAATTAATGAAAAATCAGCACGGTTTCCAAAAAGCTAAATTCTGTGAGACACAAATTGCACCTTTTGTTTATGATATTCTTACTTAAGGAAAGAATAATGCTCCAGTAGGCATGATTTTTTTAGATTTTAAGAAAGCCTTTGACAAAGTACCTCATAGGAAACTACTTGCAAAGCTAGAAGCATATGACATAGATAAATATATCCAGGACTGGATTAAAGACTTTTTGAATGGTCGGGTACACAGAGATATAGATGGAGTTAACTTAGATGCTGTAAAAGTTACTTCAGGCATTCCACAGGGAAGTTTCATCGGACTTCTTTTATTCCTACTTTACGTTAACGACATTGACTCTGTAGCCACTAGTAAGGTATGTTTATTTGCCGATGATGCAGTGGTGACCATGATATCCGTAATCCTGAGGACAAACCAACTTTATCAGATGACCTTAATGCTATACAATGCCGGTGCGACACTTGGTAATTAGAATTAAACTTCAAAAGGTCCGTAGTCATACAATTTTGGAAAAAGGGTAATTCCTATCCAAATGCCTACTACATTGGGACCACCAAAATGGAATGTGTAGGCTCAATAAATACCTAGACATTACCCTAAGCTAAAAAGGACAAGCTAAAAAAAATTAGGATTTATTGGAAGAGTACTGGGTAAATATGATGAAAAGGTCAAAGAGAAATGTTGTCTGTCGTTGGTTAGGCCTCATTTAGAATATGCTGCAAGTATATGGGATCCTCACAATGTTGGATTAATTGTCAATTTGGATATCACATGGAGTAGAGCAGCTGGATTTGTAAAATGTTGAAATGATAAATTTAGTAATGTATACAAAATATAATAGCAGCTAGGTTGGGAATCACTCGTGGAGGGAAGGTTAAATTACAGATTGAAGCTCTCTCATAAATTAGGTCTCTTTAGAAGTGATATTGAAAATGTATTATTACCCCCATCATACTATGGTAGGAGAGATCATGCTGATAAAATTAGAGAGATTAAGCATTGAGCAGATAGATTTAAGATGACATTTTTTCTACGAACGATAATGGATAAGAACATCATTGTCTGACCACGTTAGCATCATGTTTGGGTAAACATTAATCTGGTGAGTATTCACCCCCAGCCACACACCGTATCGGTGGCTGGCAGGGTACATAAATAAATATGTTTAACGTTTATTTTATTTATTATTTTGCATTAGTCCGAAAACAGCACTTAGGCCTTTAAATAATGATATAACAATATGGCAATTACATACACCCAAGCCCAAGGTGGAAAAAATACCACCTAGGCGGGAATCGAACCCAGGGTTGGCAGGCGAGAATGTTACCCATCCAGCACCGGGGTCGTCATTATTTGAGGAGAAGCAGACCTTTGATCTACTTCGTTTAGGGTGAATCAGGCATTTGGAAAGAAAGGAAAGGAAACAGGAACTGCGCACATTTCTGGGTTCTCACCGCGAGGTCACGTGGTTTCGGATTGAACCCACGAGTCAAATATCCCGTAAGACTTGTCCATTGAGAATTGCTGACGTGGAGAGCTAGAAAACTAGGTAAAGAAGGGGAACCGGCTGAGGGCATACACCCATGCTAGCCAGAGGCGACGACGAGCAGGTGACGTGGGGGGGATCGGCCCTGGCACCGGCGGCGCGAGGCTTGGAAAAGCCGGGGGAATGGCGGAAAAGTCAGCAAGAGAAGGGGGATGGGGCGCAGCATATGGGATGGGATTGGAAAGGCAGGAGGAATAGAGGGAAGGTTTGTAACGGAAGGAAAGCGAGAGAGGAAAGAGGAGGGAGGCTATGCGTGGAGGGGCTGGCAAACCGCCACTTCGATATGAGGGGAGCGTACGAAGCAGGAGCTGATCCACGGATCCCACAGATGGCAGCGCGGTCGCTTTTAAGGTCCGCCTACCGGAAAAGCGTGTACGACACTCCCCGGGCAATGGCTGTTGCATTCCTGCGACGCGGATCGAAAGAAGCTGACCGGAGCTTTTTTACACTATCGACGTTGCGCAGATACATTCCCCTATGCTTCCCTCGGTGGAGTAATAGAATATCGGAAAATGAAAAGGGAGGTAACATCTACGCCAACGGCTTTCAACAGTCATAATAATAAAACAAAGGTAAAAGAGCAATCGATGGTTTCAGGCGTTATTTTATGGAATCGGTTCATACTTAAGCGGATAAAATGATACTTTGTAATTCCACAGATTTATTTCACAAACACACGACCCGGGTTTCGACGTACAACGTCATCTGAAGATGAAGATCTGAAGATGACGTTGTACGTCGAAACCCGGGTCGTGTGTTTGTGAAATAAATCTGTGGAATTACAAAGTATCATTTTATCCACTTAAGTAAAGGAGCAAGCTAAAAAAACCCAGGGCGACAAATCACTGCCTTAACAGTTCGAAGTTCGCCGTTAAGGAACGTGATATAGGCAGATGAAATTATCAGTCCTCCAAGCTTTAACTATACGTGCCACACCCGGTAACTAAAGTTCAAGGACGCACGGATATATAACCACGCTATTCTACTGTTGTTTTCACACGTGACAATCTGTAACCTTAAAACGAATCTTATTAAGAATTCATGATAAAAACTGGTAGAATTAAAAGATGGCCTAACTTCAAAATGTTACCTGTAGCAGATTCAAAGAGCTGGGGTACACCTAACGGCATAAAAGACTCGATAAATACTAAGCTTGTTCTACGTTATTTTTCCATGGTTCTGCTTGCGGAGATTTAAGTGGAGGGAAACAATATTTATTTCATTCCAACGGACCTAGCCGGCGTATTAATTTCAAGTACAAGGTAGAAAAGGTAAATGGTAAATTCGCCAAAACATAGTTGCTTTCCCTTTTAATGCAGGCTCCGCCAACTGCTCCTCCCTATCTTTGGCTAGTCTTTGCCTACACAAAAGAATACACAGACTTAGAAATCATGCCCAACAATTTGAAACAAAATACCCCGACCTTTAATATGAAGCAAAAATACCACGGGTAATAAAACAAGGGTTTAATTAGCTTCGTCTCTGATCGATCATGTAGGGAAAAACCTTTAAGACTTGCAAAAACAGTATTTAATTTTGATATATATTATTCTCGTGTCCCTATGTTGCACTGACTAATAATGCAATTGACGAAATCATATTTCTGCGAACAACCTATTAAACCATTTTCTTTGAGAGATTACGTCCAACGACCACAATGCATTAAAGACGAGCAAATTGTAGCCATTCATCAGCTGTTTTCATAGCCAGCAATTCCAACCAGTGGGGTACGAGGAAGCTATTCGAGGTATCGGTCTAAGAAACGCTTTTCCGGTCACGTGTTGCGACGGGTTTGAATGAGCGTGTATATCGTTGGAAACGGGGCTTTCGCACATTAATGAAACCAGATACAATTTGAAACGGTTAGGTTGGAGAGAATCTCAAAATGATCGAGCACGAAAGACATGTAAACAGTTCAAGTAGTCAAAAGGTGAAAAACAGGACAGAACTTAGGCCTGCTTACATAAGTCACAAATTACCACGTTGACATACACGAATGTAAGGCTCAAAAATATTTTTAGAAAAGATGAAATCACAAGTGAGTTGCTCTCTCTACTTACTACCTGAAGGAAATATTTTCTCAGGGGGTCAATATTATTGACTAAAACTGAAGAATGGGAATGAATGGGTAATCTTCTCGTGAAATGAACTAGTACGGGCAAGATTGCATACGCGGCGGTTACTTGGAAGAAAAATTATATAACGACTATCATACGGCAGTCGGGTCAGGCGATTCACATAAGTTAGTTTGTCTACTTTTTTTGCATTATTTAGTACTCTACAAGCCTACTACATAGGGTGAGTGGCAGGGGGTGACTACACACCAGACTAAATTTTACTCTAATATTTTTACCCTTACCGGTCGGACAATGTTAAAATGATCCTCTATCGTTCGTGGAAAAAATGACATCTTAAATCTATCCCTTCTACACTTCATCTCTCTGATTTTATTTGCATGATCTCTCCAACCGTAGTACGATTGGAGTAATAATACATTTCCAACATCATTGCTTAAGAGACATTCTTCCGATTAATGCAAGAACTTCAATCTGATATTTAACCTTCGCTCGTGAGAGATTCCCAGCCTAGCTGCTCTAATATGTTGGATACGCTACCAAGTTTCGGGTACGGAGGATTTAATAAGTTTAGTATTATTCAGCAAACGTTATAGACCAATTAATAAGATTTTAATTCTTGGTATCGGTTGGCCGCCTTCTTCCTTTCCCTCTTGTAACTACATTGCATTGGGGGGTAAACTACCGCCATTCCGAATGGCGCAACGGCACGAAGAGCGATAGTGCGCATGCGTCGGAATTATGCTTCGGGACCCCCGACCAGTGGCGCGTTCATGGGAACGCGAGAGGGCGCGTGATCATGTGAGGGTCCACCCCGGAATGCCTTGTCTGAAGGAAGAAAGAGGCATTTGGCCGTTTCGGCCTCGGAAAAAAAATATGGGGTGAATGAGCCTGAGCCTATCCCAACCAGTGGCTTGGCGGGAACGCTACTTCGGCGCAGCCGATTGCGATGTTTAGCTTATGGATTCAGAAACATTCAAATGGTATCCAGCGTAGTGATTATGCTTCCAAGAATCTACGAAACGACACCGTGAAAGTGGCGCCCATCACAATGTGAAGGTGTGTTCGTAGTCGGGGGAAGAGGGGAATCTCGCGGAGGGTCGTGTTCCCCGTTCGAATCTTTGCTCCGATGGGATATAGTTGCTTCATTCCATTTCCCGCCCTGCAGTCTTGGCCTGAATCTCACTGGACTTCGTTGTAGTAATGCAAGTAGTTATGAAAACAGTTTCCCCAAAAAAGTATACATTTAACAATAAACATTCAAAAAGGATTTTTCTTGTTGAAGGTTGATTAAATATTCGTTAAAAATCAAATCCTCTCACCTCGGCGGGATTTAATAGATATCGAGGGATATCGACGAAAAGATTAACCCGAGCGTGCCGACGCTACTCATTAAAAACCGTTACCTATGCAAACACTCGAGGAAAATTATGTTCCATGCGGGAAAATTTCTGACTCCGCGGTTATGAACGATAACTACCTCTCACTCACACGTTTGAAGAAAGAGGATCAGGAATAAATGCAGAGAAAAATCATGGGAAATGGTACAGGATAGGAATTAACAAGGAGAGATGCGAAGGAATCCATCGCGTGAAAGAAACCTTAAGTAAGGGATGCGGCAGATGCTACAGAAGGAAGGGAGCGGTCGATCACGACCCCAAAACTGCGCACCCCGAAACGCCCGGACGTGGACTAGGCGGTACTTAATAGAAAGCTACGCTGCGGAGGATATTAAAGTTTAGACATTTTATACAATGCATGAGAAGTACAGACAACATTTTCCCATGGTATCAATTAGCTAAACGCATTGCATGGAAAGCGGAAGACTTTCGGTAGATATTCATGCATTTCTGATGGCTTGGAATTAGTAACCCAAGTACCTTCAGCTAGAAGACATTCGAATGGGATGTCGAAATACCAGGAAACCGCAGGCGTCGGCCAAGTCAACAATAAACAGGAAGCGTTGCTGACACTGTGAAACTGGGCAATGATTGACCGGGCTATGGATGTTCTTATTCCTACTGACGTGACTGTTTAACGAAAACTGTCAGCCCATTCCTTGGTATAAAGGTTGTCTGATCCGACATATGCTAATACGATCATGTGCATGGTGGAATTTAAAAATGAAGGGACAACAACAAAGGAAATATTTCAAAAATGAATCAGCCACAGTGTCAGTTTGCTATAATATACGTAATTTCTGAGCACTATAACATGCTATATGCAATATTGATAGAAGCTTACTGTCATTTTTTAACATTTTTATATGCACCGTCAATACCAGCTTCACTTGCTCGCGAAACGAATTACGATAAGTTCATGCCACATTGAAATACATATTTAAATTAAAAACAAGTTACATTCATGTATTACACTTCTTGCATCAGCAGGAAATGAACGTAGGCTTGATGGTTGCTTCATAACGCATACAATTCTTCGGAGGTATTTGTTTTGTAATCTTTACAAACATTCATATCCCAATTAAATATGTAGTACCAAGCAATCTTAAAAAGCATGAAAAACGACGAATAAAGCGCATTTTCTTGCATTGCAATCATACACTGAATAAATATATCATCTTATAGTGTGGATTTTGCCATTTACGATGACCTCTGCCCGTGTTCCACGCGATGATCACCCTTGAACCGTTGTCCTTGATGGTCGTCTGCGTCAAATGTCGCAAATGAGCCATTAAAAAAGAACTGCGAGCAGCAAAAAATATATTCTCGTTCGACCAATGGTAGTAAGTGAACTTAAAGGGATAGTACTAAATGTTCAACCAACCGATATTCCTCCTCTTTTTGAGGAGGAGTATATAAAAACAGAATGCCACCGCTCAAATTGTCTCTCCATTCTAATTAATTTAATGAACGGGAAATCAATCCATTTCTATAGAGCAGAACATAAAATTTCAATTGGCGGTTAAGCGGAAGTGTCAACTCGCGCTACGGAAAATAAAAGCATTTCAAACCTAGAAGAAAGTTAGTACGCGGAAGAGGAGAACGCGCAATTATACAAGACACACGCGTGAGAGAGAGAAGTGTCCCAAAGGCTTTTTATCAATAAAACCGCTCCGGAGAACTGCGGAAATCCCACGTGAAAACTTTCGTAGAAATTAGCGCAATTGTTGTGGCGCAGATTTTAGTAAGATACAAATAAACTCTAGGTAAGAGGCGTGCACAGGAGGAAAACAAAGGCTGCGTCCGTGAAATGGATGGAAGTTCCCGTTACCAAAATCCAATTTGCTAGTTCTTGGACAACAGTTGCCAATTTGAAATAAAACATTTTAATTCACAACGCGCAAGATCAAAACTTGCTCTATTACAGAGTGACTATCCCTACAAGACTGCATTATCTAACCGCAAGGACTTGAAATTTTACTTTTGCCATCGTGATAAGTGCCCATGGTCTCCCAAAATTTTTAACCTCCAGTAGACCGGAGGTTCATATTGAAAACCACACACAATCCCATCTCCGGTGGGCATTAGTTCAGAATGGGTAAGTATACGGTATGTACAATCTTGCGACTATAAACGTTACACCGAAAGCTAAGGGAATAGGTGGTACTACCCGATGGGATTGGTTATCTGGGCGTAAAATGCAAACATTCTTAAAAAGGAAAGAGAAAATCCACAGCACCAGCTATTTCCTTTCTCACAGTTTACCAGGAAGTCCAGGTGAAACACAAGTGATTCTCTATGGAAAACTTATCGCGGATCAACTCAGAAAGCTAAACAAGGGTGGGAGACTGTCTCGAATATCGCTACATGGCTATGAAGAGACATTTTCCCACGGAGTATAAGGGTCACGTGTGACGTTCCTCGATTTGATCAATCCTTCCGGCTCATTCATGAAATATCAGGGCCTCTAAAAGCAACATTCATCAAACAGCAACTTACTCTTAAAGAATTGAAATCCATAAAATTGAAAAGCATTTCAGAAATCAAACGCTTCGTGAAAAGGTACTATTTTAAATACAGAGACATTGAAAAATACTACAGAACAACATTCAGGACCTATGGATTCGGCAGGGTGAGGAAGGAATAGGACATTAATAATATTCAAGTATATCCCCGTGTCTCTTGCGTCTGCATTTCTAGACTCTTTGCCAACGCCCACGGAGGCGCGATGGGCTGTTCAGGAACCACTGCACTACAAGAGGTCGAGCCTTATCTAATCTGGGACGAATCCTCTCTGTCAGTTGGCCGTCTTCAGCGAAAATGTCTAAGGAAAGCAAATAAGAAGTTTAACTGGCACGCACGTAACGGCATTTCCAATGTCGCATTTCGGGCCATCGCTAACTTTTGAGGAATCCAGTAAAATTGCTCGGCCTTCCGACTGCGCCCAGATACGCCACTTTCATTCATACACCCGGACAAAGAGAGAAAACTCCATAGGAGTCCATCAATGAAGCCTTATAATGCTTCCAAACCCCAGATTTGCGAAGTAATTGGATTAATTCGAAGTCCCCTAGCGGCATTACACGTGAGATATTTGAAATTGAAAGAGCGATTACATTTTGACGATTCGGCATCGTGATACGACCATCACTGACATGTGAAATACACTGGGGCGTGAAAACTGCGAGAAAAATAACATGGGGAATTGGGTCACGTCGACGGTGGCCACAACTACGGATGAGTGTTTTCAACTGTCGGCTGTGCCTTGAAAACTTAAAACTGGTCTCTGGCATCGCAATGATTTGATAACATTAGCGCGAATGCCTACAAGCTATATTATTATTATTAGGTAATCTACCGGTTAAGGTAGATTTTTGGATGGGCACAACTATCAAATAAACAACCTAATCTACATTAGGTCCCTCTTCATCTCTGTACAAGCTATATACGGGGGTGATAATTTATTTGTCTAGACAGTTGAATTTTTTATTACCACTACCAATATTGCTGACTAGATAATTATTCTCTACCGTGTAATACAAATTCCACTTCCCCGCCTTTCAATTCAGAGACTGACTACTTCCGTAGATGGGCATTGCGATTCTATCTGCGAACTCCCATACGATGACAAATTAGTTTAATCGTTAATTTCGATCCGATCAGAAACTCATACGATTGTATATGATTCTGATTAAGTACCGTGCCGATACGAGGATATCTCAAGATTTCAATCAGGTAACACGGTTTGAATCGATAAACATAAAAATTGCTCACGAGATCACAAATTTGAGCGAAACGACACCGCGTGTATAGGTAAGTCGTAACAAATCTTTGCGTCACATCGCCATGGCACAATGGGCAAGTTTAAATCCGCTTTTGAGTAAGAGTGTAGGTGGCGACGTTTATCCTCGAGAGAGTTACACTCGACAGTACACGGGTACAAAATAAAAACAACCTTTTACACGGATTAACTTAACAGGGTAAGTTCAATCTGGCCTCACGATTTCCCCACTGCGATCAATACGACCCGTTCACGCGGAAATTGACTACGTGCAGCAAAAATGGGCAGCGGCAAATAGGTCAGCATTGCATGCACACCACGAGGACTAAAGGGAATATCAAGGGAATCGATCAAAACCCTACTGAGTAATGATGGATTAGGATGCTGCTGACGTCATCACGTATGCTGTAGCGAACAATGCTGCTTCGCGAAAAGGAGATATTCGCGTGTCATCGCTGCCCTATGATGGACCCGGGTATATAAAAACGGAAAAACGACACCCTAATACCCCGTTCCCATTACTGACTTTCTACGATAGTAATCCGTTGAAAGGGTGAAAGTTAGCAATGCGGACGCTAGGCTAGTGCCCACTCAAAATACTTCTACCCGAGTAAACCTATCACGGTTAACTTTAACAGTATGTTTAGTATGTTTCTACTAACCGAACGCATTTTAACCTTGATCATGTGTTTAGAAAATGTAATGAAAATAAGAAAATAATGAATAGGGAACAGATAAAAGAACATTTTTAGCATATTACCACAGTAACTGTGGAGAGGTAACCGACATTTTCCACTACACTAAATAGCTGGTACAGCAAACAGGGTACTAGCGGAGTGTTAGTTTAAGGTAAGATCTAATCTGCGCCGAAAGAACGGATGTGATATTGGAAATGATCGATTGATTCACTGCTAATATTAGGATACGGGATATGCGGAAGAATAGGAACGACACGAAAGTCACTCCTTGGATTTCATTCCGTATTTATTTACCGTTTCCAAGTTGAAACCCTAAGGAGTAGATTTGCTAAAATGAACACGCTCAACATTTACCATTGACAATATTATTTAACCCGAAGAGAAATGTTAATATCTACGGAAATCTGTAAGCGTATTTCTTGTTTCTAAGTTCCACAACATCGACGTGATGCATAAGGTATTTAGTTCAAGTCATTTTTTATCACTACACGACTTTTGTACAACAAAAATATCATTGTTCTCTAACAGATCGATTCCTTTGACTCCTCACAGTTCTCACCCCCTCAACAAACACTCCTAAGATAACCTTCAACATCCCCATACTTCTCGATTATCTCCTCCCTCTATCCTATTGTTTATGCAGTCTTTGAAATTCCCCCATCAACCTCCAATCATTCCCATGCCTTTAACACTTTCATTCCTAATCAGCTCGCTTTTCAGATCCTTCTTCGCGTCCACATTTAAAAAAACTTTAGACGAAGAACTTACAATAACACCCAAGATCAAGTTGTCGAACAATTATTTTAAACTCTTAGTAAAGTCTGGGATATCAAGAAGACGACAAAGATTCGAAAACATATACCTGCAGAAATCGTGGAACTGCACGATGAAACGCACCAGGGTTATGACATAAAAATCAGTAGGAGGGGAACTAAGTCAGGTATGCGGAAGACATGAACAAGACATATGGCACCCCGAACTTCAGAGTTAGAAACAAAGAGGAAGCTTCATGGACCTCGGAGGGTGGATATTAAAAAGAAGGAAAAAAAGTACGACGCACGAACTGCACGAGTTCAAACATAATTTAAAATGCAATTTATACCTTGCTCCAGGATTACACGCTTAAGAGAGCAGTACGTGAAGCAATTTCTGCGGAATTTGGAAATCCAGGGAACAGAGACGAGAACCACTGGATAAACAAACAAGAAAAATATAAAAAGGAGAGTAAAAGCCAACAGCGTTATTGGAAAATTGTGAGCAATCAAGCATGGAGCAATATCGAACAACAAAAAGAGAAAAGAATCTTGGAGCAAAGAAAAGTGGACGAATGTTGATGGACCGCCCGACTCGGTCCCGACCGTGAACCTAACGATTATGTCTTCTTGATCTTGAAACAGTGGCTTGGACAACGGTTTGAATACGACGAAGAATATACGTACGTTTATTTTCAATACGACCGTTGGGCGGAGGAAGCATGATGCGATAGAGGAAACAAAGCATGCGATACACCATATTTCAAACATCATCTTACGGAACAAAACGCGAAAATATTCTTAGTCCAAGGGTCCAAACCTGCCATTTTTTCGGTGAAGGTGGGAAAGCTTACGCAAAAATTAAAGTTTCCGATGACTTCACCACGGAAAAATTTAATCGACGCTCTGGGACTCTCTCTCCTCCATGATAACCACAATAATTGTATTGACCATGATATTCCTCGATTCTCATACTTTTGTTTCTTCAAATTCCTCACAAATCATGGATTATTTAATCTAGACTTCCAAATCCCAATTAGTTCGAATTGTTCCTCGTTCCGGTGGTAGATGGAAGGGATACTTTTTCCGTGATATTTGAACAGTATTAGGAACGCCACGTGTATATTTTTCCAGTGTATACTTGGCAATTTCGTATTTATTTCGCAAAGCCACTTATTTTCGGGCCTAAGTTAACGGTAGCCTTAGCTTAAACTCATTTGATAAAAACTCCGTATTGACGATATTGCCCTGCCCTCATATGGGACAACCGCGAAGCGTCGGAGAGGAACAGCGAAATGTATTTCTGGAAGAAGATAAGACCGACGGTCGCGATAACGCCAAACACAATTGGAATTCCTTGTATTTATCGTGGGCTTGTCGTAAGTGCTTTCGATTCAAGGACTATCATCCCCTCCAGCGTGGCATCAAAATGACAGTGAAATGATTCAGGGAAAATTGTATTTGGCGTTCCTTGGGAACTGACTTAGTACTTCAAGCAATCCCGTAATAACATATTTTTAATCAAGCCATTTCTGATAGCCGCAAGGACATAACATGAGGATACCAAACGTATTTACTCTTTGTTCAGTGAGTTGGACATACATGAATGAAACACCACGAGAAAAAACTATGAGAAAAACTAGGAGAAACGTTTCAATCGAAGTTGACAATGCCGGTTGCGGGCATTTATCCAAGAATTGATTTCGTGGGCATTCCGCAGCGGCTGGATTTGGAAAGAGACGCGCGTGACTTATCGGAGTAAAAGAATAAAAACTAAGGGTCACATAGCGGCAGCTTTGAACTTGGACCAGAATCACAGATTGGAAGTTCACAGCTTTGCTTCAAGATGATCGATTACATAGGCCAACAGTGTTTTTGGTGCCGGAGCTTTTAATGTTGATTTAAAGAACAATTGGGGTGCTGAATCCAATTATGACACTAGTTTTTTCCTATCAGCTATAGTTTTCAAGATATAGATATGTTGTTACTTACGTAAAAAAATCTTCTACATGATGATATGGGAATATTATATTAATAATTATTATCACAAGTCTACAATGCGAGTTAGGGAAACAATTCTGGTGAGGGGAGGGAAGGAAGAGAAGGGCCAGTGGGAAGGAGGTTTCCCACTGATTAAAGAGTATCGTCTGGGAGAATTCGCTAACTAAAATCAATAATTTATATCCAATCACTTTACGTTAATCTTATTGGATTATAACCGCCTCTAACTAGTCGTTAAGGTTGCTCTGGCCGGAGGGTAACTTATTCGATGTTTCATGAAAATTTTAATGCACCACTTCCGAAGCCCGTTTTATGGGCATTGATGATGACATACTTGGCTTCCCGAAATACTTGTTTAAAACATTTCCCTCCAATTTGGCACTAGTAACATGGGCTGTTATGAGCCACCCACTATTACCACCCACAACGATAACTTGAACCGGTTAATGTATCCCAGGAGTTGAAACGAACTAATGATAATTTTAATCGTTCCTGATTATAATGCCATTCGTACACATCAACCGGAGTTGGTTTTTCAAGTACTGAAATTTGAAGAATCAAACCTCTGAAATCATTCGTTGCCAGCTGAAAATGACTTCAAAATAATGTATAGTTTCTCCAATGAAATGAAGACGAACAAAGGCAAAATGTACTGGCTATCATATTATAACTGACCGTGGAAAAAATACGACGACAAAGTAAACATTTGTAACTCCACAACGCCGATACCTTAAGTATAACATAAATTAATATCCATCATGATCTACCATATCGTTAGTGTAATGACATTATCACATTCATGGACGTAATGTAACTCGTATTATTTTTAATATTTAGGAAGTGAATGAAATTAGTTGGGAATCGTCAGACCAATGCCAACTTGGCTTTGGTCTCGCTATTGCCAACACACCTTACTTGGCAGTCTACCGTTTAAGGTAGAATTTGTATGGATATAATGCTGAACAGCGATAAATTTCATTGCCTTGCCAAACAAAACAAGCTACTGGAACATTCTTCCTTTTCGCATACTTCTCCCCTTCTCCTTTATTCCATCCAACGTGCCAATCCTATTCCTCCCCTTTTCTTGTTTGCCTAACGCTCTCTTTCCTATCAGTCTTGAACATTTCATTCACAATCAAATCACTCTGAATCCACATTTCCTGACTCCTTTGGGTTTCTCCCAACAATCCTCTTTCCTCTCTCCCACCATACGTTTTTCTTTCTGCCCATATCAACTTTTCCATCCTTCTAACACATCTACATTTGAAAAACCTCCCATCTACGGCAATCATCTTGCTTCAATGACCAAGTTTCCGCGCCGTACAAAAACACGCTCGATATCGAAGCTTTCAATAATGCCTTCTTAATGTCCCAATCATTGCTCCCCTCATCCCTGTAAAAGCTGCTTCACCCAACACACATTTCTTCGTCTAGTGTCCCTCGTACCAATCTTAAAAATAATTAAATATTCTTAACTGCTTAACGAAGGACGATACTTTGATTTTCCATATAGAATTTTCTATTACGACCTAGGCTTCGTTACAGCGTGACATATTCAGGACCTGAAGATGTTACGCTGTAACGAAACCTAGGTCATAATTAAAAATTCTATGAGGAAAAGCATAGTGTCTTCTTTCATCATGAAGGAATAACACCATGTTACGCCCGAAATGGTGTCATTTCGATGCTTGCTTCAAGACCCCAGTAAATTTCATCACTTGAATTAGACTTATGAAACCGTTCCGAACGACTTCTGTCGCATACAAAAATGCTCTTGCATGTCAAATGCTGGAGCACGAGGTGCCACACGCACATACTATCGGTGGCTGGTAGATTTCGCAAGCGGATTATTAAACCATTGGGGATACGATGCTCGTGGTCACGACAAACAAAGCTTTCAAGATGAGGCACAACGATGAGAGTGTCACTTATTCGTCCTCGTATCACTGCCCTCCAGGGCAAACATCCGAAGAGTACCTCAAGTACCTAAAGGGGGAGGGGGGTCCGGTGGAAATTCAGAGCTTCACTGGGCGGACGAAGCACATCTCTTCCTACCTCGACCATCCTCGCGAGTAGCCCCGTCCCCCCTTGTTGGGAATCAATCGGTCTATTAAGTGCCAGCGGAGCTAAACGACCCTCGAGAATAACGCCCCAATAATCGATAGCGTTGCTCCCATCCCTTGCGTCGCTAAACTTGCCCATTCTTTTTTTTTCCACAGTAACATGTGACATTGCGCGTACACCGTGACCATGCTAAAAACGGACCACTGTTGGACATTAAAAGTAAAAAAGAAATGTCTCCCTCTATTATTAGAGTCTCAAAAATATCTTAAGCGGTCCTAAGGGGGACGGACGAGTTCCGCGGAGCTTTGGCGAGGGCACCGGAGCCCGTGGGTAGACGATCCTGCGAGGAGCCACGCATGGATTGCCGTGGATCGACACCCAACGTTTTCGCCCAATCCGCGACGGAGATTGCGAAGATGATGCAGAGGGCCGTGAGAGTTTGGCTAGTTTTAATAATGCCCATCGCGCACGCAACGTCCCAGCCACGAGCACGCCACCATTTTAATTGCGATAGAATCTCCGGCGCACTATATGATGAATATACCAGGGTCATTTCAATTTTTAGATTCATTAGTTCCGCTAATTGGGCTTCCGAGGCAAAATTTAAACTTTAAGTACAGTTGAAATTTTCCACCACGATTAATTCCCACGGTGGAAAATTCGCATTTCTCTTCGGTTACGTATCAGTTGACTAATCGTCTCACCGATAGAGTAAGACCATGTTGTAGAGGCAACATCATTATTTTGCAACCTCACCATCACACGCTGGATTAATGTCACACCAATAAGTAGTCAACAATTTCGATCAATGCATCAATATCAAAACATTATTTTTCTCACAAGCTGGAAACTTCCCAGATATTTCAATCAATTTTACTTTTAAAAATTCCGGTCTCGAGGAGAGGACGAACACTTTTCTCTTGATTCGAAAAGATAATCTCGTTATTTTGGCTCCCCGCCTCGCAATCTCTGGCGGCTCAACTAATGACCCCGGCTAGCATTTGACATTCAGAGCGCCGTTTTTATTCCCTTCTGTCCTTGACGCAGCGTAGACCTTTTTAGATCGGCGCCCAGGTTTTCGTTAGCGACAATGGCTGACGGAAATTCAATCGGACGCTACTGAATGAATCTGAATGCCCAGCCCACTCCCATTCTGATCCCGACGCCAAATGACTCATTCACAACCGGCAGTGTGTGATGACTTGACTCTACAAACTTTGAACAGTGCCGTCTAATTTTGGCTAAGAATGAAAACTATTGCCTTTCGTAAACATTATCTACCAAAGGGAACATTCAGATAAAAAACACCATATACGACGCTACATTTCATTAAAAAAAATAAAGACAAACGACTTCGCACTGGTGGATTATGATACTTCCAACTTCTACAACTGAATCTTCAATTTCATTAACAATTTACCTTTTATTGTTGAAAACTACAATTGCAATTCCAGGAATTTAATTCAGGATGAGAAATGTTCAACCACTCGTCAAGAGAAAAATAATAATAATGCCTTCCCTAAAAAAAATCAATTTCGCAAATTTAAAAAACAATATAAGACTAATGACCATGTCCAAAAAGCACGCAAATATTTTGACTAGCCCTATGAATTCCTACGAGGAGTACGGGGTATTAATTATAAAATGTCAAAAAAATGTAAAAAATTTCTTGTTTACATGAGCTATGAAAAAATAAGAGCACTACCGCCATAGACCTGCGAGCATTGGAACCGTCTAGAACGCAATGAACTGCATTAATCATTAGAAATCAATCATTAGAAACAAATCGTAGTATTACTGGAGTAGTGACATTGGAACAATTGATTGGGCAAACGCACTCTTGCATTGCACTAACAACCCCCACCAGGGACCCATTTCAAAAGCCAGCTGCCGTTTATGCTTTTACCCATGGAGAATGATAAATTTGTTAAAACAATTATCATTTACCAATATAAAATGCAATCGAAGTAGTAGTATACCACACAGATGACTGTTCTTCGAGGACACATTAATTAAGTTGTATCCTTGAGAAATCGGCCTTATGTCATCAACAATGACGATGCTTCTGATGACAAGGACAAGAAGAAATATTAGCTTTGCCAATTAAATTTGGAGAATCCCATGTTGGGAATGCTAAGCGACTCAAAGATGTCGGTAATGCTAATAAAACAAAGACCACAAAAAATTTACGTCACCGGTATCATTCACTGGGCTCCGCGCAAGAATGGCATTTTACGACTTGGGAACAATCCTCAGGAAATGGACGTCAAAGACATCTCGGGGCACGACATGCCCTAAGCATGATTTTAAAAATAAAACCGATTTGGCGCGAGTGACGCTCAATGAGTGCGCCAATATTAAGAACCGCCTTCAACTACGGACACCTGGGTGAAAATGAGCGGGTGGACGGTTTAAATACCAGCAAGGTTAAGTTATACACGTTTATCAACTAAAGGGAATACACGAAAAAGAATTGATTAACAAACATGAAGAAACAGCGAATTCTACTAAATTACTAGTCCAACATCTGCGGAAGGATGACATCATTGCCGCCATAATTGTCGAGGAACGTCAAACTTACGCAGATTTTTCCCGCATTCCCATGTATAACATTAAATGTCGGAAAATGACGTTCGTTCGTTGCAAACAATTTTTATGCACATTTTTTCACCCCGAGGCGCATTAAAAAAAATGATATACTCGTTAAATACGACAATAGAATTGGTGATCCGGTGATAGTATATTCCAGGTGAGAAGTTTCGCAGTGAAAATCCATGGGGCACTCGGTCTCAGCAAATAGGCATACGACACCCGTTTGTGCGGCCAGAGGCATGCCCACGGAAAGATGAATTTTGACGCACCCCGAATGCTTCACATCTAATCTGTGGATGCATAGACATTACATGCAAAATGAAGGCGTTAGGGCCGTAGTTACCCCAGCCGGATGATTCCTATCGCCCATCATCTTTAGCGTCATCACAGAGAAACCTGTTCAAAATCCACATAATAAATTCTCATTAGTGATTATTTTAAAAATATTAACCTTTTCTCGTCTCCATTTTGCAATTGCCTGAAAAAATCGCGCACTTTCGACAAGGAATGCAAGTCTTACAAAGCTAAAATTGAAAAAAAAATACCACCAATCGGAGGTCAAACAACTTCAATTTCTTCATGCTTATTTTTCAAGCCAACGCCCTCGGGTAACCCGTCTTAACTTTACCATGCAAATTGAACGCGAAGGTCTTAAAGTCGCGTCTCTGTTCGCCAGTTAATTTGCATAGCTACAAAAATTCCGCTCCCACCAAATAAAATTAAACCTGGTTAGTTTTCTAGTACCAGACCATCTATTTTATTTTAACCAAAGCAGACGGAACTCTAAAATAAAAATTCTATATCAACATTATAAAGGACCCTAATGTACCACAACAACGCAGTCCCCTCTGTTTTCACGTGGTGTGGATCTAAGCTACTAATCAGAGAGAAAGCCCCTGGCATTGCACACATCAGCTTCTAATGGGTTGTCAAGGACTACAAATCTGCGCCTGAGCCAAATTCGTAGCTCACCAAAGAAACATATCGTATTTAAATTTATCTGTTACGATTCTGCGGCATCCCAGACACATCAAACGTTGTTGTGACGCATTGGCTGGGAAATATACTATAATGGTAACTTGTGTCTTGAGGGGCGTCTTTAGAAATATAGCGGTGTAGTCTGTCCTCCTAAAACCCACCTTAAAGACTACCGCAGAAATAGAAGTGGCAAGTAGCCATTATATATGATGACGGCCAACGAACCTAACTTCGAGAATTTTTGATCAATATTACCACTTATACAGGCTTCTAGATCAGACAAGTCTTCGAATCACGAACTGTGAAGAAAAAAAAAACATTTATCGTTTTGACGGGTGTACAAAGAACTCCGACTTTGTTGTCCGACCACGCTTGGGTGGATAAGTATTTCGGGTCAAAATTAGTCTGATGTGTACTCACCCCCTGCCACACACCTTGGCGGTGGGTTGCAAGGTACTAAAACACTAAACTAATCTCACCTCTCTTGCATTTATGGAATGATAAAAATTAGTTTTTGGTACGGAACCACCGTGTACTCGGAACATACAAGGTGTGTTAAAAAATTAACGGGACTTCATTTTTCGGACAATAATATTTATTTTTATACACTGATGTTGTCACCTTCAAAGTAGTCCCCATTGGAGATTATGTACTTGTGCCAGCGCTTCTTCCAATCCCCGAAACACTTATCAAACTCGATCTTTGAGATAGCCTTTAGTTCTTTCAGCGATGCGCTTTTAATGTCATCTACGGCTGTAACTGATGTACGGCTCGTTTAACACATGTCATCTAGTAATGCCTGACTCTAAGGGACGATTTTTTCAGAAGCATTTTTGAGAGATTTCCAGCGAGATTGATCAACTGAGATTGGCATTTCCAGCACCAAAATCACATTAGGGCATTTCGTTGAACATGAAGGTTGAAAAAAGAAAACCGATTAATTATAACAGACAGATTTGGTGCGGCGGCCACGCGGTTTCCCTCACTTAATTCCCGGAGTTCCTCAGAATTTCCTTGGCACGTCGCTTCTCGACCGACACTGTGTGCGGAGAACACCCCAATGCGGTACGTCGATCGTTGGATGGGATTTTCGAAGCGTGGACCCAGTGGCGCATGCTGGTTCAGCGCAGAGATTTTCGGAGGAACTACTGCATGTGTTCGCGACTTTTTTTAAGCACACTGCGACACTGTGGAATGCCATCAATGGAGTTATGAAAAGAAATAGCTACTCCATGAAAACAAGGCACAATTATCCTACACTACAATAGATGTAATCAGTTAAGTGAATTTCCATAGAAACGTGAAAACCTTTCCTAAAAGCCTTCAGCTGTGCGCGTAATGCACGTCACGTCTTTAGCAGTGAGAAGCGACTGCTTTTGAACGCCAACTTGGAAAAAAAATCGTGCATCCGTGCACGAAAATGCCCTCGTTCCCGTGCTAAGTTAATCCTTTTGCACGAATAATAGAGAAAAACGGGTTGAAAGACAAAAAAGCACCCTGGCAAGTAATCATCGATCGCTAGTAAGGACGAAAAACTCAAAACAAATTTTACGATGTGATTTAGATTCCGAGGACCAGGGATTTATTCGCCATTTTGAAATGGTGAAGTTGGAATATAAAATAACATCAGTCCAATTAGTTTCATTTTACCAATGAAAACTGCATTAATTGTTAAATACATGAAATATGCCCACTAAATGAGCTCACGGCGGCGAATACAAATTCTGGAGAAAAAACAAAATTAACTGAGGGAGAAACATTAATAGTGCTCAAAACAAATGAGCGAACAGTTCATCATGACTGCACTGCATCTTTCGAATTTCCAATTACTGTACTTCTATCGGTTTCAACTTAAAGCATACATACGAATAACTCCTTAAAATGACGATTATACCTTGAAATCTGTGTATAGAAATTAAAGGTGTGAAATATTACTAAGTAATTAATTTACAACATGTCAGAATCTCACTAAACGAATTCAGCTACAATGCCTTCACGAAGGAGTAGATTTTTATGGCCCAAAGAATCAGGCGGTAGCACACGCGAATATGATTCGATTTAAGGTGGGCCATCGTTGACCTTGGCTGACGTATAATGCGCGTACAGCCGAAGGTTTTAAGATTAACAATTTACGTTTACACTACGCTTCGCTCAACATATTTTTCATGGTTTAAGAGAGTGGTTTTTTTTCATGGGGTACTTATGGGAACGGAAAGGACAAAATTTCGTAACGATGGGACACCTACAGGTATTCCATCGTTTCGCAATTTTCTGCCTCCCCAATGAAATTCCACCGACGATGGAAACTTGGTAAATTGAAGCCATTAGAAATCTTTTACACCCGGCTAGTCATTACTATCCCGCAAAACGCTTCGGCGCAAATTGACATCGTCTTCTAGTGATTGCCACTATAACGTGTCATCTAACGTTATACGACGCCTTAAACACTTCGAATTACATCGATAGAAATGTCGAACCGTACCACCCAAAGAGGAACTGAATCGAGTTGACGCAACTCTCGGTAAATTTCACTAACATGCTAAAACAAGATTTCCAAACACACTTGGTGCACACTATTGAGCGTGGCAACCGAGGAAGACGGAAGGAACCCAGCTGTTTGTTGAAGAACTCGTTCATCGAAGCCGCGGCGAGGAGTATGGAAAACCCTTGCCGCGACTCCGCTGAAATCTCGGGGGAAATCAATTTCGCCAAGTGCAAAGATTCTGCGGGGACGACGACGACGAGAATGGGGAAGTGAAGGAGGAAATGGCTCGCCGGGCGCACTTCCCCGCGTCCACGACGACGGCTGCATTACAGAAATTGGGCGCCCTTCACGGCGTAATGGAATATTGATATTTTGACAAAGAAAGCGGACGCAAAAAAAGACGGGAGCGGAATGCGAGGAGGCTGTGAGTCGTTCCGGCATTATCGTCCGGGCAAATGTTTCATACGCCTCCCAGTTTTAAAATAACATCACGATAACGAATAAAACCCGTACCTGTAAATTAAATCTCTCGCGCGACTCGACACACTAAGACCTCAGATTCAAAATTTTATCGCTATTAATAAAGTCGAACCTTAAGAGACTAATCAGGTTAAGTGGCTCCAGATAGGGGGAACATTATATCTGATAACGACTATCAGAGAAAATAATCGAGACACTTCCAACAAAGTCGTGTTACTAACCCATCTCTATGGACAAAAAGTTAAGCGCATAACTACAAATTTATATTTTCGCGACGACCTATGTACTCCCACGTAGCCAAGAGTTAAGTACATGTGAATTCAACGCAGCATCAGTTAATACAGTACGCAAATTAATTCAACATACCTGAGACCAAGATCCAAGACTTTTGGCATGCATCGCAACCGTTCGACTGCTACTAGTCCAAAAAAGGACAAAGGGAATCCAGAAGACAAGGAGGAATTTTGGGAATGGCTGCCATCTACGAATATATATTCTCCAAAAAAATCCCATTGGCACTTTACATCTTTTAATGATGTCGACGGGAATCACATTCCATGGAAGCACTTTCAAATTTGATTTTACGCAGGAGTGTAAAGATTAAATCAAAATGGTGCTCGCACGCATGTTAACCTAGGGTTGGAACTCACTTTCTAAAATCTCCTTCCTGACTTGTTCTCTAGTGCAAATGGTGTATTTTTCGAGTCCGGAGACTGATTTCTCTTCATGCAGATCACATAAATCGGTCTTGCTTTATAGTCTCGGGGTTTGCACGATGAACTACGGCAAATAGTAAACTGACAATACAACTAAAATGTACAGATCTTCATTATCACTGAACTTCCCGATTCGCTAGTCATATTCCAGACAACAACAATTCTATCCCCTTCCTGTTTCTTCCAGGTTTATTGAAGACCTGTTTTTTCCCGATTTTCCCGATGGAGTGACGACACTGCACACGCTTGTAACCACGCGTTTCCGGAGCGGATCCCGTCTCTTATCACCACAGGCTCGTCCAAGGATATGGATTCCCACGAGAAGCACACTACGAGATGCTCGTCGAGTGCTTCTTTGTGTCCCATCAAGATGTCAGACCATAATACGAGCTCAGACTCGCATAATGCTCTGTCATCTTGTTAAGACGCAGAGAGAGACGAATTAAATAATAAAATTTAAAGCGAAACTCTTTGAATGGTACGGGCGCCTCTTGCACGGCCGAAAATTTTCACAGGAGTAAAATTAAGTGGAAAATCCCAACAGCAACTGTGAGATAACGGGATTATGCATATCCATATTCATTCACGTACGCTTCGGTTCATTCCCTCTATCGCTTGGCTACATGCCATCGCTGCGCACACCACCAGAGCTTACTAAGTACACGATTTCATTTATTTCACCAATTCAGGGAGTGACCTTGACATCGCCTAGTGCGGCGTCTTTCAGAGACGTGACCCCCGTTATTTACTAGCAGTATCCACCGCTAAAGGTTAAGTTTTGGATAGAATCCGGCGACTAACACAATATTGCAATTAACATTTGCCATTTTTGTCTCCACATAATTTCATATCTTTTTCGTCGAGCAAACCTCTTTCCTCACTCTCCCAAAATTCTCTATACTCTAGTCTTCAGCCCTCAGTATGGCCAACCTCGTATGAATTTCTCTTATCCTTCTCGATCTTCCTCTATCATTTCCCAGCCCAAATTTCTTTCTTTCCATCCATTTTTTGTCTCTTGAAATATTAACGTGGTCATAACCCTCCGTCCAACTCGTTATTAAATTGCGATATTCACAGCATCTATGGAAATTAAGTAAGCGCACGGCTAACAATTCTGCCAGTTTATGTATAACTAACCCCGAAAAAATTAGCGCCATTGTAAGCAGAAATTTTCCCATTGGATTGTGAAACAACACGCGTTCTTCCCGTCACTACACTCCTTCCCGCTCCGTTGCCCTCCCCCTTCGCAACATCATTGAACTTTCCCTTTTTTATATGATGCTCGATCGACCTGCGAATTTTTTGTGCCATAATTATCGCAAAAAGTGTGCAAGGCCAATTGGGATTGATAAATTGCAGCCCTGAAGAAGGGACCGACATCTCTTGCCTGACGAAAAGGCATGGCGCTGGCCGTGAAATTCCCTCCCCCACCACACTTAATGAATTAGACAAAAATAAATGACCCTCCTATTTTAAATTTCATGCAATCAAAAAAATTTTCGGATTTGTTTTTGGGATTTCGTTTGAGCAGCTAGTCTACCTATGATACATTTTCGCGCAGACTCAATTCTGGCATATTCACCTCGTGGCTGAAATATACATCCCTGAAGGCACAATAGGAATTATTGAATATCCTATCGCAGCATCCAGCTTATCGCACAAAAAATATTTTCTCAGCAATGGAAAGCATTACAGCACCAGATATGGGTTTCAAAATGGTCGTTCCATTCCAGAAGACAAGATAAAAACCCACTCTTTTCCACAACTGAAGTTCAATGTATAAAAATTTCCCAGATTGCCTCTCTGCCAGCACTCATTCTGACGCTTCAGTTACTTATCGCTAAAATTTTATCCACTTATCGGCCAACCTCTTTTAACAATCAATGTGCATTAACTCCAAAAAAATTATTATTAAAATTATTTTCCTTAATTCGCTCAACTTTCCAAGGCTTCCATGACCTACATTAGACTTCACAGATAAGTTTTTTCCAAGCTCGTCGAAACCCTACAAAGGATTTTAATAATACGTTTAGTGGAATCAAAGGATCGTTTTAACTACTCATCAGTTCCCACTTGCAGCACTCGTCACGTTTGAGAACTTCAAATTGCGGAATCCAACTACCAACGACGGGAAAGAAACTACAAGTATACTGCGCGCCGGAGTGAAAACGATGTGGCCATCCGAAAAAACGGGGCGATTGCCGCATGGGAATTCCGCATCGCCGAAGAATTCGTCCCCGTCCGTTTCCCCTGCGACTGCCTCGGGAAACAATGACGCGCCATCTTCACGGCAGGGTTCTTTCTCCTTTCACGAGCGGGACCCCGGTGGATAGTTTTCGATTGAGCTCCTGCGTCATACTTTTCGAGGCGATGAACTTAGGTGCGCTGGTAACGTATCACGTGCCTCTCTATTTAACCTCTCCGGGACAAGATAAACGACGCGACGAGAGGAAGAATATCGACGCACAAAATGGAATTCTCGCCGCGGCGAAAACGCGATAATAATTACGGTAAGCGGATTAACTTGTACGAGGGAGGGAAGGGCGGGGACACTCCGGACTTGAGAGGTGCTCGTAATCGATCTGCCAGCGAGTCGCCGGGGTAGCAAAATCACGCCAGTCCGCCATGCCATACCCTCCGCGGAAGCAGAGTCACATAAGCTGAGCGGCCATGAAACGGCCAGAATAACATTTCGGCTAAACTCGCAACGAGGTGTAGGTCGGTGCGTTGAATTGGGCAGGAATTGTGTGAGAAATGTCCCAGGAGAAGGTCGGGGAAGTGTCAGATTTTTCCCTTTAGGCTCAATGCGACCACGAATTACGTCGCGAAGTCACGACGGTACATGACAGACGAGCACTGCATCGTGGACTAAAAAACAATAGATAATAGCAGACAAAACCACGAGAATATGGCAACGAACTTGTCATAAAAGTTCAATCCAGAAATGGGAGAATTATCCTTCCAATTAAAACAGAAACGATTAGAACTATTTGAATTAGTTCTATTAGCAAGTTTTAAAGCATGAAAAATGCCGCACGAGTAGCGACAAACAAGTCGAATCCGGCATTCTCTCGGATGAAATTTCGCCCGGAAACATACGCCGAGAGACACGGCCATAAGCAAAATGACACGACCTCACTACAAAGCTCGAATAGCAAACGCAAACCGACTGCTGAGTATGGTATTGACACAGACAATTTACTCCGACAATTGAAACATTCGCAGTCTGCTTTTGACTAAATCGATGAGTATTACTGGCAACAACGCTTTACAGTGCCGCCTCCCTCCGGCTTCGTGGTGCTCGGCGACTGATCAGTGACCTGGGTTCAAATCTAAGTGATAAACCGTGACAAACCCTCTCCAACTCTAATATTTATGGTTTGCTAAGCACCTCCATCTTCCTGCAAAACCTCAAGAGATGCGCAGTAGAGACCTAACACGACAACCGGGAGCGTTAAATTGACAATTTCACACTCCGGGACGCTTATTGATTGTACCATCATCACACCTCCGAATCAAGACTTTTTTTCTATCACCGACACCATTGAAAAGAGTTTAAGGACATAAACTCATGAACCAACAGATAAATCGATTCCCTGATTCTAAGACAACTATCATATCGGCGTACAACAATGGGACACAGGCAATTATCAACTACGTGTTAGACAGCGAGACTTTTTTTTATGGATTATGTAACGCGTTTAACAGACGAGAAACAAAAATGATCCCTGTAATGGTAAAACGAGATAAAAGAGGGTTATGCTTCGTGCAACATTCCTTGTATAAGCAATTTAAGTACTGACGCCAAGAAATTAAAAAAATAATGGGACATTATAAAAAATGCTTATTTTTACTCACACTACATTTCGCAGGTTAAAACCAGAGAACAGTGAAGCGGAGATAATTTTCCCCGATAAACTATAAATGGGAATATCCTGCGAAGGATTTTAAAAGTAATTGAAATGGACTGGAAAGATGGCCAGATAGTAGAGGGCCTTATAGAATTATCCTCATGTGATGTGGGATGAGTTGAATTTGGAAGATGCCAAGATATTAGGATAAGTATCCTGCATACGAAAAATCATCCGCTTTTCGATGACGCAGAAGTTCTCGCTCATGCCCGGAATTCGATACTGAATCAGTAAATGCAAACCATTCCTAAGAATGGCACCACCCGCGGCGGCAAACCGAATACAACGCGAATACACCGGTGGGGGGACCAAGAACTGCGACCGGTTAAGGACTTGCACAACCGCCGCGCGGAGTTAACACGTAATGAAACTTCCCCGAGAAGGGACGAAGCGATTTAAATCCGTATCGATTCGAAAAGAGAGCGATGGCCTCGGGAGATCTCATACGTGTCTTCGCATTTGGAAGAGGCCTTTCGCGCAACCGCGGGTACACTAGTCCGCCGCGAGAAAAAGGTTCAACTGCACCGCAATCGACCCGAATCCGGGGCATTGTGTAGTAGGCGAGGCCCACTGACATAGAAATCCTCGAGCGCTTGCAAGTGAGAGCGGGGGAAATATGTAACCCGACTTGAATGCACGTGGGAGAGGGACACCCGGCGCAGGGTTTAACCCACTTTAGCAGAAAATGCACCGCCGCTTGGCACCTTTCCCAACACGCGATCCACGACCCTTTTTGACTTTGACCCCCAAAGCTTTACCGAAACGGGTCGAACACTTGATTAATTGCCCGTTCTTGACCGGCTTAAGGGAGGATAATGTCCCCCATCCAACAACCGATATCCCCGCGATCAAGTCTCGGGGACGATAAAAAAAAGTGCCCGGTATTTTTCTCATCTTTGACTATCCTAGGTAGCGATGAAAACTCAATGGCTATATTTATAGCTTCAACTCCACTCCCAATTTTAAACGTGGACTCAATGGATCGTGCAGATCCATACCAAGAATGGTTAGGTCACGCAACCAGTTTACTACTCACCTGTGCAAAATAACGATTCGAAACATCCACCTCGACATATACCAACATTTGCAACGCTTAGTCACTTAGATGATGAATATCTTATCCGTTGGAGAGTGTATGCTATATAACTTTAGTTAAAAGCAGTTATGACGTCTAAGTCATCCAAACTACCTATATATTTTTTGTTGTCTCAGGCATAACTTTATGGAATTTGCATGACATAATGAAATGAAATACTTAACTTTGTAATTCCACACAATTCATTTAAAAAACACGACCCAGGTTTCGACGTAGAACGTCATCATCAGGTGATGATGACGTTCAACGTCGAACCCTGGGTCGTGTTTTTTAAATGAATTGTGTGGAATTACAAAGTTAAGTATTTCATTTCATTATAACTATATTTTAACCACATGCCCATTCAATAGGAATTATTCTCTTAAAATACACAAAATAAACACTATTATTATTATTATCTGAACGCCTCAGGTCGCGATCAGGTAGCAATAGTACCATTAAAGAAATAAGGCTTAGTTCATGATGGAAAGGAGACAAACTATGCAAATTTCACTTGAATAGAGATTTATTCACGACCCGGGTTTAAAACACTTAATGTCATCTTCAGGTGACTATACAGAGTTACGTATGCTATATATATGACAAGCAATTGGGGGGGGGTAGGGGTTTAGGAGCGGGGGAGAAGGGAAGAGGGAGGGGCGAGAGGGGGGGGGGAGGGAAAAGAGTGTAGAGAGAGGTTTGAGAGAAAATTTTCATTAATTTCACAGCGAGTACAATTAGAAGCTGCATCGCCTAAATAAGTAATTACTAGTTTCGATGCACTCCAACTCGCATATAAAACTCTTTAGAAACACACAAAAATATAAATTTGTATGCGAAGAGCGTTATCCACCAAAAAACAAAGAAATAAAACCTCAACCTCACACTCTCCTACGACGCCGCTAGTTCAAAAGAAAAAATACAACAAAAGGGGGACTGGGAGGATGGATACAAAAATGCCATGACGCTCTTAATTTATTTGGACTGGAACGTCGACTAGAATTATTACATTGAGGCCACGCCATATAACGTACATCTTCTGAACAAGGAGAATATTCATACTTTGCAAGGCTAATTTTAGATAATTCTTGGGCAATTTCAATTCTTTGATTCATTGGCCAAGAGTCATCATGGAGAATCGATTATGTGACGAGGCAAGTCGTGAAAAACAACATAACCGAGACAAATAACTAATAAATAAAAGTCGCTCAAGAAATAATTTTAATCCTTACAGCAAGCTTTTAAGTCGAGATTGAAATATTTATATCACAAGAAATATTTAAAGCCTAGTCAAAACTGAAACCAGATGATAAACGTACATTGGAGGCTTTTGAAATGTGGGTGTGGAGGATGGAAAGGGTGAAATGGAAGGAAATGAAAGACCAAAGAAGTAATAGCCATGGTGGAGTTGGTTGGAGAGGGGAGTTTGGTTGTTGATGTTATGCTTTACACTCCAACAGCGGGGAGGACGTTATGCAAGCAAGGAAGGGGTACGAATAGGATAGGCATGTTGGACATAATGAAGGGAGGCAGTGTATTCGTAATAGAATAATAGATAATGTTACCAACGGTGTCAGTCTGAGTCTTTTCGAAGGAGCTAAGATGTAGCGACGATCAGCACGTGTGCATCAAAAACCTTACTTAAATAGCAGACAGTAGGTCATGTTCGGCAAAGATTGATAACTCGTCGCCTCTGAAATGTGTTTAATGCTTACCAAATAGACTCCTTTTTTTTTTAGGTAATCTACCGGTTAAGGTAGGTTTTTGGATGGACCCAACTATCAAACAAACATTTTGTGACTCCCCACCTAGCAAACTAATCTATATCAGGTCCCTCTTCATCTCGGTGTACTTCTTTCCTCCCTTAATCCCGTCCAACATCCCTATCCTGTTCCTACCCTTACCTCGCTTGCCCAACATTCTCCCCTCTATTACCCTCTTCAACATTCCACTACCGCTCAATACGCCCTTCATCCATTTTTCCTGCCTCCATAGGATTTCTCTCAACAAACCCCTCTCCTCCCCCACCATTTCTAGTACTTCCTCATTTGTTTTCCTTTCGGTCCATTTCACCTTTTCCATTCTTCTCCACACCCACATTTCAAAAGCCTCCAATCTACGTCTATCCTCCTGCTTCAGCGACCACGTTTCCGCGCCGTACATAGCTACGCTCCATATCAGAGTTTTTACGAGTCTTGTCTTAACATCCCTACTCAACGTCCCCGTCATCAACTCCCTCCTCCTTGAGAAAGCCTCCTTGCCTAGCGCAATTCTTCTCCTTACGTCCCTACCACTTTGACCGTGTTGGTCCAAAACACTTCCGAGATATGTAAACTGTTCTACCTGCTCTATTTTTTCCCCGCCTATTTTAATATTTAGCTTAGCCTTTTTCTTTCTGGAAAATCGCATAACCTTTGTTTTATTAATATTTATTCTCATCCCATATTTATCGCACTGAACCTCCAATTCACTCAACAATGCTTGCAACCCCTTGGCGGACTGAGCAACTAATGCTTGGTCATCAGCAAACCTAACCGATCTTACGAATTCCCCTCCGACTTTCATTCCTACCTCTAGTTCTTCCCATGCCTCTTTAATCATTTCCTCTACATATACGTTGAACAGTACCGGTGACAATGGGCAACCCTGCCTTACACCTCTTCCTAACACTGCCCATCCGGACTCTCCGTTCCCCACTCGCACCATAGCAGTCTGAGACATGTACAGGTTGCGGATCAGTCTCCTGTCCCTCCAATCCATTCCTATTTTCTGCAATACACGCATTAATTTTTCCCAATTCACTCTATCAAACGCTTTTTCGAAATCTACAAAACAGGCCAAAACGTCCTGATTGTATTCTATATTCCTCTCGACTAGTGATCTCATTACTGCAATGGCATCACGCGTACCTCTTCCTTTCCTGAACCCAAACTGATCATCCCCTAAGTAATCATTTGCCTTACTCTCTATCCTTTTGTTGATGATCCTGAGAATAACTTTAGCTGCGTGGGATATCAAACTTATTGTTCTGTAATCCTCACATGACGAAGCCTTTGCCTTTTTTGGAATAGGAACTAACACCGATCTCACAAAATCTTCCGGCCAGATTCCTTCCTCATAGATACTACGAATCAGTCCATATATGGCCTTCTTCCCACCTTTCCCTAACCATTTCAACATTTCTACAGGAATATTGTCCAGCCCCACAGCCTTATTTGCTTTCATCTCCTTTAATGCCCTTTCTATTTCATCGTCGAGTATGCCTGGACCTAAGCTATCTTCTTCTACGTCATGTTCCTTTTCTATGTCTAACCTTGTCGGCCGAAGTTCTTTACCATACAGTGTTTCTATATATTCCTTCCATCTCTCTTGGATTTTTCCTGGTTCAACCATTATCTTACCCCATTTATCTTTAACTGTTAGCACACATCTTGCCTTCTTACTTCCCGATAATAACTTAACCTTGCTGTATAGAGCACCAATTTCACCCTTCTTCTGTAAACTTTCCATATCCTCGCATTGCGTTTTCCCCCATTCTTCTTTTGCTTTATTTGTGGCCCTTCTCAATTTATTGTTTAACTCTTTGTACTTCATTTTTCCTAACTCTGTGTTTACATTTTTCCATCTTCTTCTCTCATCCATCTTTGCAATCATCTCATCCGTTACCCATGGTTTCCTTATCCTTTTCCCGTTAACGGTTCCTATAGTGTCTTTAGCGGCTTCCAATATCCCTTTCTTGATACATTCCCATTTTTCTTCGATAGTACTCAGTTCTTTACCGTCATCCATCATTTTCTCTACAGCCTCCTGATACTCCTTCCTCGTTAATTCATTTACTGCTTCTAAATTCCATTTTTTAGCCCGCCGCCCTTGCCTTATCTTCTTGAAACGAACATTACATTTCATAACAACTAAATTGTGGTCAGAGTCCGCATCCGCTCCTGGGAAACTGTGCGAATTTATCACACTGTTCCTAAACCTGTGCCTAACCATAATATAATCTAACTGATACCTTTCTGAGTCACCTGGCATTTTCCATGTATACCTACACCTTTTGTGGTGTCTAAACCATGTGTTAGTGATGACTAACCCCTGTCTCCTGCAGAATTCAATTGCTTTTTCCCCGCGTTCATTCCTCGTGCCTAACCCATAGTCCCCCACCTCACCACCATCTCTTCCTTCGCCTACCGTCGCATTCCAATCCCCCATCACTATCAAATGTTTCCCTGCAGGAACACTCGCGATGATATCCTCTAACTCATCGTACATCCTATCGACTTCTTCCTCCTTGTGGTTGCTCGGTGGCATGTATACCTGAATAATGACCAAGTTCGTCGGCTCTGCTTTAATCTCTACGAGTAAAATTCTATCTGTCGCTTGCTCTATGTTGACTACGCTTCTTCCTACCCCTTTATTTAAAATTACGGCAACCCCTCGTTGGCTCTCGTCCCCGCCGCTGTATATTACTCTATAATTGTCACTCCAGTAATCCCCGCTATCCTTCCATCTCACCTCGCAGAGGCCTAAAACATCTATGTTACCTCTTTCCATCTCTCGCTTAATATTTTCTAATTTGCCTCTCCTCAACATTTTCCTGACGTTCCAGGTTCCTATGCTAACTACTTTCGCCTTCTTCTGAGTCTTCTGTCCTGCTGAAGTTATTTCTTCCCTGCAAGGGTTTCGTGGGATGACGACCGCGGAAGCCTTGCCTCTCCCGCTGCCGGGCACGACACACGGCCTCTTGGGCCGAGTCCCGTAGTTGCCAGGACTCATATTATCTATAGTGCCCATCATAATATTCTTGGGAATCATAATTGAGGTGGTTTCCCGTTGCCTTCCTCAATAGTGTTTTTAACGTGACACCATCACTTAATGGCCGCCCCACTGGGGTCAGACGCCATTGCAGCCGCCTCACTGAGGAACAGACGCTGCGTGGACTACCTTTCGTCTGGCTCCTAACCTTCGACCTATCTGGCATGGGTGACCCTTCCAGGAGTAATTATTATTACTCCCGCCAGCACAGCTCTAGGGGTCATCGGAACACACAAGCCCTTCCACCACGACAAAATAGTCTCCTATAGCCACTGATTTTAACAACTTCGGTGAATTAAACCATTGAAATTAAACAAGACTTAAACACTACAGACGTAAAGAAAAGATTATTGGACGCTTTAATATAGAGCGTAGCGTGGTATATAACCCAGAAACTTTCTTCAACGCAAAAAGATGCGCGTATATTTATTTCTTATAAAGTAATCTACCGGTCAAGGTAGGTTTGGATGGGCAACTACCAAATAAATATTTTGGGACTCCTAACAAAACACAATCCAGCAACCTATTCGACATCAGGTCCCTCTGCGTAAATTGAAAAATTCTGGGATGTGAGTATGGCGGAGAAATTAAAAATGTACAGGCAAGTTGGAGAGTGAGAGAAAGGCTAACAACGAATTTTTCAAAATGATTGGAGAGGGAATCTGAAGAATACAGAAATAGTGAGTGTGGGAAATGCTGAGATAAGGGTAGTGGGATGTCAAAGGTATCTAGAAGGTAAAGAGAGAGAAAACTTACGAAAGCTGGGCAGACGTAGGGAGAGAGAGAGAAGGGATGAAGAAGGGAATAATGGAGGGAAAACAAAGAGACGGCCTACTTGTAAGGACCGTCCAAAACCTAACTTAACCAATATATTATCTACGAACAAATGCGTCACATTTATTAACTCTTAAAACATCAAACACATCATACGGTGAATTAAGGGCGGTTTTGTGTCCCTTAACTTCACAGCAAGCAATCAATCCGCGGAGTGACAGCAGCGATAGGAGGCTCGCACGAAATCCAACCAGTTACCCAGGAGTGAACTGAACAACAACAACAACACGGCACCATTCTACGGGCTTGGACAGCAATTTTATAGATCGACTACGCACTCAAACTATAGCCATGTGCGACTGCATTCAAGGGAGCACTGTTTAAAGCGCCCGGCCGGTTCAAAGCCAACAACCCCTGGCAACATATCCATCACAAACATCGGGTTCCATCGTGTTCAGATTCGGGTATCGGACGGCGCTCACATTTTGCCCCCAGTGGACGGTTGTTTAAAACGCAATTTGTTAAGATAGACATACTACGCAAACGCATACTAATACCCTTCCCTTTTAACTTACTCCGTTCCATGTAGGCCCAGGAGAAGTTCCAGTAAACTTGTACTCTTAGTAATTTCTTCCATATTTCCTTACCCTGAATCACCTCATGCATGCTTTTGTTTCCGGGACAAAAATATTACTTGCCCTAACTCTCAGCTCACTTCACCCATGACTATCCTGCCTACCTAATCCTCTCAAATCTATCTATATTTCATATTTTGCAAAATAAATTTCTAGTCCTAAGAATTAGGATATTCAATGAAATCTTCACTTGCAACAGTTACTATGTCGTAGGAAATTCACAAACCGCAAGGGGGTTGACGTCTTGTAAGTAACTATTTCTCCAGTTGATTTTCCACCCAGAACTGCCGGCAAAAATATTGCAATAGCCAAAAACTGAAAGGGGAGTTTAGTCAAAGTTACTAAATAAACAGTAAGACGGGGGAAATTTTATCTAAGAGAGAAAGAAATCGATAGGCAGGGCAACGAAAAACGGATCGACACGAAGGGAGGGCCAACACCAATCGCCGTTACAATTTAAAACGACAAAAATAACAAAGTGCTTCAGATAGTGGCTCGCTTTGGAACAGGCTACAGGATCAAGAAAAATTGCATTAAAATAATTGTCGTCTGCTCTTCCAACGCGGAGATATTGTTCGATGAATATCTTATATCTATCATTATCACCAATGGAATTAAAAACGTTCACTGTTCAAGTGCAAGGCTGCTATAAAAAGATGCTTGGGTAGTATAATGCTACTGCGGTGGAACACATTATCCGCGTTGACTTCATTAAGTTTTTTTCATTAATGAATCTATACGTAAATAATAAACTATAACGATCATTTAGTTCCCTCAATAGTAGCATATGATCTTATTCAACCAGAACATTGCTCACTCAACTTTCTCCAAACTTCCAGCATTGCTTCTCGAAAATTTCGAGTGACAACATTTGGAAGTAGCAGTCCGTCAACAATTTATGCACACGAACAGGCGGAATGAGGCAAAGATAACGTACGCCATTCCATGGATACCTTAATGACTTTTCGGACAGAGATTACCCACTCGCCCATTCCCAAAGAAAACCCGTATTGAACGGCGGCTCACGGGATCCGAAAATAACCAGGAGAAATGGAGGCCATCGTTTAAGTCCCGTCGAGTACACTACCGTATTACATTTTCCGATTCGACCGTCCGATTATTTTGCGAGGCGGTGGGAGGGTCTCCCGATGCATCTAATATTCTCTGGAAGTGCCGTGCCGTCTCGATGAGCAATGTCCTCACGGGACACCTGTCCTCGCTCGTGCCCGACTCCCGCTGACCGTACTGTGAATAACTCAAGACGGGGGACTACTTTGCGTGGGAACCCCCACAAGGGTGCTAAGTCCTTACGACCCAGTTTGTCGAGGAACAAACTTGGGTCAAAATTCCTACCCGCTTTTCCCCGCGGCATGACTGCCTAATGCATGAAATTTCACCAGCGCCTATCGCTGCTTTATAAATTTGGATGTTTTCCTGTGGTTTTTAGCACGACAACATGTTTCCTAATTTTAGTCACCCACCGAAGACATAAAGTATTGGATTCAGCCAGCCTACATTTCAATGCCTCACCTAACACGACACCATATTAACAAGAAAACCCAGCGCCATGATAGTGACGAACAGGCTAAAACATCCATAACAATAAACAATCCTTCGATTCCGCATAAGTATCTGCCTCAATTCAGTACAACGTGCCTGTAAATTCGCCTTCGCCTACCTCGCTTGCATAACGTTTTCTCCTCTTATCTCTTCAGCGTTCCATCATCAAACACCTTGCATCCACTCCTGGATTTCTCCCAAGAGCCCTTTTCTCTCTCCCCCACCATGGCTAATACTTTCTCGTTTGGTGTCTTTCGTTCCCTCTCGATCAACTTTTAAACTCTTTTTTCACTTTCCCACAACAATGTTCGAATATTATCTTGAAGCACAATTTGAAAACATTATAAGTTCACAATGCAAAATTTTACCACTCATTTTCTATGCATTTCCATTTGCTATTCATTTACTGATTGATTTCTTTAATACGGCACAGGTCAATACGTACACAATCCCATCAGCAAATCCACCTCATGTGAATGTGAAAATGAAAACTGATAGGAAAACTAGCGTCTTTCCAGAGTGAAATACTGAAGTAGCTTTATTAATAATAACTTCGGGGCATGTTCACAGTTAACAGTTCCGTAATTTTTATAGTAACCAAGAAAAAACAAAAATCTATTTCAGATTTGTTAACGCAACGACGGTAATAAAACAATCAGTTGCTCCGCTCAACGACGTAAACTGCTATCAACATTTTTTTAAATTTCATGAGGCATTGCACTTTTAATTGAAAGATTCGCGTGCACACCCAACACGAATAGTAGGCGTTAATCAGGTCCATCGTCAAGTTTACTCACTGAATGAACGGTTCATTAGATACTCATCACCGCCTACGTACAATTATGAACACGCCATTTTACCATGCTGGATGTCAGGTTATGTTTTGTTAAGCGAGGCAAGGGAATTGCGCACCGTTTGGCAGCTTTTGTACATGGAAAATCCTGCCTTAACCAGTAGATTACCGAGAATAATAATAAACATTGGCATTGAGCAAATCCTCAATATAGCATTAAGACTAACATTCAATTCTCGACAAACTGGCAATTAAATTGAATTTTCCTAAACACTGACCATCATATTGAAACCACACAATTTAATCAGTTCTCATTACCGATATTTTACATTTTCTGTGAACATGTGGGTTTTTGAATGGTTTTTGACGAGGTGGTAATTTAGCACCACAAAAAACCCTTTATTGTGAAACATTTGTCCCTTAACCGAATCTGCACTTCACCCGCAGGTCAATTTGAAACTATAACAACATTAGTAACAGCATCACAGTCGCCTGAAAATCCCTGTTAAGTAGTTTTCGTAATTGTGCGAAAGTACTCCGTTTAAAGGGAAATTATAAAAAAAAATACGGGAATAAAACGAGGCGATGCGCCTCGTTCCAAAACGCCTGGAATAAGTTGATATAAGAAGCGAGGCTACGACATTTTACACTTTCACGTTCAAAATAATTAACATATCCAGCTTCACAGCTGCCAAAAATATTCATTCGTTGCGTTATATTGCACCTGCGACGTACCACCCATTGCATTGAGTTTGCTTACTGCGCTAAATTACATAACGAAATGCCAACAGCGTACGCTCCCAACATTAAAGTCGATATACTCTGTTAAAGGGAGATGATATATAGTTTCTCGTGGTTCGCGTATTCTATTACACTTTGACGAAGGCTACCGAGTTATTGCGCAATTCACAGGAAAGTGGAGGCAAACTTAAGCGAATTCCCGCCACGGCCGAACCTAAACGCATATGAATTGAAAATTACGATACGTTTCGCACTGAATGGGGTATCCAGATGCCAGAAAAAATCATTTGGTTCTAAAGATTCTATATCAACGCTGAACGTTCTTTATCATTGCTCGTATTACGTACCAAAGCATTTCACAAGACACATTGAATAGCATTATCTGGCAGCGATATTAATGCACGAAGGTCTTCAGAGAACGTGAGTTACTGCCTGACAACCGCTATTTAGGTCAAAAATCTCATTCTCGGCAATTATAAGTATTTCTGCTCGAACTAAAATTTATTATGCGTGCTGTCGAGGACGCTCCCAACCTCCATTGGTTCGAGAATATAGGGACTGACCGACCGGCAAACTCAGGGAGACATGGGGGATCGTGAAAGACCTAAATGGTGAATACAGAGAACCACTTTTTTCGCTGTAATGAAAGACTCGGCGCCCGCGGTGACTGCGACGGTCACACCAACGCCCGATTTATTCATCACGTCCCCCGCCAAACAGCTCACGAGACTGCTTCACTTGGGCGAACCCTCCCACGCACACGCCTCCAGCAATGCGCACCAATCTCTCGCGAGGAGAAGCAGCGCCCGATCCCAAGAGTGTTCTCCTCCAACAAACTGGAGGCGGGAACGGAATCCTGGCCCATGAAGAAACGCCATGCTCGAGTTCACAAAAAAAATAAAGAGGCACTTTAAATGAGTAGCTTTTACGATCTAAGTTAATGCCAGCGATAACGAATTCGCAAACGAACAGCACGGTCTCTCCCAGTCATGTTTCGCTATGAGAAGACGGCATTAGAAAACATGAATATGAGCTAACCGGACGTGTTTCCGTCGAAAAATACTAATTACGTTGGTCGAAAATACAGTGATTCAAGCAACTTTTGTATATGTTCTCCACTGACTATTTTAATTATACATAAAAGAGAATTTTCAACTTTAAATCCCCACTTTTTTTCATACTAAGCGCAATTTATTTCACTCTCGTTTCAATCTCCGTCCTTCACATCTTTTCCTTGATCGTCATCTTTTTTATCCCTTTCCACTGGCTCCTTGCCCCGAGCCATAAGTGGTATTTTGTCCTCGTTCATTCGGCGTAGATGACCGTACCATTCCAAAGCTTTTCATTTATTGCATCTATGATGCTACGATGGTACAAGGATGGAGAGAAACAACAATGACGAATGGGTCAGATCTGTGGACAAAAAACAAGTCCATATCACAGACTTTCCCGGCAACGGAAATGGCATATTGGAGAACATTATTTGAGGTTTAATCTTACAAGGTCGTGCTGCAAAATGTAGAAGCAAGAATCGCCACAGTGGGAGTGAGCAATGATGTACACAACCTACGTATTTTGGAAAGCTAACATGCCAATGTTAACGAGTTTTCTCAACTATTTAACTGGAATCATTATGAATGGTTTAAAAAATTTCCAAACATAAACTTATTCAAACACGTACGTCGTTGAAATGTGATGTCTCCGGCATAAATTTATGGAATTTGCACGACATAATGAAAGTATTGACTTTTTAATTCCACAAACTATTTATTTTTGGTGACGAATACTCTGTCTAGGGATTATTTCTCACAAAGCAATCAGCACAATTTTACCTAAAGAAAAAATTAAATTTGCCTTTTACAGTGGTTCATGCCTTAAGAACCTAATCTCTCACGCAAAAAACAAAGTTCCCAAAAACGAGAGGAGTGTATGAAGTGAAATGCTCGGAATGTAACACGAAGTATATTGGGTAAACAGGACGAATATTTACAGAAAGGAGAAAAGAACACCCAACATGTGTAAAGAATAAAGAGCATAACATCCCTCTTTGGGAAGCACATAATCGAGAATGATCACATAAGTGACATTGTGACTGAAATTCTTCATTTTCAAAATAAAGGTCAAAGGCTCAATACTTTGAAGCAGTTGGTAATTTTGAAATGCATCCGTTGCCAGGATGAACTTGTCAAGGAAATTTTGTATCCCTCCCGCTCCCCACTCCTAGACCTATCACTAATTCAAGTCGGCGATTGACACCGAAAGACGTAATTCTCTTTTCCTCCCAGCTACATTTTAACCTTTATACCCCCTTCCCTCGATAAGAAGGTATATATACCAAGTTAACTTCTATGAGGACCACCTGATGGTGACGTACAACGTTGAAACCTGGGTCGAGTTTTTTAAATAAATTGCGTGGAATTACAAAGTCAATAATTTCATTTCAATGCGTACATCGTTGACTACAGGGAACATAACGGGAGTTATACAGGGCTTCTGAAATTTCTTACAGTAAGTTACTTTGAACGTAAGCACAAGCAATGCTTACCGAACGGAATTGTTTCATTTTGAGACAAGGAATCCAACGCTCTATTCCATTAAGTTCATGTACGTCGTGCGCACAATAATTTTCCGGCGAATAATAATGAATACATGAATCACAAACCGAAAGTTCATCGTACGTGTGCTCGCGATTCCCAAATTTTTGGCACAGGACAGCCTTGGCAGAAGAAGCTGGAACGGGCCACTTTTGCCATATTAATCGAAGAGAGAGAGAGAGAGAGAGAGAGACGTCCGCTTTCATTTACGCGGGTTCCCCAAATGTGAAAGGCAAACCCACGCGAATCACATCTCATACAAGACTGATTAGAAATACAAAGATCCATGACTTCGCCGAACTAATAACTCGGAATTGGAGCACATCTTAACAATTAAGGTGATTCCGCTAGCCTTTAACTGGGAAATGGTTGGTGATCTGTACCGATACAATTCCAGCAATAGTTTTAAAATTCACGAGCACTTTTATCAATTCAACTATGGGCAGGAAGGATCTTCGATCATATTTCTGCTTGATCCTTGAGTACTGATGTTACTAACTAGTGGTCCGAAATTCGTCCGTAGGCCTTACTAGTTCACAGAAGGAAAACAATGCGATCATTTGTGGTCCTTGGAAAACGACCTTCATTAAACCGGAATGAAGTCAGTATAATCAGTAATTATGCCCGTAATTTTCACGATGTTGTTCCGACAGATTTTATTAAGTTTTTCACTAAACGCATCAGAACTACTCGCGTTGGAAAACATGAAATACGTCGTCCAACGAGCCTCCCCGGCTTAAGATTACCTCTTTACTCCTTTGAATAGGATTTGGAGGCATATAATTCAAGAGGACAAAATGGTCGACTAATGTTTTTAAGGATAATATTCACCAGGAGTTCAAGTAGAGAAAGCAACCAGGTGCACTTCAGCAAATTCAACGTTCGTGAAATACGACGTCTGCGAGGTAGCTATAAAAGTTGGACGTTCAGAACGCCGGCCGGAATGACTACTCCGTTGGAACGCAAGGCTGTCTTAACAAACGTAAAACGGCAGTGCTCCGAACTTCACCGAGGAGATTTTGCACAAGAACTGCATATTAGAGTTTAAAGTTGAACACGAGGTAGCCCCAGAGGCAGCGTAACCAGATCTAAAAGCGTTTGAGCAATGACAATGCGTACTTTTCTCTCACGAGTTACTGATATAACCTGCTGTGCAATATCGCTACATCAACCACAACCAAACTAAAACAGAGGCAGACTCGAAAATCACGTGATTTCCACGGGATCAGCAGGCTTTTCACATTCGACAGGTTAACAGAACAAAACGGATATTTAGAGTAAAATTAAAAATATGACTGCATTACATTTATTCAATGTCACGAGTCCAGAGAAAGAAGCTGGTAATTTCCAACGACGGGAGGTTGAAGACCAAGGGCGTTATTTCGAATCAGACGTATTTTCTGATATTTACATCTGATTACCGCCTCTCGAAGATCAAAACAAAAACCACTCACGAAGAAAATGGCAAGGGTAATATTTTCCACCCGTGTTTCAGTTTCCTCATTTCAGATTTACTTACTCCACAACACGGCGATCATTCGGCGTTATTATTCTGATATTCAAGGATTAAATAAGTTTTCACCTCATGCATATTCCGCCCCTAACAAGCTTTATTTTAGTAGGATCGCCTTTATAGCTTTACATTCCACGGAATTATCACGGTTTCACAGTTTCAGGTGCAACATGGTGGAAATCCTTCATGATCAAAAGAAGACACCCTTCTTTCCCACACAGAATTATTTTATTACGGCCTAGGTTTCGTTACAGGGTAACATCTTCAGGCCTGACCTGACCATCAGATCTGGAGATGTTACGCTGTAACGAAACCTAGGTCGTAATAAAAACATTTCAAGTGGAAAAGCAGCGTCTTCTTTCACGGTTTATGGGATTTTATGTGGTTCGATCCGATGGAAGAAAACTGTTCCTTAATGTCATATGAAGAACAAAATGTCGCGGAATGAGGTTTTCACACCCCGGTACTGTTATACCTCGGCTATCTCTACCCCGCACTCCCCCACAAAAAAGAGAACAGGGGGTGGGGTATCAGCCAGAGAACCCGCACGACGCGTATTTTTACGTCACAGGGCGAACTTCGCTCGCTCTTCGGGCTTTATCTTACATCTCTTCAGTGACACAGTTTAGCATCTGCGCGGAGTCAAACGGGCATGTCATGACGCTTTCATTCCAAAATTGTGCGGATTTTCGGCAGCAATCTTTTATCCCCATACAACAGTTTAAACCTGATTGAGTATCGAATGCTGGCGTAGACGAGGAAGAGGCAAGAAAATAATAGGCACGTTAGATGGAATAAACAGAGGCAGCAATTAAGCGAATTAAAGAACGACTCGAAATGAAAGCATTTAAAGAATATTTATTTAACGATGTGTCAACTGGGGTTTAGAATGCATCGGTGGTTCCATAAAAATTCTACTTCTAGCAGCCGACTCAATAATAGTGACGATCTCACGGCATTTATAAAAACGAAATGATACCGCAATAATTTCATAGTTTACGGAATTTATACTTCGCCAAATACTCCCTCTATGAACCTGAATAATATTTAGAAAAAAAAATTCGTGAACCAACGTTATCCTTCATCTCGTACGGTTGTCACTGCGGAAGAGAAGTTCGCAGTGGGAATGGGTGAGGGAGAACAATTCACCAGCCAAGTAAATAAATATCCGTGACCATCCTTTTGCTCAAGTTCGGAGAGAAATTCTCGAAAACATTTTCGTCACGAATAATTTATTAACAAGAAACACAGATTCTGAAATTTTTCGCTCCGTTTTCGAGAAGGGGTGAGTGAGAGTCCTTCAGGATTCCGGGTCACGCGAACTTTTTCACTACGTCATTTCGTTCCATCATTTCCCGCACGCGAAACGTAACCCCGGGAGCCGAGCAGCAAAAGAAGACAGGCTGGCTGGATAGCACCGTAATCTCCTTAAGGAGTTTGATTCCAAGAATCTATATATTTTTCACCTCGCCACGGTCGCAGTTCTTGCTTTAACGATGAATATCTATCTAAGAGTATGTGCCCATTTCGTGAGTTTTTAGATTCATCGTCATACTTATAAAAACCTTCGAGTTCATAAATGTTTAACTCGTACAGTACCCAATTTACCCGAAACTGAAATAACTACGGTTTAAATTCGACATCCCACCATTCTAATCAATGTAGTTCACAAACTCCCGCCAACAAGCAGCCATCAAGACCGAAGCTACGCATACCACTGTAATCTTTTTATCACACCAACAACGACGGCGTATATTTAAAAAATCCCGTATCTGTCCCTCAGAAGTTCAGTTATCTTCACTTCCATCCCAAGTTTCCTGATTAATAACAATCCTATGCCGGCTTCGCAAATTTTTCGGCGATTATAACAAGAGCGGCAAATACCCCGATCTGACAGGCGGACAGACAGCATGTAGAACAAAGTTGATATTTTTCCGTGGTAAACCCTAGATGTGAGGGTGGTATTTGGGATCTAGTAGAGAAAAAATCGATTCACGAAATGAAAAAATGAGAGAATAACCGTTCCCATTGGGAATAACTACGAGAAAAAACCGAGCGTAACGCAATCATTGGAAAACACGGGGTGTGGACGAACCTCAAAACACGAACCCTCGAGGATGGACTAACTTCAACCAAAGTAAGCCATATCTCGTTGTATGGTTTCTCGCGACTTCGGAGAAATACGAGGTGTATTAAAAAAATAACGAGAATTTTTCCCTTTCGCGGGCTTGGAGAGTCCGATTGTCAAACTTTTTTTGTTATGTTCGTATAAATGCCCCTGAAGTACGACAAAACTTTCAGCTGTTTTCATTGTGGACTGTCTGTGACAGCCACTACGGGAAGACGTGTTCGATGAGCCCGGCGATTTTCGTTTGTTAAAAGAAATGGATCAAAGAATTTTTATAAAATTTTGCGTAAGAAGTACTACCTACAAGTTCAACGCCGTTTGCGTGAAGCAATCCGAAAAAACCGCCCGGATCTGTGGAAAAACAATTCATGGCTCTTGCACCGCGATAATGCACCAGTTCACCTTCATTGCTTGTTCGTGAATTTTGGCCAAAAAGAATACTGTAACGATGCCCCAGCCTCCATATTCGCCAGATGCCTCCGTGTGACTTTTTTCCACTTCCAAAAATTAAGAGAACCTTGAAGGGCCGTCGTTTTACAGCCATAGATGACATTAAAAGCGCATCGCTGAAAGAACTAAAGGATATCTCAAAGATCGAGTTTGAGAAGTGTTTCGGGGATTGGAAGAAGCGCTGGCACAAGTGCATAATCTCCAATGGGGACTACTTGGAAGGTGACAACATTAATGTATAAGAATAAATAAATATTATTGTCCGAAAAATTAAAATTCTCGTTATTTTTTTAACACACCTCGAAATTCACCACCCACACTAAATCGCAAGCCACATACTGTCGCTTACTTCAATTGGACAAAATAGAATAGCCCAACAGTCGGAATGGTCATTTCAATAAATCGTCCATCTATCCGCGACGCACAGGACGAGGAAAATTTTCATATACAAGTCATACAAATTAACAGTGTGTACCACGACATTTCATAGACCTGTTATTAATGTCTTTTACGAAATAACAACCTATCACAAAAGTGTTTCACACAATTCCACAAAGAGATGGAGTACAGAACAAATATGAGGAAGAAATCGTGGCATAATTTAAGAAATTTGGGCATAACTCGACTTTTAAAAAGATTCAAAAGGCACTGCTAATGAGATGTCATCATGAAATGCTGCGATTACGTAAAAGGAGTTTGTGGGACAAGACATACTTAAAAGAGACGGAACATATACTTAAAAAAGGGGAAGCCGGATGGTGTCCTAACACCCTGCGCCCTAAATTTCAGCGGGGGATCATTGGGCTTACATTTCTGTACATACTTTACCACGTAAACATAAAGATGCCATAATTTTTACTCTAGCGGGATATTAAAGGGAAGCCTGAAATGCGTGAGTACGAAGAATGATGCACTTTTTATCTCCTGAGTGGGGGTCCCACCAAAATTATAAAATTCATCAGCAGTTTTATCTGCAGCAGAATGTTCCAGCCCTGCAAGCAAATCAGAAATTTAAAAGTAAATAAAACTCGAGAAACGCTAAAATTGACGACACAAAATGAAGTACTTGAAACAGCAGCTACTGTGTCCAACACAAGACTCATGGTGGTGAAGCTCGAAAAAACGAAACGAAAATGCGCGGAACATTATAATTTTCGGTTCCCGTGCCAAGAAAATGTAGACAAGCGAAATTGAAAACAGGCAAGCGAAATTGAAACACGACCAAAATATTTTCATTACTGTTTATGAACCATTATGATATACGAGAACCATAATGATATTCGTACAACGCCGGTCACGATGCATGCTTTTCTCTAAACATATGTAGACTTGTGTATTGTTTCACTAAAGAAATTTCCTTCAAATGTGGCGCAAAATTTTGATACTAAGACGTTAACCAACTAGTTTTTCGGAAGAAATGGATCACGTTTTCACGTCGTCATCTTTAGCTAGGGAGTCGCGCCCTGATTAGTTATTTCGAAAATGGACGAGAAATCCAAAATTCGAAAATACTGAATCCAAAAGCCACCTACTTTGACTACGTTATTTCCCGTTTCACTTCAGATACCATTGTAAGATATAAAAACCGATATCTCTAAGGGGGGAGAACCAGCCCTAAACAGAGCGTACTTCGGACGGATGAAGGTACAAGTGACAGCACGTCTCTCTTCAACTGATGTGAACTTTTGGTCATCCCAAAAGACATCGCCAATAATCTTTGTACCCTACCCTTTCAGACATAGGCGCAGAACTCTACTGAACCTCGTGCCACCGTAAATGCTTTTCATTATCTCCAACAGATAAACTTTTCATCGAGTCTTCTAACGCTTCGACTGGCAATCGTAAAACACATGGCAAATCCTGACGTAGACGATACAACGCCAAAGAAATCATTCGTAAACACTTCAACACACGTGCCAACGATTGAACGATAACACCACATTGACACAAGTTCAGTAGAGGATAGAGGCGCAGTTAACACCCGTGAACGGCATTAAATTCCATATATTACTCTTTGACATGGGTTATTAATTAGCACGCCAACAATTATCGACGTAATGGCGACCATTACATACGTGAGCAGGCGTTCTTAGCTAACGTCGAATAGAACACGTAGGTACACCACATTGCGGCAAAGGAATGATGGCTTTCGAGTTTGAATACATAATCAATTGTAAATATAATACGCAACACGGGGGGGCACACGAAGTGAAGATTGTGTATTCTATGGAAAACAGTATTGTGTAATTTACGTGTATATAGTATTTCCCCTCAACTCACTTCGTGGCTGGAGTTCTAACGCCCTCCACCGCATACCCTTGGGATGGGTGTCGTGTGAATAAAGTTGTAAATCTAATGACCACTTGATAATTAGTGAGTGCGTTGCATGTGAGCCCGCCCTTTTTAATGGACTCCACCTTTGTATTTTTAGTGTAGATAGTGGAGTAGTTACTAACAGTGTAATATTCGTAATGTGCTTTAACGGATGTTGCATGAATGAAGCCCGGTCGCCTCCTCACCCATGCCAGCCGTCCTTGCGACGGCGTGGCCACAAGAGTTCTTGGCGGGGATTGTTAGGACACCAGCCTGTTACGTATAAATATTCAATAACATATTGACACCAAGCACCATTGGATGTTCGAGCATAAGATTTAAATTTGGCTTATTGAATTTACAAAGTGGTCAATTTTGATCTTCTTATGGTTATACAACGTGCTAAGGAAGAACGAGTGCTTCAATACGCACTGTTACATTCTGCAAAAAATGCACATAAATACCCATTTCGTCTTCATCTTACACCAGAACATCTTCCCAACTTTCTTCCCTTCTAAGCGTAGAGATAATGATCATTTTCCGTTTCGGCAACACCCGGAGCTCTCCCCCCCCCCCTCGAGTGTTCAAACGCCCCCGTCCACAAAGTTCATCCGCATGAGACGGGCTCGATGGGGGCAAGCTTCCAAGCCCTGAAGATGCGAATACTCGTGAGTTACGCACCAATTCGCACTTGTGAGAGAGAGAGCCTCTCTGGCATCGGACGCGGGGAGACATTCCGAGGGGTCTAACGTCCCAGTACGCAGGACTAGTTTCAGATTGCTTACTGCCGACAGACCCGTTTTCAACTCAGGGAAAATGAAAACGCGAACAGAAAGCACGTTCACCTTGGCGACGAAGTTGAAGCCTGTCCGAAACGTCACCTCGGACTTATCTGGAAGGCATGAACGTTTGGACGTATTGTCAGAAAGGTGAACTGGCGACCGGGGAGTTGGACAATGGATAGGGGCTGTCCCACGCACCGGAAAAATTTACTTTTAGGAAGATCCTTCACAATTTCCCACTGGAAGGAAGATGCGGCTCCCATGCATGCTTGGTAAATGCGATTAAGGACAGCAAAAACGCGGTGATGGTTAAAATAATGGACATAGAAACACTTTGGTTTCTAGGTAACTGTCCACTGGACGAAACCATTCATTATTTAGTTATGTTCATAGAAAGCCACACCGCATTGGTGAAAGCTATAAATTGAATAATATCCTTCGTCGTGACCTGGGGGAAATGGACTGTTAACAAAAACAATGGGCATGCCCAAACCACAAAAAAATGATAAAGGAATAAACCATTAAAAGAAGGAGAGGGAGTGCAGATTCGAATGAATATCAAATTAAAAAAGTAAAATCGAGGATATTTTTATTAAAACACTAACAGTAATAATATGCATTACCGATTAGTCATAAAATGAAGTTAGTTGATAAAAAGAACTTCGCTTGAATTAACCTGAGGGGTCAAAATGACTTGACCTCTTAAACATTAAGCGAAGGAGCGAACGTAATTCCATTTGAAGTGCGTGAGCGTCCAGGACAAATAAATGCGTCAAATTTGAACACAATAGGGAGACAAAAACATTAATTCGCGACGATAGAGGAACCCTTGCAAAATAGCAATAGCTACTCACTCCGAAGTCCCTCCCCACACTTGAGTTAATGGATCCCCCCAAGATAATTCACTATCTCCGTCTTCAAATGCAGACAGAATCGCACCCGACCCTTCCACCCACAAGAAAACCACAACATTAACCCGAGCGGATGCTGCAATTTTTTACGCCCACCCCAGACCAGGCCTGGATCAACAGGGTTCGCCATTGATGCTTGAAAAAAAATAAAAATCTCGTCCCTTCTTTGAGATCATTCCACCCAATGGAATACAGAATTTACGCGAGTTTCCGTCGAGGGACTTCGCGCGGGTACCGGTTACGAGCCCCTATTTAAAAAAAATGCTAAACTTTGATCTTGCTTGACACGAGACGAACAAATAGAATACAAATGCGCGCGCGGAGGGAACCGAACGAAAAAAACCCCGAAGTTAAGCAAAGTAAGCGATAAGGTCTCAAGGAAACCGAGATCCCAACATGGCGAACAACGTTCTCTCCGACAGCGAGCAGTCCAGACGAACGAACTACCAACATTCCCCCCTTGCCCGCTCCCCCCTTCCAAAGCAAGCCCTTCGTTCCCCTCCTCTCTCGGTTACCATCGCTACCATTCCCCTCCGGCCGCTCCGACCTTTCCCCCTCACGCTCACAACCTTCCTTCCCTCGGCCCGACGCCACAGTGGACCCACCCGGTCGAGAGGACGAGTGACGGGGAGCCATTTTCCCACCGAGCCAGCCGACGCTGCACGGCCGAGCTAGCGGGGAACGGCTCACGATAGTCTTCCCCTACCTTCCGCGGAAGGAGCGGCCGAGAGGGAACCAGGCGGATCGGGAGCCCCGCGCTCACAACACACGTACTACGCTCCCCTCTACCTCATACAAACAAACACCAAGGAAGGGATCACCATGCACCGCGGCCGGTGAGTTGGCGAACTCTGACGTAGGGGGGGGACCACTTCCACACAATATCGATCGAACCTCGGTGAGGGGCGATGCTATAAAACCGTGGTGGTGGGAGAGGAAATGTGGCAAGGGGGGACCAGTGGTGTTGGTAGCTAAGTCAAGGGTGGGAACGTAGGAATGCCCCGAAAAGACAGGAGGGGGCAGGCCTGTGGTCTCCGCCAACGTAGTGAACTATAAGCTCCCCGACGCACACCAACCAACCCCGGGTCGAGCGGTAGGAAAATCAATTCGGCTTGGGTGAGGTGAAGGAAGGAAGGATATGGGTGCCGGAATAGACGACGTCGCCTCTGCACGGCGGGAAAGGGGGAGGCGGACTTTCGCGTCCGACGAGGGGGAGAGGAAGCAGCTGCTGCCACTTTTCTGAGGAACACCGCCGACGTCCTCTCAGTACACGAAGTCGCCTTCGCGCGAGAGCAATATGAAAGTGGTGTGTGCTCCGCGTCCCTCGCATGCTGCTGTCAGTTCCGCGCGATTTACACGCGACCCGGTCCACTGCTCTGCTTCGTGCTGTGAACCTCTCGAACTGACGAGAGGGGCCAGCCGAGATAACGTGCCCATCACGGTCGCGGAATGGCGGCCCAAAGGGTACGGCGTTAATATCCCTTAAGAACTGAGAAAACGAGCACGCGTCGTTAGTCATTCTTGCACTAATCGTTCGCTAGTGGGAAGCAGCTTAGCGGTCCGGATTTCCTAATTTCAAATTCTGATTATGCACTATTGTTACACACTAAGGCGGTTAAAAAAATCAATCACGCTCTATCGAACATTTGGTCGCGAAGTAATTTATGCAACGCTACAAACGATTTTTTTTTCGGCTGCCACCCTCGCTTGAAAGGGGATAGCGGTTTACAACTAAATACTGACCGTTCCCGCGAATATAGTGCCCTTGTATTGAGCACATGTAGATAGAAAGTGGGAGGGGGACCTGTAATTTAAGATCCTCTACAACTCGCACTGCTCAGATACGAGGTAGCCTTATTAAGTTTCCAGTCAATGAACATGAAATTTAAATTGCCACGGATGCACAGGTTCCGCCTCCTGCACAGCTGATCCTGGGGAATGCACTCCTAATACGGAAATTGTTATTTTTTTTCGAAGGTGCCTGACGTGAGAAATCGCCGCCTAGTTGGTCAAAAGATGAGCGAGCCATGAGCGTGGGAGGTCGGTGCGCCGGGGTGCGGGGGTGGTGCCCGGCGCCGCGGCGGTGCCTGCCCGCTGCGCTCCTGATCATCCTCGCCGTCCTGGCCGAAGCGGAGACGTCTTCGACGCATACCCATGTCCGCCACTCGTCACCGACGAGCACCTCCTGCCCCACGCATTGCGACTGCCTACACGGGATCCGATCCCGACCCGTCACCATATCATGCTTCGGGCGGCGATTCCAGGGGATCCAGCCCCAGGAGGGCACCGTCCACCTGGTGTTCGAGGACGTGTTCGTGGACGGAATACTGGCCAACGACACCTTCAACAACCTGAAATTTCTCAAGCTTGTGTCCTGGCAGCACAGTGAGATAAGAGACATAGACTCTGGTTCACTCCGAAACCTGACCCATTTGGAACACTTGGATCTCAGTAATAATCACATAGAGAAACTGCACGAGCAGACATTCGAAGGCCTCGCAGCATTACGTTCCCTGAACCTCACACGAAACACTCTTCAACACCTTCCACGGGGTCTTTTTGTGGGTTTGGACCACCTTGAGGTTGTCTTTTTGGGCAGAAATGCTTTAAAAGATTTACCTTTCCAATTGTTCTCCCCACTAAGACGCTTACACACACTAGACCTATCACACAATCACCTCACCTATTTAGGAGATGACTTTTTTGCACCTAATAAGAATCTTGTTTCACTTCTTCTTAATGGAAACCATTACATAGGATTATCCAATTATACATTCAAAGAGCTACGTGACTTAAAAACTCTTGAACTTTCAAATTCCTCTATTTCGGAAATACCAGAAGGTCTTTTCCATGGCCTAAATGATCTGCAATACCTCAATTTGGGTAATAACACTATTTCTGTTATTCCTGATGATTCCTTTCAAGACCTTAAGCAACTCCTATGGCTAAACTTGGGAATAAATCCATTGCTGAACCTAGGAAACAAACCCTTTCATAACTGCATAGAACTTGAAACTCTTATAATTGAGGGTAGCCATCTTGTTACACTAAAAGATTCAGACCTGATAGGCCTAAAAAGTTTAAAGGTTCTAATAGCAAGAAAAAACCCTTGGCTTAAAGATATCGATAGGTATGCTTTTGATATGACCCCAAAACTATCATACCTTGACCTAGGGGACAACAATCTTACTCATCTTCCTCATTCTTTTTCTGGCCTCGCATTATTGCAAGAAGTACTTGCAGGTAATAATCCTTGGGTTTGTGATTGCCGCATGTTATGGTTTGTAGATTGGAGATTAGGTCCAGGACGAAATGTTACTATGGTGCCTGATGAAGCCAGTTGCTTGCTAGATGTAAACAGAAAGAGATACAAACCACCACCTGAAATGTTAGCCACCTTAAGAAAATTAGAGTGCAGTACGTTGAAACTGATTGGTGTGACTCCAGAACCTGGTAAACAGTTTCGTATAGGCAGTAGTGCTATGCTCAAATGTCATCTGGGAGGCTGGCCTTCACCCTCGATGACATGGCTAACACCCACAGGTCAAACATTCCACTGGACTCCAGATGCAGAACTGTCACCAGACCCATTTGCCAAACACCCAAGAGCACACTATGCAAACATGAGTGCAATTGAAGATCATAGGGTGCGAATACTCAACAATGGAACACTTTTCATTGAGAATGTCCTACGGTCAGACTGTGGTCGCTATACCTGTTTTGCTTCGAATTCCATTTCCAATATTACAGTGCAAGTGAAACTGAGCATTGATCCAATCACCATTCACGAAATTAAAATTACCAGTATTATTGTAGGGTTCATTGCAGCTGCTGCTTTTCTGCTGATAACCTTGATTGTTCAACTGGTTCTTTACATATTTAGGAGGTAAATATGCATTTTCATTTGCTCAGGTTGGTTTATCTAGGTGAATCGAGGCAGAATATTTACCAATGTTACTCATATCTTTTCCTATTTTCAGGTGTGGATGGTCAATATGCTGCCAAAATGACACTATGTCACCTAGAACTAAGCAGATATACCAAATACTTGAGACTATTGAGCAATATAAGTCTCAACAGCTTGAAAGACTGAGACAGAACTATACTGATCAGGTACATGATGCCTGTATTGATAAAATTTTCCCTTCAAATAAATTGCTCTTTCCTAGGTGACAATCTAATACTTAAAAATTCTTTTTAACAGGTTCACCGCATTAAGGAAAACTGCACCCAACAAGTTGAATGGATTCGAGAGAGCTATCAAGGACAAGTGAAACATTTAAAAGACATTAGGGATTATGGAACACAACACTTAACAACCATCAGAGATCAATATTATGACCAGGTATGAAACATCACATCATTCATAATATCTATTTACGTAGTTTCTCTCATTACGGGGAATAAAATTTGAATATTTTGTCATTGCAGGTGAAAAGAGTGAGAGAATATTCAACAGGTCAGCTCAACTGGGTTCGTGAAAATTACGTCTTCCAGCGAAACCGTATACGCAAATTCAGCGCACACCAAGTCCTCCGGCTGCGGGAGACTTGCAAGTACCAACAACAGACACTCAACAAACTCCTGGAAAATCTGCCCAGTCTCTATCTAGAAAATTGTCGTACAGGTGGGGGCGTTGGAACCCATCCTGAAACGGGAGATTTTGATGAATTCCGCCCACCACGCATCCCTCCCCCTATCATTCCAAACCACAGGCATACACCAGTCGACTTGTCGGCAGCAGTTGCTGCGGCCCTGAGGGACATCCTGCCCATTGAAGAAGACAGCCAAAGTCGCCTCTCTGTTTACTACACACCCACTGAGCTATCAGTTGATGGCCTTCAGATGTCACCAGAAACTGAAAGGGCCTGCCCCGCGACGGCTGCTGCAGAATTTGACTGCCCCCCTCCTCCATATGATCTGCACAATTCCCCATTTTACACACCAACCACCAAGAGATCAACAATACACAAAAAAGTGAAACATAGAGGTAGCTCAATTTCCTCATCAATAAGTGAGGAAGGCCCTTGTGCAGTGTTCAGAACTCAACTTGATTCTCCTCAGCTGACCACCCGGAAGGACATGCAACCAGCTGCATCAGAAGACAAGATTGATGAAGAAGCTAGCCCTCCCAGAAGTGAAGATGAGACTGTTGTTGACAGTGAAGAGTGCATTAGAGTGACTGTGAGTAGTGATAATCCAAGTGGACAAATAAATAATTGTGAAACTGCCTTATAATGCCAATAAGGTTTAGTGTGATAATTTAAAACCCCTGTGATAGAAGAACTGGATGCATCCTCATAAGCTAGTGAAATGCATTTAAGTATTAGTAACAACAATTAAGTGGTGGACCACAATCCTGTGAAGGTAAGACATAACCTGTTTGTTATTTGTCTATTGTTAATTGGAAATAATACCAATACAATTATTGGCTTTTGAACAAGGTGCAACAAAATCATTCTTATGTTGAAATTCAACCTAGCAAAATCAAAAAAAAATATTTTCAGATAATTGGTAGAAAAGTAGGGACTGATTTCCTCTGCCTTTTCTTCTCACACCTTGTGAAGCCCTACCACTATATTTTCAGGCATATAAGGTGAAATAAAAGGTTAGAGCCTAACACTGATTTCCTTTAATAATTGAAGACTGTGATGTTTTTCTTGTAAATATTTTTTTAACAACTTGCCCATAGTTATAGAGAGCATCAACCTAGCTAGATGGGAGTTGGAAATATATCGTTAAGTCATCTTGATTGCAATGCAAATTTGGGAATTATGAAACAATGAGTCCTATTTTTAAACGTTTTACATTAACAATTTGCTTGCACCATTAGACCTTGAGATGTTCTCCACTCTTATGTGAAAAAGCATGTAATGAAATGCTCTCATGGACTGCATGAAACGAAATGTTTGGCCACTTGAGATTAATTGCCTACTTCATTGGTGTATTTAAACTCAAATGATTCAAACTGAGGACTGTAAATGTGATACCGGTATTAATAAACATTTATTTAAAATTTACCGAACTTAAATCATTCATCCCTGTACTAATCACACAAATTACCTGAATTTCAGTTCGCAGTGTGACCTAGCTTAACGAGAAATTCGCATAACGAAAAAGAACAATACTGTTAAAAAATTACTCGCTGATCGAGCGACGAGGAGAGGGGAAGTCACATATTGTGCGCCGACTGCATCAGTTTGTGTTTAGGGCCTGTTCCGCTATTATCTTAGTGCTGCTTGTGATCACACATTTTTCCGAGCTTGTGTTCAGGCAATAGTTGTGCTTTTTCGTGCAAAATTTCATCACCCGTGCAAAAATGTTCACGAAGATAAATCCGGAGGAAGGCGGCCATTAGAGAAAAAATAACCGTAGAAATAAAAGGTTAAATAATTAAAAACTGATAAAGAGTTAGCCTGATTATCTAGCACGTAAATATCGTACAATCGATCTTCATCAGTGTTTTGCCCGATCAAAAAGATGATTGATAAATGGTTCAGAGGGTGATAAGAATATCTATGCGACGTCTACGTATTCTCTCTACGATGTTGATAGATTACCGGTGCCTTCTCGTATGGATAAACGAAAAGTGATTGCAATGCGACACTATTAACGATCATATAATTTGTGAAAAGGTGAAAGTGACTTTCACCGATCACGGGAAAGAGACACCAGGATTATCAACGGCCAAAGAATGACGAGGGAAGCCGTGGGCGATTAGATTAAGTTTAATAGAAGAACCAGCATCCATAGAGTTTGTGAGGAACTGCGAAGCAGCAAACTCTGGCAAAATGGCATCAGAGAACTTAGCAGGCTTCAAGAAGCTGGAAGATTCGGAGGGTTACTTGCCGCAACAGGTTTTTAATTGTGACGAAACAGGTCCCTGCAGGAAAAAGATGTCGAAGCGAACATATTTACAGCCGAGTGGAATGCATTGCCCTGCCACAAGCCAATCAAAAGATCGTCGAACCCTACTGCTTTATGCCAATGCACGGAGCGTTTTGAAAATTAAACCGCTGTTTGGTAATCAATCAGAAAATCCAAGAGCCTTCACTGGAGTGTATGTCCAGGAGAACAGGTGAAATTTGATTGTTTTGATAAATAGAGATCGCATTCCAGGTTGGTTCATTCCGCGATAGAAGAAATGATGAAAATGATTCACGACCCTAAACAATGTAAACATTATTCTCTTTGAATAATAACAAATCTAATATATAGTTTAAAAAATATTTTTTCTGCATGGGGACGCATTATCGTATTTCACATTAATTTACACAAAACAAATTGTTTCCCTGGATGAGTTTTACATTACTAGTAAGATTCCGGAATGAATTATGCTTATTAACCTATGTTCCAACGCCTATAACGTACTTGTTAAACCATCAAATTAAGCGAAGTCAACGAGAAAATGCAAATAATAGAACATTTGAGACAAATTCACACGGCTACTCGAAAAATGAACACATATACAATTTCCAAGAGGCAATGACTTAAAAGAATTTGAAGATTATCTCAATTCATAATGTTCCTACCTTTTCTGGTGTTCGGTTCCAAACTATAACAGAATGGCCTGAGTTAAGCAGATTCTTGACGATTCCAGAACCCATGATCCCCAAACCAAGGAAGCCAAACTTGAGGGGTGAGGGATTTATTTTCTTCCCTTGAAGGGTCGCTGTAATTTTCATTACATCAATGGGTGGTGTATCCTAAAAAGATATGGGGGAACACCTTAGCATTAGTACAGAGAATGTACATCATTCAAGAATAAAATGAGAAATAAAAGACTAAAAAGATCTATATGAACTCGATTAATTAAATGGTAATGCAACACTAGAAATTTCTATGCTTGAGGGAGGAGATCATTTCTCCTTTCTTTAGGTACACAGATTAAAACTCACCAATGTAATGAGAATGGCCTAAACAATTACAGGGCAGTATATTACTTTGTAAAACTAGATATAAAAGCAAATCCCTTCAAAAAAGGGGGAAAACTTGTAAATCTGGCACACAACACAACAACTTATTATAAGCCTTAAGAAACTTTGTTCTTTGCTTCTACTGAAAACAAAGTAAAAATGACAAAATGACATTGACATAAAGGTCATGTGTGCATACACACATATAGTTTAAAATATGTTTAAGTATATGTACATATGGTTTAAAATCCCTTGAATTTTAGTCCTTGCAATAAGTGCTGTCACGTGTGGATTCTTCTTTGAAGAACACTTTCCTCAACTCAAGTAAGCCATTATCTGAACCATCAGTTTTATCTTTGTCAAGTAGTTCAGCCAAAACTGTCAAATGATGCCAAATGACCAAACACCACCCCAGTCAGCGAATTATACCCATATTTTGAAAAACTTACAGGCCTAGTTACACTCGTCGGGCGGTCCAATAGGTTAGACACGACCCCCTTCCTGGGGCTGTGATTGGCAATTGGTGAGGTACTGAGTGAGTTCATCCCTGGTAGTTGACCTTCATCCAGAGAGTTAGAGCGAATCCTCTTGCTTTGAGAGTGTGACCCTGCGCTGCTCTCTGAGGTTGTCCTTTTAGCTACCGGCTTAGGGGGATGATCCTTTTCAGAGAAATTAAAAATTACAATTTAAAACTAGAATAACATTCCCAACATTAACCTAAACGGACTGTGGCAGAATGGGAATATTGACCTTTCTGATCTTTGGTTTGGGATCCTTTTTCTGCCCACTCACAGACTCCCGCAGCCGATTGAACTCTACGTCTGGATCATCCAGGTCATTACAGCTCTGTGCGTAAAAGAGAAAAGTGTAATTAGAATCACCAATGCAGGGATGACGGATGGATCATAACATTTATTCTCCAAATATCAATACCTCTCCCCTGTTTTCTATGTAACTTTCTATAGCTTCCACTGCATCTTTGAATGGGACTGACTTGTTTATCTTGATAAACTGATTTTTGTACTCTGAGTAGAATTTAATGTTTGTTTCTTCAATCCAGGCACTGAAATGAAAATAAAATCATTTTGAATAAGGAAATTATTCAATTGGATGGAAATGAAAGAAATTAGTTTATCTCAATGATTTTTATTTGTGCAACAAACAGGTGAAAAGAAATCTAGAAAAGAATTCACGTAAGAGACCATACTTATTGATATTGAAACTTATTGTTCATACAGAACACTGATTAGGGAAGTGATTCATCCTGACATGAAGATGAATTGCAGTTTTATTTGGGAAAAAACTAAACAGACCTCTCATAAAAATGAATTTGCCACTGCATGAAAGCACAATGTTTATAATGTTTCAAGTTCAACACTACAGTTCTAAAGTTACTTTGGTAATACACTTAAAAAGTCTGTATGGAACAATAAATACTCTATGGATAACATGAAAAACAACCAGCGAGTTTTAAATGGATGCATCAATAGCCCACATCCATAAATTAAATCTGCACATGGAATCACATGTACACGACTTCAAACAATTAATATAAATGATTAATTCAGGAGTAGAAAAACAAACTTAGAGCAATGACTCTAAATTGCTGCTCTGATTCAATGCAATTTCTTTTCAAATTCATTACAGAAACTGTTTTACCATATTTCATCAAAGTATATTGTAAGAATAAAAGTCACCTTCACCACATGACTCAAAGATTTCCAGTTCACAGACAGAATTTTTGTGGCATACATAAGAAGGAAGTGCATATACTATATATGTACTCTGAGATCTAAACTTTGACTTAACTTTGCATAAAACAAATTTGGTTATTGTTTCATTTGAAGGGATTTGAATTATGAGATCCTTTACCAAGATTTGATGTTTGGATAACCTTGAAGGCAAACATAAGATGGAAAGGCTAAGTAATCCTACATTTTAACTTTTGTACTTCAATTTCACGAAGCAATAGATATACACCTTCTTGAAATTAAAAATGTACATAAAAATAATTCACACAAATTGATCAATCAATGTTTAAATTAAAAGGGAAAATTTCTTAGGGCACAAAATGAAAAAAAAATGCATTATCAAGTTTCTGTAGATGTGAGAGATTCCATATCTAACTGCAATAGCACTTTAATGCTGAACCGGTACATGAGGAACAAATGTGCAGATGCCCAAGAAACTGACATGCCCATGCAATGCATAATTAACCCTGCAAATAGGCCAGTACACATTATGATACTTAAGGGTCCTTAACAACAATCAGTAGCAGCCAGTTTCCCAGTATCCATTATCAAAAGTTGACAACAAAGGAATAGTCAAACAAAAAATTATGGCTAGATGAAATCCGGCTGTGGCACATTAACATTTTCAACATTATGTGTTAATGTTGCCCCAGTCACTCAGCTACTCCTCTCGCCATTAATTCACGTAATTATGAAAGGAATAGTATTTATCCATTTATGTGTATCTCGGGTCCTAACACATGCAACAATAACTCAAGTTCATAAATTTGAAGAGCTTTTAACAACTGAAACATTTTCTACAACAAAGAATTGAATTTTTGTACAATGAGGATGTAGGTGGGACTTTCAGTAATTGTTTTAGTTTTCATATATTTATTACTCAATGTTGAGGTTGCTCCAAATCAGGTTTTTCAATCAGAATTCTATTGATAAAAATAATCATTTTAAAATATCATGTGCCGCTCCAGTAATATAATCTACCTGGACCAGCTAGACATGATCAATTACTATACCGAAAATATGAACACTGATGAACATTTCACACAGAATTCCCATTAAATGTGTAATTAATTGTAGAGCCTAAAAAGGGTCAATAAGTTAGTTATAAATTTTTTTCAGACTTCATATAATAACATCTCAAAATGACAAACTGACCAGTTAATTTGACGTGTACTTCCATTATATAAATTTGCATTTCTAGCTAACTTTTTATCGTTTTACACAGTATCAAATAGCATTTTGAAGAGGGAAACCGGTTATGTTAAAACAATAAAAAATATTATAATCCCAAGATTAATGGAAGGTTATGCTTCCCAGTCTATTGTAATCGTCTAACTTGATAATGAACGTGTGAAATTACTAAATATTAATCACTATTAATCCTATCATTTAACATGTTCAGATTTCTTAGTTAAAAGGTCTCTGGTTGTAGCAATATTTGGCAATTCTATCAACACTGCCCAGGAAGACAACAGAACTTTGGAGAGGGCTTCTTAATTCCTAATCCACCGGTGAATTCCACTGCGAATTCTGAAATTCTGCGGCGATATGTTCAAATCACGTTTCCTTCGACATTCCAGTGAAGGTCATAGTTAACAAAAAAATATATTTATATTTATGTGGGTAGCGGCAGTCCAGGGGAAGGGCGTTGGAATACTGACCGGAGGGCGTTTGATACCCGAGCAAGCCTCATTCCCACCAAAGATTTGATTTTTCGGGTACTAGATCTTCCTGAGTAACTATAACCGGCGCAGGGAAAGGTCCCCCTACCCTCGTGAGTGAATTTCACACGCTGTCGGACTTAGTACTGGGTGAACTCTACCGGCACCTACCAATTTTTTCAAGATTATATTCAATATAATATTTCCGCTGCGGTAAATACTCCGTCACGACATTTAACGCGGATCAAAAACATTTTCGATTGACAGTGGTCCCGAACACGATGACAACAATATTGACGACAGTCCAATTCCTTCTCTTGGAACATCCTTGATTTGCCGAAAAAACAAGATATTAAACAGTTCTCTCCAAACAAGGCACGCTCGCAACCGGCAAAAACCATTATAACCCTTCCCACAGAGTGAGCCCTCATTCAGGGCCAGTGAATATCGGTGGTGATACGGAAATGACCTTCAAATATGACGAATCAAGTCTCCCTTGCTTCTAACCTTCACGCATTCCCTAGGTCACAAAACAGAACGAAATATAATATATTTATAGACACACACACACACACAATACTTTGACAGCAACACACAACATGAGAACACAAAAGGAACACTCACACGTTATTTCTGATAATTTCGACAGAATTGTGCTTCGTCTTCCTCGGAAGATTAGTTAGGACCAGTCCTAACTAATCTTCCGAGATAGACGGAGCACAACTCCGTCGAAATTATCAAGATATAACGTGCAAGTGTTCCTTTTGTGTGTACTCATATTATGTGTTGCTGTCTAAGTTTTGTATTTCACACTTCCGTATTACTTCGAAGAAATTATATATAATTCTTTACATAGCAAAAATTAACTTGGCTGCCATGTTTTAAAACTGGTAAGGGTAAATAAAATTCAGATTTTCATCTATTCCAGAGTAAGGTTTTTGTGCCACATGAATACGTGTTCGCGTGCTTTGGCCTAAATGACACGGTCTCGCTTGCTACATCATATTTAAAGTAATACCATTTTTGATAATACCCAAACACGCACGCTGTGTTAGAGAAGTGGGGAAATTTAACCTCGAAGGTGGTCTCACAATACCACCATTTGTGGAATGGTAATTACACAAGTGCAATCTAAAAATCTTAGATTTCAAACAGAGTTCTTACTGCCACGAGGTTTGGGAAGTTCATTGCTTAATGCTACACCATTTTTAAAACATTTTGTATTTCCTGATTCATCTCTGTAATTTTTGTGTTATTAAGAGTTGAATATGATTTCTAAGTAACAAGGATGCATGAAAGAGTATCCAGAAGTTTTCCTACATTTTCACTACCTTCCGTTTTTTACCTAGTTTTCTAAAACTGCACTTGGAGACATGTGAATATATTTTTACGAAGGTGAAGAGACCGATGTTTAAAAAATTTTGCATATCATGGGGGTCAACCATTCGAAAATTGTCCATATTAACCTGTGAAAAACATTGCAATGAAAGACAACGGGTTGAATAATTGGAGCGCACTAACTACATTTACGTAACAGTTTCTTTTATTCATGGTGCCAATAAAGTTATTCAAAATACATTTTGTAGATCACTTTCTGGTCACAAAATTGTCAGCCTCTCGGAAATGTGCAAGATGAAATTTTTGGCAACTGACTACTTCCATTTATATCAACATGAACCTCGATTTGAAAGTTCGAAGGTGCACTGAAATACTAAGTATAAGTGTTGTACCTGAAGATGATTCGGTGAGTCGAAATTAATCTTTCTACACAGTGTATACTTTTAATTATTCACTATATATTTATCAAATTGGAACCTTTTGGGAGTAAATCATTCTTCCACAAAAACTTATTAATCTAATCAGCTACGGAAAAACAGCAGCGTACCAACAGAACTAGGCTAAAGTAACATGATAGAGAATGCAGCAACGTTTCACATATGCACATCAGGCTTTTAAAAGACTGTGTCCTTTTTTAACTTTCCACATTTATTAGTGTTAATACATCGTTCTTTTCAAAATATCTGAATAGAAAGGTCAAAAAGAGACACTTCAGAGGAAAGGCAAGATGAAACGAATCACTATCCGGAGTAGAAATTCCACTTGAAGCTCGCATCACCAATTTTCGGCGAATCACAAGTTAAGAAAAATACTGCAAAGTCTGATGTTTTTCAATCACAACAGCGTTTTTCCGGGGCCTGCTTTTATTAACTTTTCGCTGACAACTTGAAAGTCTGGAATGAGTTTCCTCAGCAATGACTACGGAATAGCTCCAGAGATTCCCGGAAAATACCTACTGCGAAGTCACTACAACAAAGCTTATCGTTAGTTCCAATACATTCAACAGATTTACTCCATCGAACCATGGCCTTGTACCTTATAGATGGTTCGATGAACTGAAAAGCTTTATGCCTCAAAAATAAATCTGTCGAAAAGTGCATATTTTGTTTTCCTCAAATCATTAGTTCTATAAAAATACCGGAACATCAACCAGTTCACAGAAAAATATTCCAACATATTTTAAAATTTTGGACGGAATGAAAGGATGAAAGTTGAAAGGCGGAAAGAATTCTGCGGAATTGAAGAAGGGCCTATTGCATCGTCGGCTGTCAAGTTGTGTTTTGTTAAGAGTGGCAAAGATATGTATCCTTGCTCAGCATTTTTAGATCGAGGACCTTACCTTAACAGATACACTTTATGGCAAATTTGAAGAAACTACGGGAGATGCCGCGACAGTACCTTCTGACGTGGAGTACACCACTGATATGCATTACCATGCAAAAATTTCAGACGGTATAAATCACAACTTGATTAAAATCTTAACTAGCTAAAGAACTCGGCCAAACATCGAGGGATCCGGGTTCGAATACCGGTCAAAGTGAATGACTTTTTTAAGCTGAAATTGCTGCATGGCAATAGGCTTACTAAATAATACTTAGAAATGGTCTGGTGAAAGGTGTACCCGGTCACGGTAATTTGTATTCCAAATATCGTGGCCCATAACTATACAATTGCACCAATACGACCTCCAAAAGGTCTAAATGTAAAGGAAAAAAGGTATCCAAGTGAAGAAACGCATTCTTGCAAAAACTGTTTCTTTAGCAAATGGTCCCTTCTCCCATAGATAAAAATTCAGTATTCAAATCCTGTCAGTTCAATGAGCTTACGAGCGGACAAAGGCTACTACAGGGAGGCATTCATGACGTTCACCCGAAACGTGTTCTTTTCTACAAAAATAAGTGGCGACTAATATTTTATCCCCGATTAGGACAGTAAAAAACTGACTCATCCAAATAGTGTATTGTCTCACAAACAATACAGCGTGAATACAATTGATCATAAAGGGTGATCTCTCTTCTTTTCAACTACAACTGCCACATGGAAACAAGATAAAGAGCTTGGTTAATCAAATAATGTCGCTAGGTAAAAACAACTATTTAAAAACCACGCTGCGCACGCACGCACGCTCTTACGTGGCCTGAAATAGAATTATGACATCAATGCACTAGTTACCCTGCCATTCCATCGAGTGAAATTGTGGACTAACGAATTCAACTTTTTATTTTTTAAATACATTGTTTTCAAATAGGTTATCTGCGGTTAACGTAGGCACGACTAACTTCTAATTCTTCTACTAACACGAATACTTCTCTCTCTTAACATTACACGACCCAACATCCTAATCTACAACTAGCCCCTCTTCATCTCGGTATACTTACTTCCGCCCTTCATCCCGTCCAACATATCCCTAACGTTAAACCATTTTAAAAAAAACCCAACAACCACACTTAAGATCATACGACTTTTGATTCCTTTGGCTGACAAGTTACTTCCATCACAACACTACAAGTAACAGCACATCATTACCTTATCAGGGGAGATAATAATGGCCACTTTACATAGATAAGTGGAATTCTCCAACGGTGGGTGGGTTGGACGTTGGAAGGTTATACTGACTAAAATAAAGTAGGACGAAGGCTAGACAAAATAAAAATGCCGTTTCCAAACGATTGTTAGTTGATAAGTTTGATGTGAAATTAAACATGCGAGCTGCTGGTTATGTTGTTAAAAATATTTATACCTATATTTATATTAATAGCGGGTCGCGGTGGTCTATTGGGTAGAGCGTTGGACTACTGACCGGAGGGTCCCGGGTTCGATTCCCGGGCAAGGCACTTTGGGCACCTGCAGCTCCACCCAAGCTAGTTGATTTTTCGGGTACCAGATCTTCCTGGGAAACCATAACCGGCACAGGGAAAGGAACTGGTCCCCCTACCCTGATGTGTGAATATTCACACGCTGTCAGGCTTAGTACATGGGTGAGCTCTACCATCACCTACTAAACCGACCTTCGGGTTGATTACCGTGTTTATGGTTTTACATAGATAGTACTGTAAAATTCCTGAATTCAGGAACCTAATCCGTACTTTCCTGGGTCTCAGGGCAATGCTCGCCTGTCAGCGGAGTTTTGGAAGGAGGCAGGGGAAACTCACGAAAGTCGATTATATTTCTCGCGAAAATCACTTGGCACGTCGTTCGATAATTCCGGCCACCAAGTCCTCAATCGGAAGATAAAAGCGGAAGGTATTCGGATTATGGCATAGCAAAAGTTAAACCTCGGACATATCGACTCAATGAGCAATCATTGAGCTTGAGAGTGAAAATTAGGTCCTCTGGATACAACCTTGTATGAATGTTGAACACAAATCCGCCCGCAAGACGTTACCCGTGAACTTCACCTGCGGGCATTGTGCCCAATATAGATTTAAGCTGAGAGGCTAGCTAGCTCGCATCGTAATGGTATCGATCCGATTATTGGTTTGTAGCAGCGCTCCATGTTCCTGTTCTCCGCGATTTTTTCTCATTCATAGTTCCTTCCTTACTCTGTAATTTTTTCACTCGTTCTCTTAAAACGTCCTTCGAACTATTACTTTATTTAATATCATCAATTTATAATACTTATTCGGGCGCAATGCAAGCCATCGGCTTGACAGTTGGTCCAACAATTTTCGATGATTTTGACCAAAGGAATTTGAAAAAGGGTCAATTCAGGAAATGTTCAGAAATGAAACGGATATAACCATAGTTTTCGCGATTGTGTGCTCATGGATTTGACTATTGCTCATTTAGTCGAGACGATTCACACGCGTTGAAGAAAACAGCACCATATGAAGCACCTATGGCGGTGTCCCAACAATAGGAAGTCAATTCTCGGTAGCCCCGTTATTACGAGGACTTTTGACTTTATTTCTCTTATGGTTACAACACCTGCACCACTTGAATAATACCTAAGCGAAGTTAAAAATGAAATTTATTTTTTAGTTAGATTTTCATTACCTTGCAAGCCACCGCTAGGGTGTCTGGCAGGGGATGATCAAACACCCAGACTACCTATGACCCAAAACACCTTTCCCTCCTAGCGCGATTGGGAAATGTTATTTTATTCTGATCCGTTATCGTTCGTGGGAAAAACGAATTTTATTGACATGATCTCGTCTTTCATAGGAAGATAGGGATAACAACACATTTTCTAAATCACTGCTAAAGAGACACCCTTCCTATGTATGAAAGAGATTAAACCTGTAATGTAACCTTCGCTACGTGAGCGATTCCTAACCTTGACCCTCCAATAATTTTGATACGCGACTCAAGTTTGTCGTAACAATGATGCACGTGATCCAATTCGGCAAATTAAGGCTGCTTCATGAGGCTGCTTCTGAACATTTTTCTTGAACCTCGTGGTATGGACCGCAAAGGTGAGAAAAATAAATAATACTTATCTGTTATCGACACTGTAGTTACTATAAGGTATATACTGTAAATGATTTCTAGAAAAAATTACCTTCACTACTTTTGCCCAATAGGTGTTGATTACTTTTTCCCATTCCAGTTTTGAAAAAATGTGTTGGCCACCCTGTCGCAGCAACTCAAGATAAATAAAACTCCTCATCTAAAAAGGCAACCCGAAAATACGCACTACAATAAACCCTTCTTCAATTAAGCGTACATTCCACCCTTATTATTATTCCGTCCAAGACCCCTCTTCTACTACAGTCCCTTCCTCGCTTGTCCAACGTTCTCCCCTCTATCCCAGTCTCCAGACATCCCATCGCCAATAAAAACTACTCTGCGTCCACCCACAGTGAAGTAATAGCTTGAGAAGTCTTATTGTATTGCTTCCGTCAACATTAATCAGAGCAAAGATAATGGTGAAAAATGACACGATTTCAAATGTCTTTCATTCAACCCAGTAATGGAATATAATTAAAAAATCACAGGTTCCCGGCAGTCTAGCGGCTGAGATTCTCTGTGAGCAGCATGATGCAACGCCGAAATCATCTCAATTATACGGGAAAGAAAAACGCGAGTTACTTCAATACCCTAGTACATTGAATAATCACTATTCTCATTTACAATTGATAAGAAAAGGGTCGAATTTAAAAGGTTGGGAAGAGTGGAAATGTGGATTAATAGGGGTGAACATTTCTAGAAAAATAAATGCGAATTGAATGTAAGGACTAAACATTGTCCTTGGATCCTCAACTAAAAGTCAGAATATAGGAAGCATGTGTTTGTTAACTAAATCAGGGTTGGCGTTTCCGGCGTTGGCCTATTCGGAATACGCAGATTCTGGGAAAAATTATGCAGGAGTTGCATCACTCCTCAACAAGTTCTTTACCCGGCGCCGGAATTTTTGCAGCATTAGGCCACAAACTATTAACAATAACATCAGACAATATAAAAGATTGCGAGACATTAAAAGTCACGTATCCAGGGTTGCCACACACTGCAGAGAACAAATTTAGGGACTTCCAGACTCAAAAAAAACCTGGACAGATGCGATACTTTAATCGAGAAATTCATTGTTTAGCGTAGACATAATAAAAAAATGGGGACACGCACCATTTCTTTTCGCTTGCTTGTCATTCAAACTTACATTATTCATAGACCGCTGACCCAACTTTGTAGGGGTAATCAGATACAGCTTGAGTCACCAATAATCAACCCACCAATTGGGCTGAAAAGAGCCATAGAACTTTTTAAGTCGGTCGCGGCACGTCTAAGAGGTAGCCCAATCTACGGAAATTCTCACTTATTTAATGAGCAGATGTATTAATAAGCTGAGTCAAGCGGGGGCGATAATATTGAGCGGGAGCGTAGACGGCGAGCACGTGATCAATAGGCGACAAAAAATAATAATTAGATTCCGATGTATCAATTGACGAAAAAACCAAGATTTCCCTAAAGCGCAGACAACTAAGAGGAAGAAGAAAAGGATGACCAAGTTTATAAAAGGTGACAAGATAGGGGAAGGAAGAGATGGTGATGAGGTATGGAACTACGGTTTAGGTACGAGGAATGACGGCGGGGAGAAAGTAATCGGGTTCTATAGGAGACAGTGGTTAGTCATCACCAACACTTGGTTTAGACACCAAAAGAGGCGTAGGTATGCAGGGAAAATGACAGGTGATTCAGAAATGTATCATTTAGATAACATTATGGTGATGATAAAGATAAAGATAGATGAGAGAAACAAATGGAAGAATGTAAACAAAGGGTTAGGCAAAATTAAGTACAAAGAATTAAATAATAGTTTGTGACGGACCACAAATAACGCAACAGAATCATGGTGGAAACAGCAATGCGAGGATATGGAAAGTTAGCAGAGGAAGGGTGAAATTGGTGCGCTATACAGCAAGGTTAAATCACTATCTGGAAGTAAGAAGGGAAGATTTGTGCTAACAGCTGGAGATAAGTGAGGTAAGATAATAGCTGAACCAGAAAATAACCAAGAGAGATGGAAGGAATATATATATAAACACGGTATGGTAAAGAACTTAGGCCGACAAGGTTAGACATAGAAAAGGAACATGAGGCAGAAGAAGATAGCTTCGGTCCAGGCATACTCGACGATGAAATAGAAAGGGCATTAAGGGAGATGAAATCAAATATGGCCGTGGGGATAGACAACATTCCTGTGGAACTACCGCAAGGTTTAGAAAAATGTGGAAGGAAGTGTCTATATGGACTGATTCGTAGCATCTAAGAGGAGGGACTCTGGCCCGAGGAATTTTGTGAGAACAGTGTTATTTTCTATTTTGAAAAAGGTATTGAAAGAATTGAATTTGGAATTGAATTGAAAGAAAAGAATTACGCTTGGAAAAGAGGCTTTCCACGAGGAGGAGGAAGTTGATGACATTGAGTAAGGATGTTAAGGAAAGACTCGTTAAAACTTGGAAATGGAGGGCAGTTATGTGCACATCACAATTGAAGTGTCGGGGAGTCAATATTTTCACTATATCCAATCTGGGCGGGTTGCTTTGCATTTAACAATTGTTAAAATTATCCCAGGCAAAAATGGACACGAGTCCCATTGCTCTAACACCTCCAGGTGTGCCACGATATTACTTCAATACGTGCCTTACCTCACGGCTTCGAAATATTATCAGTTTTCCTACTCTAAATTATCGCTACTTGAGATCTTAATAGGATGCTAACGCATCGCAGATAAACGTGAAATACCCCTCATTTGCCAATAATTCTATAAGTCTAATATAATTACTAACAGTACATCATCAGTTGCTGTAAACATCACCAAATATAAATCCAAAGTGAAACATCTAAATTAGAAAAGGATGATTTAGGCGGCAATATCTTGCGATCCGAGTAAAGTTCACGGTCATGCTGGAATCATCTATTTAGGTAATTTGCTCAGGTTAGGTCAGGAGAGACGTCACGAAACACTCGAGTCTGAATGGATGGTAATATGATGTATGGGTAAAAGAAATACAATATCAAACTACGTGTTTACCTATGCATGGCACTTCGAGGAGTTATTTCAAGCCAGCAGATTAATTATAAAACAAGAGCCTTCAAGCGTATATACTACTAACCTCCCTCAGACTTGCGATTAATACTGTGGAATGGATTTTATGGCGGCAATTCCTTTAACTTTCAATGGCGAAAAAATATCGTAACGATCACTTTAGTGTAACATCGCTACGCTGCAAAACATCGTACGTCCCACGGGTTAACGTACGTAACACAAGTGAGGAAATCTCTAGTTTATTGGAGTTAATGTCATGCTAAATTTCTCCGAATGCCGCAAGCATAAATATATCTTAGCATCATGAACAAATGCAAAGAACCAATTACTAATGTAATGAGAATAGTACAAACCTGCACCCCAAGGTTAAACGGTCCTGATAAACAACATGATGTAATCGTAGACGAGAAAACGTCCTAATCGTTTACTGAGAACAATGGACATTTTAAGTATTAAGGCCGTCACAAAATGCTCACCTGAAGCAATTGGGTCTTTGGCAGATAGATTGATGGAAATACAGTCCACAAAATCCCAAATGATTCCACGCGCACATATATATGAAAAAAATATTCAAAGCCGCTCAAATGCTACGGAGGAAAACTCGATTAATTGGATACCGTGCCTTTTCGTTTTGCTTGAAGTGATTTATGGTCTTACCATTCCTGAAACCGGCGTTGCGCCATTCGGGGGGAACACGTCGCTCACGCGACAGACATTTATGAGTCGAACACAAAGAGGCCTAACAAAAACATTATAAATGGAGGAGTTGCCATTTAAAATACTCGAAAGACGTTCAATTTATATACTTGGTCATTTGGTCACCGTGAAGCGTGACTGACACCTTTCCACGAACCCTTATCCCCCTGGGAAAAATTTTTCTTCCCGACCGTATGAAATCTGGTTAGGTACTCTTCATCTCTGTGCGGATCACCATCTCTCAATATTTCACATGCCACCGGCGTCACCTAAATCCTGCTTTTGTTTCAGTTTTTAAAAATGCCTCGGACCTACACAACACTTAAAGACAATCAAAATAACATCATCTACAACAGGAATTCCAAAGCGTGAGTATCATATTCACGATTTTCATATCAAAATCCCTACTTTTTCCAATAAATTGTTTCAAGCCCTCTTATTCCTCTTGGAATATTTAATTAAATTTACTGACGTGATGCAAAGGTGAAATTATTCTTTGTATAAAATTGGCGTGAATCTAAAATAATTTTATTCACGCCGATTGTGATGTAGGTCTTAGGCGAGTAATCAATTATCTTCGTACTTCGAATGACCCAGCCCCAAACTACCCGGGAAAAATTTGGGGCTGTCCGTTCTCTCTTTACGACTTTTCACGAAACGGTGAACTTTCCATATGCTGTTTACTTACAAAATTTACACTTCCAAATTTCCACTAGGCTGGTCTGAAATGATGAATACAACAAGTACAACTCCTCCTCCTACACGGCTCCAATTCGCAAAATAATTATACTTGGTACAAACAGAAGCATGGTATAATTCAGTCAAGGAAGCAATAAAAAGTAATAACATCAATAACTATACATTGGAAACAGAAGCGATAGATGATAATATACAAATACACTATAATTATCAGGCCACTGAGTCAGCTCGCAGAATTTCAAGGGATTTTATTCTTTAATGTGGAATGAAGCTCCTTAAAGTATAAAATAAAAGTGTCGGCTAAAAACCGGTGTCAATGATAAAAGGAAGCGTGATGTCGGAATACGACTACCCACAAGGGAGACAAAGTTTCGACGTGTTTGCGCTCAGAGGGGGAAGCGACTGGACTTCGTCTATGATGAATAACTATCGGAGACACTTTCCCCACTGGTATTGCAAACGAGTTCAGTTTGAAAATGTTTACCGCCATACACGGGGAAAGACGCGTGATCTTAAAACTAATTGCCGCCTCGGCTGGGAGGGCTTAAGAGTCATTGCAAAAGTGAAGTTCATTGCAGCAGATTTTCAACATGCCGATTTCCCTTTTACGGCAGGTCGGCTACCATGAGGCATGGGGGCTACCCAGAGCTTGTAAGAGGGAAAAGGAATGACGCACCTATATCAGTGACTGCATCGAAAGTCTGCCACCGGGTAACTTTTCGCACGCAGGAGGAGACTTACGAATTTTGATCACACTAGCGTAACCAAATTATTCCTAATTGACTCCGGGTACTGAGTAACCCGAGGGTATAATGATATCAACACAAACGCCCCTTAATTGGCAAGACTTCCAAAATCAGTGACACAATGGAATGTGGTGTCTCATTGGGATTCTTTAATTCATAGGCTTTTGAACGACCTCCGTATACGTCTTTATAACCGTCTAAAACACTTCTACGAGATATGAGAACTTTCTATTCCGAAAGGAAACGGTATACGTATAGATTCGAATACCTTTTGGTCGACATCAGACCTTCTCCCCCCCCCTCATTTATCTCCAACTCCTATAACTCAACCAATAAGTTCCCAGTACGCCTATATATTACTTCCAACCACATCTTCCTTGGTATTCATTCGCAAATTTCCTTATGCCGTCTGCATCACTACTCAGCGACTTTCGTCCATACGTCTCCACAGACACCTCTATCATCGCCGCGCTCCATATTGAAGGCCCATTTCGAGCTTTCAATATGGAGCACTATTATTTCTTCACATCCCCAGTAAAAAAGTTCCAATTATCAGTTCCTTTATGTGCCAACAGCCGACAATTCTACCTTCGGCGTTCTCAATGGCATTCCCATATTAGTTCTCATAATCTTCGTGTGCCACATTGAGCATAAGCGATCGTCATTGATTACACATGAAAAAGTAGCACAAAAATGAGCAAACAAGACAAACTGGGGCCACCTGACGCCGAGCAATCGTCCCGCGATCTCTCGGAAGCAGCGTCGACTGGCAACTTGTCGAGTTAACAAGACACACGAGCACCATCAGATTTAACCTTGGTGCAGGTCAAATGCTCCGCGACGACGTGCCTCGGCACACTCCAACAAACGGCCAACTCGTCGGCGTGAATCGATACGGAGCAAAGGCAGCTAAGGATGTGGAACGAGAGAAAAGGTCTCTACCGCTGCTGTAACTGCACCCGAGCGACTTCGCCGTCGTCTCTTTTTAAAAATCCACCGCGATTCCATCCCCCATAGTCTCGGGGAAAGGAGGAGGCCTCCCACGTAAGGGGCCTACCCTCACTATCATCCTTTTGCGGCGGGCAGTGCAAAACCACCTGATGCTGCTGGCGGCTACCATGCATGCGCCGGGTGGACAAAGGCGTACTCGACGCGTCACTTGAATATCACCAGGGGGACGGAAGTAAGGTAACTCAAGACCTTGAAGCTTGAGAAACGTCCAATGGAACACATTCGAAAGCACGTTGATCAACAGGAACGAATCCATTTAAATGCATTTGCATACGACGCCATAAAAATCCAGCAGACGCAACACCAATGTCAAGGTGGAGGATAGAAAAGTATCCATTCTATCATTTCTCAAGGTACTTTCAAAAAATAATTTTCAACCCGGAAATGTAAAAAGTTAAGTGGTGGCCGCCGGTTCCGTCGATAAAATTTTTTAACACAGCACTTACTCAAACTTCTCGAGGAAAAAAAATATTTTTACGCTTATCAGAACTCTCCTATCCACAAACGGTAATACTAAAGACTTATTGCTTAACGAGTTGATAAAATGATGTTTGAACTAGCACTGACTAGGGCCATGGGGCTTGAAATTCACACATCAGGAGAGAGAGGCCAGTTACGGTGATCTGTAACGAACGCGCTATCCCAGAAATAATTGTACCCGAAGAGTTTGGGTGAATCTGACCGCGTGGTAAAAAATTTTATTCAACAAGGGTAAGGTACTCATACCTGTCTGGTTGTAGAGAAACCTACCTATGTAGGCTTCGAACCGCGACCTCGGGAACAATTAGCAGGCGAGGACTTCACCCTGTCACCATCAAGGACAGCAACCTAATGCTCAGTGAAGTCGCGAGTGTGATCCAAACACGGTGAGCAGGTGAGGTAAAGTTACAAAGATCGACGTAAATCGTGAACATACGAAATACTGAGAAAGAACTCGCGCAATTTCACGATGCAAACTACTGCTGCAGTGAACCCACAGGACCGACGCGAGGAGGGAGGATTGAAGGAGGACCAGGCATCCGGGGAAGAAATAATCTCAACTAAGTATGCACCTTTTGTTCCCGAAGGAAGACTGCCTCAACACGCCGTTGACAGTTCGAAAGAAAGAACACTTAACAATGAAGCACTAAGGTGTTATTCGATGCCAACACAGACTAGGTACTTCTACTATTCTCGCCCCACACGACACAATACCCCAGAACCACAGTATTAACCACTTTGTAACTACAAATACTTTCTACCTCCTTTCATGCAGTCCAACATGTCTAGTCCTTTCCTCCCAAACATCGCTTTCCTAAATTTCACTAATCTATTGCAAGCCTTCAAAATTCCATCGTCACTCGACATGTTCCGCACCCACTTTTCCCGCCTTTATCTAAATTGCACCAGAAGCCGTCCCACCGCCATTCCATACAGCTTAATACTTTGTTTTCATTTCCCCCATTCTCATTTTTTCCTCGATTCTCTAAACACACAAAAATCTCCAATTTAAATGCTTATCCCCTCTCGCATACGGCACGACACCACAGATTGGAAGCAAAAAATAAACATAGCTCCCAATCAAGTGTAATGTTGCCAAATACGGCGCTTAAAAACATCCTCATTCAACGACAACAAAGTATCCCATGTAACACAATAACAGAGAGACAGAGCATGAATGTATTTCCTCTGATTGAACAAGGAGTAACTACCATGCTTCCTAAAACTTAAATCCCCTAAAGGGAAAACAAAAGGTGTTATCGGAATACACGAAAGAGATCAAATAAAGGACCATACTGTTGATAATTACATGCTGACGACGTCCAAGGCTATTGTGTAAAAATTTCAGAAACCATGCCGGGGGGGGAAGAGATAAGGGAATGCCAGCAGGCTGGCAGTTTCCAGGAGAGGTTATTTAACTCTTTGCCGCTCCTACACAAACAAAAGATATACTCCCGAGTATAATTCAAAAGCACACATTGGTTCTCGCATGCATGCAGTTAATAACAGCTTAACACTACGCTTCCCTTCTGAGAGAGAAATCCACGTCTAAACCATTCCTGGTGACTCGACGAAACGCCCACAGTGATGTCGAGAAACGGTAAATACGTCGCAACGAAAAACGGCGACGCTTACTCCTACCCGAAGACATACCCGATAATTCTCTTTCCTTGGCTTTATAATTAAAACGATTCGATATGGTTCGAAAAAAAATCTCTGGGGAATTAAATCTATAATTTTTGACAAATTAACGGCTGTGGATGAGAAACACAGACTGCCGTACTGATTGAAATTGAAAAACAAATGATGATAATGCCCTCGGCGGCTATCTCGCTCATAATAATTATTCGAATGTCTAGCAAATAGGTCGCCTTCGAAATCAGAATGACGAGCATGAGGGTGTCATGAGCAAGTCATTAAACAATCTATAAGCACTGATGACGAAAAGATTTATGCAAACAATTTGGGTGCAAAATCGATGAACAAAATCTACGGAAGAGAGAGGAGTGAACAGCTAGTCAACAAAAAATTAGGACTGACAAGACTAACTTTTGCAAGAAAGAATGCCAATGAAATAATGGCGCGACACTTGGCAAATAGAAGTGCGTACTGATGAATTTTTGGAAAAAGAGTAATTCCCTCCGGAACGCCTTCTTCATGGGGAACTCCGAAATGGAATGTGTAGACTCGATTAAATACCTAGAAGTTACCCTCATTCGCGACCTCTCCTGGGTGAAACACATTCGGGGAATATGGACAAACTAACAAAAAAATGAGATTTTTTAAAAGAGTACTGGGTAAATGTGATGAAAACGTCAAAGACGAATGGTATCTTTCTATGGTTAGGCCTCATTTAGAATACGCTGTAACTGTATGGGATCCTCATGAAGTTGGATTAATTACCGAATTGGATCGCGTGCGCATCGTAGAAGAGCTAGATTTGTACAACGTTGTTATGACAAACTAAGTGGCGTATCCAAAATATTAGAGCAGCTAGGCTGCGAATCACTCATGGAGCGAAGGTTAAATTACAGATTGAAGCCCTTGCATAAATTGGAAGGTCTCTTTAGCAGTGATATTGAAAATGTATTTTTAACCTCATCGTACTGCGGTAGGAGTGATCATGTCAATACAATTAGAGAGCTTAAGTACAGAGCAGATAGATTTAAGATGTCATATTTTCCACGAACGATAATGGATCAGAATAACCATGTCTAAACCACAACTAAATGTCCAAAATGCAAAAAAACCTAGCTGCCAATCTTACAAGGCTCGTATAAAAAGTATCGGGAAATGTTTCGGAAAAATTATTTATTTTAGATATTGTTAGAGTGCCTCAAAATTCTTCAACGTATCCTTGAGCGTCGACACACTTTTGCCAGCGGGTTTTCCTTTACTCAAGTCTCTCTGGTAGGCTGATTCCAAAAGTTCCTGGAAAGTACACGTGCGAGCTTATTTGACGGCACTTTGTGTCCCACGATGGAGTATTTTGAGGGAGGATATCACTTTCGGGAAGAGAAAACAAGTCTGCTGGCGCCAAGTCGGGACAATCCAAAAAGTCGCAGTTCCCTCTACGCGTTCCAGATCTTCGCAAGCCGACAGACGACTCTGCTTTTGGTTGTCCGTCAAGACTTACGGGAAGAGTTCAAACGCACATCTTCCCCATCGCCAAATTTTCATTGATAATGGTGTACACAATAATATTATCAATGCCAATACGATCTGCCATCATGGACACACTTTACCAACGGTCTGAATTCAGCACTTCACACACACGTCGGTCCTTGACGTCGACGGCCGCCCAGTGCAGGGCTCGTCCTCCACACTTTTTCATCCATTAATGAAGGGCTTGTACCATTTAAAAACTGCAGTTTAAGTTATGCTTTCACCCTGGAAAACTTGACGAATCGTGCCCAACGTCTCCAAACCCGATTTCCCCAATGCAACACATAATTTGATGGCGCTGACGTTCGCTGCATTTTGCACCAGTACCGAGTCACTCGAAAGGTGTCCACTGACAACAATACCTAGTCTGAACCAACACTCGCAGGCGATTGGAGCGAGTTGAAGGTCAGACTCCCTACCATCGAGCCTGCGCGGAACGAGTACACTGCGATGTAAATTAGCGTCAGAAAAAAAATGTTCCCGAAACTTTTTAAACAAACCTTGTACACTACAATTAGAAAGTGAAAGACTGTCAGAAATGTATCCTGGTAAGTTGCAAGGCACAAAAATCGTAGAAAGAGATAAATGAATTGAAAAAACCTGTCGCAATACCTATGAGCTGAAATAAAAATCTTAACTAGCAGAAATTGCATCAGGGTTAGGGCAATTTTTAAGGGTTACCGCCTACCCTTCCAGAGTAAAACTATTCTAAAAGTAAGCCTACTTTATACTTCAAAACAAGTAATTAATAAATGCAACAAAATACGATACATGGAGCTCGAAATTTTTCCATAAACTTGGGAAATGTAGCAGTATCCTAGTAGAAATAGGGAAAAAAGGAGAGAATATGAAAAGTCCAACAATAAAACCTGTATGCAATTCATAGAAATGACCAACAACTATGTAAAGCAAGGCAATATGTGGCAGCTACACATTAATAATTGGTTAAAACAACGATTAAAATACAGCAGAATTTCTAATTAGACATTTCACACATTTAACAGGATATATTAAAAATGATAAAATAGACAATTTATGAAAATTTTTGATGTTGTGAAACAAAACCGTCTCTTCATCTCCCTGGTAAATTATTTTTCTTCAGGAAAACAGAAGGGATCAGAATGGTAAACACTGTCATCATTTTAGGCACAACAATGAATTTCTTTAGAACCAATGCAGTAGGATACTCTGAAAATCATTGGAAGTATTTGATACAGTTCAATTTCATGGTTCATAACACACTCATCAGCTGTCAATGGTTCAAGCACTTGGCTGTTTTCTGTTTCCTCAAAAGTAAAGGTTCATAAATATTCAACTGCCAATGAGTAATTAGTGAAAAAGAAGTGGCTGCTGAACTCTTTGTCCAATTCCTAAGTTGTGAGAGTTACAACTAACTACAAATATAAAGACTTGAACAAGAACACCATTATTCACTAATTGATAACAATGAAACTTGGAAAGTTGAATCCAAATACTTATTTACACTACGAAGTTTTGTGATGCGCTTGCCTGAAGGAGTTCTAATAGAAAATCATTTGGAGACCTAGAGTTAGACCTTCCATGAGGAGGGAATGCTAGCCATATCAACAAAATTCCTTATTCAGGACTCCGATAGCAATTGGAGGGAAATGTAATTCTATCAAAGCACACATTTTGGGGTTCCTCTCATCACACCCTTAATGCATTTGTAATTACTCAAGTTTTATTTACATGCTTGATATCACTGCAAGTAAACACTGACAAATTTCCATTGAAAAATTAATACATTAAAATGCCCCAAGAGTAGCACTAAATGTTGGACTAAAAATGTGTTAAGTAATGCAGAGTGACTACTTCAAGCAAAAAGAGATTCAAGTTTTTTAATAAAAAGGGGAAAGGATTAACGGGCATAGTAACGCCATTATACATAGAGAGCACACAGGAACCCTGCCTAGGCAATCACCATCAGCAATTTCAACAATTTACGACTAAGAACATAGGCTAATATTTATAATTTATACTGATATCCTTTTTTCCAAATTAGACACCAGGATGGGAAAATATATTTACAACTATGGCTGGATTATCTCATACATATGAAGATTTAAGAATTCTATGGTTAACACTAGAACACTTTGTACAAAATGCATTACCTCACACTTAAAATAAATCTGGAATACTTAAGAAAACTCTTGTGCATTTATGATTTAACCTATTACAGAGCTATATCATAAACCACAGCATACACCAGATGTTTATGCACCCTATTTAAAAATATTTGCTGCAGATAAACTGAAGTGAACAGATAAGATTATTTATGGCAATATGGACAGGCAGTTGGTGAAGTAACCCTATCATTTACCCTTTGCTAGTTCAAAGTGGCCTGTTCAATTCTCAAAATATGGTTGCTATTAATGGCACTGTGAATAATTACAATGCAAGCATAAATATCACTGAATTTTCATGCTAAAGCTATGTCAACAGGGATCAAACAATATCTTAACTCTTTGCAGGGTTGACTGATGAAATGTAATACTATCACCTTGGATTGTTAATCTCTGCTTTGACTAATACAACTTTTAATATCTTGGAAATAAATTAAAGGAGAACTACTGAATCTTTTGATGTTAATCACCTAGTCCCCACAATACCTATGACTCCAGACAAGCACTAAATCAAGCTTTATAACAGACTACTTGACCTGTCTGCTTCTGGGAACTAAGTTCTCCTGCTTCTTGTCCTCTTATTTATTTAATTATGTTGGCAAAACCAACATAAATAAATAAATAAGAAACCACAGAATTCAAATCAAATATCACTGGTCTATCATCAAACTATAGTAAGAAGAAATGTGGAATGCACATCACAAGAAATGTGAATCGAACAAATCAATAAATGTGTGAATTATAAAATCCACACATTCTGGACAGGGAGGACAAGATCATGTTCTGATCATTTATTGCTTTTCTATCACACTCTGGAATTGATTACCTTTAGTTGAAATGAGATGTTTCAATCCATCAATGGAAACCAAACCAAGAAAACTCAGGTCAATAATCATATCCATTTTGATATCATTCAAGTCCACCTATATTTATCCAGACCATATCTTTGATAATTGTTTTCTGGGCAACTTTCTGGAAAAGTCTTTCCACTGGGAAAATTGTTTTCTGGGAAACTGGGAGTGAAAATCATTTAAAGAATAACATTTTTCTGTTATAATTGTTGACATCTTCAATCAAGAAGAAGTTTTCTGTTTGTTCTACAATATCTTATAGCTCAACTGTCAAATACATTCAGGAACAAAACATCATTCAGCATTGACTATTGTAGCTACAATATTTGTCTCACTCCTCGGTGGTAATTAAATGAAAGATGTAATTTACAAATGCCTATGGTGACCTTTTCTCTGGTCAGATTTGCCAATCCTAAATATGAATGCTCTGGAACAGCCAAATATACCAATGACCTTTGGAAACCATAAAATTCCTCTGTTACCTAGATGTGTCACATGATGTATTAGACACATACAGCAGAATCTATGTACCAAACCTTCCACAATAAAGACAGTTGTTATATCCTTCTTTGTTATAAAATATCAGTTCTGACTAAAATGCTGACAGAAGTCAGAGATTAGAGCAGAATGGTATTGTACGGTTATCAGGAATATATAACCCTTGACAATGCCGGTGCCTTCCCAGTAGTGTGAAGGCTGCATTTTCTTATAAGTACCAATATGTATGCTGCCTTCCATTGATCAACAGTTCACCAGAATTTCAGTTGGCGTCTAGAGATTATAAACTCACCAAAATGCTGATGAACTCTTGTCAACTGATAGTGACATAGGTGATGGAACTCTGGAGGTAAAAGTCTCAACAAGCATAAAAAACATACTGAAAAATGTACAAAGACTATACTGTCATCTAAAAAAAAATGCATTTTGCTAACATTTATGCAAAGATGGTATTGGGTATTCATTTAAGTGTAAAGATTTAAAAATATTAACTGGAGTAGTGGTTGAAAACATATCAAATACTAGCCACGAACATTGTGATCTACCAGACTATAGGAGACTGACCAACCATAACAAAAGAAAATTACAGAACCCAAATCCTAGTGTCTTCAAATTCAATACAAAATGCATTGCCACGGAAAAGAATCCTTTTGTTTCTCTAATATATCCTGAACTAGAATAAAAAACAAATGATTTTACTATTACACATCATGATACAGCATAGAATGAAGGCTTGTAATTAGTATCACAAGTATATCTGTACAGGAACCTCTTATGTGGATCGCTATAAAGATTTCATATGACATCATTTCAAAGAAGAACCATTCTAAAGGCAGAGAATGTTCATATTTTGCAACTTTCAAGGAAATGGAATGATTACAGGCATAATTTTGGCTATATACTTTTCCTCCCAATGTTAAAGTGTACACAAAGGTAAGTGATTTACTACTCTTATGAATGCCTAACAAAAAGTTCATAACACATTATTAACAAAAACTTAAGTCTTCTTTCATAACAAAATGACATAATATTATAAAAAACAACTATTCATCATACTACCATTAAAAAAAGGCAGAATGCATCCAATACACACAATGACACAACAATGGTAAGAATTACAAGAGTTTAAATATGGAAAGATATGCTGAACCAACTAATAAGATCTAATTGTTTTTAATGCCCTGGTAATCCAATATTAATCTATTTAAAACAACCCCTACAGCATGCATTACTCATCAATGGATTACGATAACAGAATTGTTAGCCACTGTTTTATGCAATGAAATTAGGGAAAATTCTATGAATTGATAACTGTAATAAATCACAATTCAACACTCAATTTTACATTCAACCAAATTTCCCCATGCAAGAATTCCAAGTTTTAACCTTAGTGATATGGCTTAGTCCAAGTTCATTAATTATAAATTCAATTGTGTCCACGCTTAGTAAAGCTTTAAGTAAGTTAGTCGCGTTAAGGAATGAAACAAGTTCCTCCTCTGTGACACATTTGCTGATAAAGAATTTTTCAAATACATATGCAGAAACTAACCTTAATATGTGAACACTTTCCCAGTTACATTACATATCCTGGGATGTATGATTTTCCTCCGCTGCCAATTTATATTATACTTATACTTTAAAAGAGGACTTGATTATTTTAAACACACCATGAACATCAATAAAACATTGTCTTCACTGAGAAGAAAATATTTAAATTTACTACTTGCAGTAAGATTACCAATGCATAAATAAACGGGATGACTCAAACTTCATTTTCCAGAATATTCAACAAATTATTAAACAACAACAAAATGCAAAAATTCACATGATGACTACACATGGAAGAGCACAACCGCTGATGCCATTCACGTCCACTAGAGTAGTAGTTTTTAGTGGAGGCGACCACAGCTGAGGTCATTTGTACCATTAGGGATGGTCAGGAAAGGATGAGAGAAACGTCATCATTTGCCTACTATTAAGAAAAGGTGCCAAGGGATCCGCAGTTTAACGTCCTATCCAACGGACAGCGTACCCACTCAAAGTGCTATTCACAAAGCACCTTGAGTATGGATCAGAATACCTCTGAAAAATATCAGACACCTATGGGTGTCTGGGTCCTGGGTCCATCCCAACCAGAGGGCCTGGGCCCCTGGGTGGGAAGCCAGTATGTTAGCCACTGCATCATCCCGATCCCCACATCCACTAAAATAGGTATGGAGAAGGAGATCAGGAGGATATAAATAAAAAAAACTTTGGGCTCAGTTTGCGGAGTCAATTTTCTTAACTCAAAAGGTTGTCATTTACAATACACTACCACCAACTATGGAAAGAACCGATATAAAAGAATCCTTAAAAATCTTACAAAGAGTCAAAAACAATATACTAGGATTTCAGAAGAACACTGATCAACAGAGAACTTGGGATTACAAATTGATCACAGGAACAGTCAGAAACTCAGAGAAAAAGCCAGAACGTCAGAAAACTGGTATATTATTGGGTAAGAAGTACACATGAATTCCCAAAAGGTCTTGACAATCCTTCAGTTTAAGGTCTAACTATAGATCTGTCCATCATAAGGTTGGGCAATGAGGTGTCTCAATACGACATGGCAATAGAATCTGTTCCTTGAAGTACCTTGTGATGCACAACTCAACATTGTCAGACTAACATAATTCCAAAACCCACAAAGTGCTATTAGCAGGTGATGTTGAACAAACATTTTAGCTTCTGAGAAAATAGAAAAATCATAATTATCTTCATTACATTTATAAGTATGTTCTTTAAAGGAGCCTGTAGTAAAAATACAAGAGTGAAAAAATTTGATCAACACACTCATCCATTTGGAAAAAATAAGGGTGATAGAAAAACACCAGATCCAGAGGAAATTATTTTGTACACAAGCAGTTCCTGAATTTCAGAAGAAGAATGTTCACTGCTTGCAAAAGTTATGAGTTAAAAGCTTATGAGTTAAAATTATGGCAAAAGGGGGCTGTTTCCGTTTTCACAGCAATGAACATCTTTGTCAACCTAACAAAACTCAAAAGTGCTAGTACCAATTCTCATGTAAGTACGGCAAGTGAGAAGATTCATAACAATTCTAGATTATCACCATTGGTAAGATGGACCCAAACATCTAATTTTCAACAAACACTAGAGAGAGATTTCCACATTTTATCATGACATTCAAAGCAATGTTCATAAATGACCATTCTCGAAAAGCCTTCATTGGATCAAATACGGACATTATTGCAGTATCTTTAATGAAATTAGGTATATTTTCATTACAGTCATATGGCCAACATTATATAAAGTGGACTGATTGATATTCTTTTAAAAGCTAAAATTCACAAATGCAAAATATGATATGCTGTCAATATCATTTATTTATAATTTTAACCTTTTTGAGCATCTTCTATTTTGCCTCATCAAGAAACCCATTTATGCATACTCATGAATTATTGAATATATATCTATAAGGAAGAGTACACACCTGAAAGAATGAACTGCCTTTAAATGACATCAGCCAAAACCCGGTTAGGTTTTAACCCTGACAAGCTACAACAAGCATGACTAAAAAAATGGAAAAGTTGATAACTTGTTTAAAACCCCAAGGTGATAATTGTCAATATTGACATAAATTCCAGCTTTGTACAATGTGTTGCAAAACTTTTATCATGGTTACGCATTGAAATATCACAATATAGGAAAATTTTCACGACTCCTTGCTAGTTTCATTTCTCAGTCATCAGAGTTTTTTACATCATCACTTATTAACAATTCAGGTCATTCTTCCATTTTGTTTGTCAGCACAATGAATGCTGAGTGAATCAAAAGAGAATTGAAATGAAAAAAATCCCTCCATACTGCAATATTTTTATATCCACATATCTCTCCCCTGATTTACTCTACTATTTTTCATACCACAACAAAGCATTTGATATGAACACAAGAGAAAATTATGTATGTATATCGAACATCACAGCTACTTAATACACAAATTATTTTACTCAAGTAATGCAGGCTTGTGGAGCATGTGATTTTCCTACTTTGACTCCACTCAATAATATTGAGATTTATAAAAAGAGATGATGCAATACGATTCCCCATAATTTATATTAAATGTATATAAAATTCAGAACTCTGAATTCTTCTATTTTGTCATTTGAATCTATCCAAGGAATTTCCCTATCATGACCGACATTCTTTGGAATCCTTTGATGCCTCCTGACTTCACTATCACCATAAGCAACCAAATGAAAAATGTTTAGTTTGATTAGCCCAAAGAGTATTGCACCAAGACCTCACAATAACTTGACCAAAGGAGTATGAATCGCCTCTTGTTTCTGTTGAGCAGAATAGTTGTCTTTACATTTTCCCTTTACGTCACAGTGGAGAATGGAAAGTGGCCCAACTGCAAACTAATATGTGGACTCTTAATTGTGGTAGGTGTTATCCATTATAAATGGATAATAATATTATATGAGAAACACACGAGGATAATTTCAACTTCTCGACACTGTAATCAAGTGAAGCTATGGGCTACCGACTGGAGGGCTTGAGTTCATCCCTCCAAGGGACACCTCGTGGGACCCTCAGCATCATGCAAGCTGTATAACTTTTCAGGTACCTTATCTTCCTAGGAGCACCTCCTTCCATAGGTATCACATACATAAAAGTGAACCTCAACCATAATGCATGAATTTCACATACTGCTGGGATTATTACTAGGTGAGCTCTTCCGTCACATATCAAACTGACTCGAGTAGATTACTGTGATTATATGGCAATGAAAAACATTTAACACAATAATTTAATCTGCTGAACTCTCAAATGATTTTTTAAGCATCAATGTTGATATATGTGCATGTATCTGCATAATGCTATAATCCCCATGGCTTTAATTCTTGAATGAAAATTCATACATCCTCACTGGTCACCATCATATTGAAAACTTCTTTGATAATAGTTTCATTATTACAGAATTTCCATTAATTAACACAAAGCAAACGAATTATCAATTAGTAAAATAAGGGGTGGACAGCTAATTTGGCCTGCTTACCACATTGCTGAAATAACTTCTAACATACAATAGACATTATTATATCCTATTATTATAATATGCATTATTATAATGGATTTATTATAATATTTTTTTCATTAATGCCAAATTATCTTTTACAAATATGAATTTACTGTGATATTTCCTTGTGCATACCACTACATTAAAAATAACCATTTACACAAGGACAAAGCAATCTCATTAAACAATGATTTGTTTGGGACAAAAAGCTGAATTACTTACTTCAAAATTCAACACCATAAGAATCACAACATGTACGCCAAAGATATTTATACAAATAAAAAACATAACGATTATGTGGTAAATGCCAAATTAATATGGGGATAGTTTATAATGATTTAATGATGCAAACTTAAATTTTATATTTTCCCATGATCTTTCTGCAGGAATTGGAATTTCGATATTAGGGGGCAGGGGATCAGGATTTATCTTAACATAAATTATTAATGCATTACCCCAACCACTGCTTAAAAAAAAGTATTTTAATTGCCCTTCATTACTATTATAAACACGAGGCAAATGTTCACTAACGGCCAAACTAGTGCTTCAGAATAATTATAAGCATTAATGAACTTGTGAAAATTTTCCTATTGTTCATCTCATTAAGTAATCATCCTGAAAACTACTTTCATAAAAATTAAATGAACTTTATTCAAAGGAAAAAAGTACCTGCTTGAAACATTAACAATAGCAATATTAATTAAATAAAGATGCCTGTATGGGGGGATTCACATCCTCATAATCCATAAAAAATAAAGACGCTGTAAAACAATGGACTCGACATGAAAAGGTGATATACAAGATTTGAACGAGACAAGCTTGAGAGCATTATAAGGCCAGACCTTGACTTGAAACGAAAATGACACGATCACCACCTCCAGCAATAATCTAAATCTGGATAACGGAAAACTAAAAAGGTAAATTTCGAGGGAAAGCTAGAGTGAAATGGTGCCGGACTGGGGTGGCTACCTCTACAGACATTAGTGAAAAATGGTGCCAACTTATTGCAATTGCAAAAGATTATCTACTGGCTATGGTAGGTTTTGGATGAATACAACTACCAAATAATTCTCTTGTCTCTCCCAACAAAACACTCCATTTTACTCTATAACAAGCCCCGCTCGCCGTATACTTCCTTCCTCCCTTCCAACATCCCTATTCTACTCCTGTCCCTTTCTTGTTTAACCAACGTTCTTCCCTCTAACACAGCTCTTGTAAAAGCAAAATTGAACAAATTAGATAATATATTTTGAAGGATTTAAGATGATCACACTGCCATATCATTTCATACAAAATTATGCTAAAAATTCAAAGCACTACTAGGTTTATCGAACGTTTCACTTTCATCATTACTAATAGGGGCATTCTTGATGAAGCAACTGGGAAACCTATTGCACTGGTATACTCCCTCTATAGCACAACAACTTTCATTAATTTTCCACAAAAGTGACATTTTCTTATGTACAAATATACCAAAAGCAAAAGAATTAATTACTGCCACAGCAAGCACATCAATGCCACAATTCTAAGCCCTGGGAATATGGTAACTACTGTCACAATTAATACTCACCACTAAGATCTTACTAGGTTGATTGCTGTAGCAGACAGCATGTAACAATTGTAAAAGTTAAATAAACTTTCACCCAAGGTATTAAATGTTATAATTTTTAGCATGGAATGACCTTTAACCTAAATGCATGTGTGTATGTAATAAAATGATAAATGTTAACCACAATAAAAATACTATTCTCAATTATGCAAAAATATGACCTTGAAATTTTCATCATCTTTTAAGGACCGGTAAAGAAATTAACGCCAAGAAAGAGAAGAGCGGGGATAATTTGAGATATTAGACCAAAATCAGCAGAGTAGGTCAGAGTTTGGAATGTCCCAGGAACTTCCAACAAAACAATAACATCCTCCGGATATCACCGTTAGCAAACAATTATTGGATAGTAAAATTTGAGAGCTGAAATATTTTCTGAAAAGATTCCACTAAAATGAATTCTTTGGTGATTTTAATTAAGCAACCTAGTATTGCAACTCATTATTATTTCCCTAGCGTAGCAAGGATAATCATTGTAGACAAGAAAAATTTATTTTTACCCTTTAAAATTTGAAGACTATGGTACAGATCATTGAACCCTCCCATTAAAAAAAAGAGTGGGCATCAACATGACTTTCATAGACTAAGAGCTGAGACTATGATGGAACCAAAGAGATGTGAATGTTTTCGAGTATAAAGGTCAATGTGGTACCTGGGAGAGTTCCTTTGAACTAAATTTGGAATGGTACTTAACTTTTAAGTAAGTACAACAAACTAATTAGTGACAGCAGAAGAATATTCATGTAAGTAACTTCAATAAAGGATATTAAACATAGTTGAACCATTTACAGCACCTGAACTCCTATCATGTTTCATTGGGAAGGACATACTTCTAGCCCTTTCCTGTGTTACGTCCATCATAACAAAAAAACTTCTGAATTTAATACCATTTACTTTTATGAGGGTAAAGCCTTGAATTTACACTGGTCACATCTACTTTGTTGGCAAAAATAATTATGCACATTCAACCCAATAATAATTCGTTTCAAGAATGAAATCTTTCCTAATACATTTTTACAATTGAGTAAATTACCTGAGTAAAATTTCACCGATTTCCCTATCATTCTTATTTCATTAATGAAATTACCTATGCTAATCAGTAAGCATAATGCCATTTATGGATGGCACATGGTCACTATTATGAAAATATTGTGTTGCATGAGACACTACGAGGTAATCTTTCGATGGACAGCATTACATTTTGTGACTTTTTTTAACAAACAGCCAGTCACTTTTGTGAAACATGCATTAGAATGTGTGAACTGATCTAAGATTTTGGCCAGCATCAACTTAAATTGATTTTAAAGTTCATATCTGAGACCGAAATAATCTCCATCACCTCTGTTCTTCTCACACCCAAGACCAATCACCAACACTATCCTAAACTCACAAATATAATAACTCAAAATAGAATTTATGATGAACAGATTCTAACAAATCTCACTGGTAATGAATAGCTGAATTAAACAATTCATGCAATTTTTTTTCAAAGTAATGTTGAAACATGTTTTGGCATACCAGTAGTGTTTGTAAAAAAATAGACTGGAAGAATTAAATCTTACCAATACAACACCCCAATTTAAGTTACTAGAACACAAAAACAGTATTAAATCTTATATACCATTGTTACTACCATATTTTAGAATAATTTTCCACATAAAAATTATTACTTACTTCACCCTATAAAGCCTCCAACGCAGATTTGTATCATAGTAAAAATTATCTTTATTAAAAATAATTATTGGGCTCCCTGTACATCAATAATTCTTGACGAAGTTATTTTCACTAATACCAACGTACTCTCAGTGCTCAAAGAGATGCTTCCATAAAGAGCCACAACAAATAATCATCTTATGCAATCTACTTCTCAAAAGGTCATATTATAAGTCCTTTATATATATTAAAGCCCATTATAAGTTTCGACCAATGATCTGTTGCAGCACTATTATTTCAATTAGTTTTCATAGGCAGTGATTTATGAATTTAAATCCCATTTTAAAATTGTTTAAGAAAGATTTATAATGTTATCAGTAGAGAGGAGTCATTTCGAAAATAAAAATGTCGTTTTTTTTAACCCCTTACATAAATAGCATGTACAGTAGGTATGCATTTAATTTTCAGGTGAACTACTAACGGCAGTATCGATCAAAATCATATGATACCTAAATGCCATTCAGGTAATTAGTCTCTTATAAGTAAGTAATGCAAAATTAATGCATTGTGGTTTGAACTACTTGGATAATGTACAATACTTCTATACCATAAAAAAATGATAAGAAGTTCTTAAGTTCTTGTTTCCATTAATCAATGTTCGTATCGTTCCAATTACACAACTAAAGTAATCAATAAAAAAAAAACTATTTTTAACATATTTCCCCAAAGAATCAAACACGACTAAGACAATTTGACTCAAAATGGACATTATAAACCAAGAAAAAACTTTGCAATTAATTTTGTATCATTAAAGACCGACAGAATTAAAGGTGAACCAAAAAAATGAAAAGGAAGTGTTGACAATATGCAGAGAAGACTGTCACTCAAGAAATAAAATGGCAGCTTTCCATTATTTTATTTTGGTCATCGTAATGTGCACTCCCTTTAAAATATATTTTATCTAATGCACACATGCAAAATAATAAAACTTTCTTTCAAGAGAATGAAGCGAAAAATGATAAAACGAAACCATATTCTATCACCATGGCCCTTGATTAAGAGCTACAACTTTTGAGGATAAGAACTCATTCACATGCCTTGAATCCCTGGTGAACAATGAACAATATAAAAATTTATCAAAATTTAAGGCATTGTTGCCACTGCAAACGAAATCTATGCGTAATAAAATGCTGTTTCAAGGCTACCATAAAACATAATAGGCAACTCTCCTTTGGCAGAAAATTCTTCACCATAGGACTGAACCACATCACACTTGCATACTGTGTTCCATTAATTTCTTTGTACAAAAATGAATATGAAATGTAGGCAACATTAAGTTTCAAGTCACTCCATGTAATAAGTCTGCAAGATGTAAGAGGAGTAGAACGCTATTTTCAAGTAACATACACACCATGAAAGGATTTCAAGATGATTTCCATGAGTGTCAACCATGGTACAGACACATTGCCTATCTCAAAGGATACCCAATTTTTGAACCTAAAACCAATTCTAGGATTGCTTACCCTTAACTTATCACAATTTAATATGCTAATAGTAACAGTGTCCTGTCAAGTATAATGTAATTCTTATTCCATTTAATTCATTCAGGTTGAACCCATCACACTACAAGGAAAATATTACCTCATATCATATTTTAACTAAAAGACATGGTAATATAAAGGTAGGAACTTCATTTTAATCATTATGCCAATTAAAAAACCAAATTACTCCACTCCTAAGACATGAAAATGGGAAAATTTAATCTCACGAGACCATTGTCCATCAGGCAACAGGATCGAAATCATAAAAAGAAGCTAAAATTTTGACTTACTACAACAGCTAGTACTTTGAGTTGTGTTAAATAAGCTTTCAAAAATACTACCCTAAAGTAATGCTTCACCCCAGAAAATACTGAACTAAGTTATAAAATTCCATCATAAATTAATAAATTAACTTTGCAAACATTCAGAGTAAATTCAGTGGCCATACCTATTACGCCAGCACAATTTGAACTTCCATTCCCATGCAATAAAATTATTTCCTATTACTTAACACTGACGGAGACAATACTGGATATGCTGCAATGAAACCTACACAAGATATTACTTTACACAAAAGGTATAGTCATAGTTGCTTCTAAAAATGTCTCTGCTATCGTAATTTAGATAAGATAGACCACTCAACATTATGTCGAAGGGTGAATTACATTTAAGGTCACACACAAATGGTAAAATATGGTACTGCCACTTATTATTAACGCATGTGGATGACACAAAAACACTGACAAGCCACCACTGCATACATCTTTCAAATGTTCTGCACAAAAAAGATATCGTGGTAAGTGGTGGTCATAATTTGCCCTCACTTCCTCCATCATGCACTCTTATTGATCAGTAAAAGCATCTGTTAAAATTTAATTTTTGATATACACCTCCATTCACTTGTGCACACCAAATTTAACGTTAAGTAAATGACTGCCATCCGTTCACACCCTAACCACCATTCCAGCAGGTTCCCTAATAGAAAATAGCCTATGCACAAACTTATATCAAGCTACTACTTACCACACTTCCATAATCAGTGCAATTACAGGGTGTCACTTTCATTTCTATCAAATCTATTGTGAAAACACAAAATAAAATTGACATAACATGTCACGCATGCATCCAATTAAAATCAATTGTGATTATGCAACTACAAAAGCTTGAGGTTAACTATTAAAATTGTAGGAAAGGAAAATGTGATGAGACATTTTAAAAGTTAAAATGTCCAAACCACTGGCTGAATTTACATACACAGATGTATTGAATTCCGTTTGTGTAACCAATTGCAGTATGCAATAATGAACATGGTAAACAGCCCTATACTACAGTTTGTGGTTCACTACAAATCTCTGTCAGTTATCCTACTAACTCAACATGTAAACTAGCACCCAAGACAAATAAGCTAAAACGCTCAATGCACCTTAAATGCGTGACTGCATCACTAAAAATAAGCATCCGAAATGCTATCGGTATCTTGATGTAGTATCTTTTACATGAGATGTTGGCACATGGGAAAACATTTGTAACATGAACTACAGTTGAATAGACCCATTATACTGATGCCACTTGAGCTTAAAAAAAGTCTCCTATTGATCTAAGTATATACTTTTTGGGCACTGATTACACAATTGTATTATTTTACAATTATATAAAAATGGATGGATGAAAATTAATATCTCAAGTGAAACTAACATTTTGGAATATGGGGCAGAAGTGATGATATTCTTTGTGTTATGTAAAAAAATAGGTCACCATTATTTAAAGAAAGAAAGACTACAATATGGAATATGATTTCACAATCCTAAAAGCATGACATTGCAAAGTTGATTTATAATTGCACATGGATGAACGTCTAGAATGAAAAGGTCTTTTAAGAATCCTACAAGTGTTTTGAATTTAACCAACATTTCAATGAGCCAAGAACTAAATTTTTATTATCAATAATCCAAATTCATTATTCTTGTTTACTTTTGTATTTCCCAAGGACAGTTGCTGACTAAATCATTTCCGTGGAAATTCCATCGACATTAACGTTATTTCATCATGTAAACACAACTTCAGAGATCAGAAATGATTCAATCCCTCCAATTAATAAACCATACAGATGAATAAACCTTACGTGGGTTAAGAGCCTTTCATGTCTCTGCAACTTAGTTTGATATTACTTGGGACATTTATTAAAGGCTAACCATCTATCAACCCAGAGGGATATTGGTCAAGTATCTGGCAAACCCTTTGGTAACACCATTTTTTTACAGATATTTACGATAGTAAATCTTCCATTAGGTCAATTGCCATTTAAAAATCTACAAAATATAATTCAAACTTACCGGCCAACTTAAGCTGACAAAATAGTTGATAGCAAGCGCCAATCATTCTAGTAAACATGACCACTAAAACAAACCAAGTGAAAAATAAGAAGTGCTAACAATCCATCCAATTATGGATTACCATATAACTTACAAATGTCACTTTTACAGTGGGGAAAAGTACAAAATGTCCTACGGAAAACAATGTACTGAACATATCATTGAAAAAATATTACACGGATACCTTCAAAACTTCAATATTTACGTAATTATAAGCTACAGTCGGGAGGGTACTGTTCTGCACAATGCGACTAGCGTAAACATATATCAATAGTATAGTAGGCCATAGAGCGTAGGTCACCAATAAAATTTAAGAAACTATAGTACCATAGTTTATAAAATATATACATTATTCACATTAAATTGAGGCTATCCTAAAATGGCCTTGCCACGGATAGAAATGCTAAAACATAAAATGCAAGTAAAAGGATGCACGTTCAAATGCTTAAGCGTTCCGCTTAAGTAGAATATATAGATCTAAAATTTGTAGGGCGCGAAACAACGTTGCAGCGAGGGTATGAATGCTATAATTCACATGGAATTACTGCCACCTAAGACAATGCAACTGCGAAATACAAGTATTTGGAATGAGATGTAGTTGCCTCACCCATTCTTAAAAGTAGTATAACAAGAGAAAGTACTTACTAATTATTGGTTCCGAAGAAAAAGATACAATGAAACCTGCTTTTCTTGGATACCGGCCTTTTCAAGTCCTTCGTCGGGCTGGCAACCTGGAAATATACGACTTAATAAGAGTCAACGCACTGCTACAAAATCAGTTTCCGTACATTAAGTGAACGAATTACACAATGAAAATTATCGACGAAATAATGAAAACTTAATATTCCGATTATCTTCTTCACGAAAATATAGATTTTTTTTAATACAGTAACGACACAGAATGGAAATTTTCACTCCGCATGTCACTATCCTCCTAGTTTGAACAAAAAGAGAAAACTTTACTCCAAGACAGTCTGACGTCAACTAGACTACATAAATACTCAAAAACAACGACGACACAGTTAACAACATAATGCACAGGGCTATAGCATCACTCGCAAGAGCCGACAGTTAAACACTGTTCCTCCACGATCATTCGGTTTACTTCCCGCTCGCGGGCTCACGCAGGCCAACCCTGTGTTGTGTCGTAAAGTGTAGCTTCACCACTTACCCGACCGGGCCACGGGGAGAACCCTTTCATTTTGGCCCTGTAATCAAACAGCAAAATTTAAGTTGAGAAATTAGAAACCATCTACATCTGTCTAACATTATAAACATTAACTACGACAATACAAAGAGTTTCTTACCACACCAAATCACCGATCTTGAAAGACTCGTCCATTTCGGCCTCTCAAATTCAAGTGATAGAGTAGGTGGGAAAAGCGTCGTTTTCTGGTAGGGATCGGTTTTACCAACAGTTTTAAAACCAATGTAAAAAGGTATTTATTAGTTATAACATTGCATGAATTTCTTCAAATTATTAAATTTAAACGTTAATTTAATATTAAAACTCGAAAATAATTAATATTTTTATTAGATATATTCCTTTATATCGAACTTATAGGCGAGTCATGTAAGCAGTTCGCATTATGATCCCACAGTGTAGAGGTGTCACCACTGTACAGAACCAGGCACCAATTTTCAAAAATGTGAAACATTTTGAACTAATGTTTACGTCAACAAAATTTGTTACTTATTTTTCAATATACACCCGTGTGCATCTCTATTTTAAAGATTTTTATAAATCGTGAGAGTAATATCAATTTGAAACTGATCTGTCATTAATTTTCGCGTTGTTACGTGAATAACCGTTATTTAATAGGACGCTCTCGGTAACTTATCCCCAAGTAGAAATAATACAGCTGTATATTCATTGCAAATACTTGATATAACACATTTTATTTATAAATCATACAATTGATAAAAATACATTTAAATCTTTCAAATTGCAGTCGTTAGAATAGTAATTTCAGTTGTCATTCGATGCCCAGTAATCCATGTAGGTAATATTTTTACAATTTCAAAATTTCATCTAAGTCGTCATTTTCATTCGAGCTAAATATTTTTCCGTGGTCTTTTTTGGCACGTGTGTGAGGTGAATTACTAGTATTTTGACCTGAAAATTCTACCCATTTCGCATCAACTTCACAAAGTCTTTTTGATGTGCTGCAGTTGGCATTTTCACTCGAAGCTCTCTTGAAAGATCGTGAATTGGTGGCATTACGTGAAAATGATTTAGGTTGAGGAGAATAATCACTGTCACTTAAATCTGCTCCACATTTTTCTACTACTTCCGTGCATCGATTCAATTCTTGCGATCTTTGCCCTTCCATTGGGGGACTGAAAATATAATCCATAAAATAAGCGGTTAGAAACTTTGAAACTAGTGCACTACTTTAACAAGTAACTTTCTATAATTAACATTATTTTTCGGTCATGATAACATTCACGATCAAAAACAGTAACATTTATAAATTCAATAATAACAGTACATATACAGTCAGTATTCTTCTTAAAATTGGCAAATATTATGCAAATAGCAATGTTGAAATTTTAGTCTAAAATGATAGCAAGATCTTAGAAAGGACTACTTAATCCATTTAACTATTGTTTTATAAAAAAGCGTTAGTTATACCGAAGTCTTTTATTCAAGTGGAAAAAATAAAATGTCAGCCTGCAAAGTCACCCACAGTGGTACTGGAATGCAATTTTACAGTACAGTTGAGAGGGCATACCCACCCTGAGTTTGATAAAGTCATTTTGACTGTTTCATGCTTCTTCACATCATGTGATGTGCTTGCTGAATCATTTCCCACATAATCCACCCACTTGCTGCTTGGAACTGCCTTTTTTTTTGAACGGACCTTCTTGGGCTTGCATGTCTCCTCCTCTTCTGCATCACTCTCTGTATTCCCAGACTCATTTTCAAGATAGGTTGTCCACTTGCTCTTTGACCGAAATGTGTCTGAAACTGATGACTCACATGTAAAAAAAGCATGTCAAGATAATAGCAACCAACACCATTGTAATCACAGTGGTAAGTGGTACTGTAAGTAAAAAGATTGGTAGGAAAGACATCAGTGAAAAGTTAGAGATATCAAATCACAGACGGACCAATATAGGAAATCCTTTCTCCCTAACAAAGTTCACTATCATTAAAGTAGATAGCGTGGGAATTAAAATAGCATCATGCGTGGGAATTAAAAATACCTGAAAACAAATGTTACTAAATGCTATGAATCACCTTACCTTGATTGCTGGTGACTGACTGTACTGACTACAATGTGCAGGGTAAGTACTTGATCTAGTCATTTCATATTTGCAATTCAAAATGGGCATAGACATAAATAAACACACTGAAGCATTTCTTTCCATACACATATAAATCTTACAAATATATAGTTAAAAGGATTAAAGGAAGGTTAAACAAATGAGGAAGTACTAGAGATGGTGGGTGAGGAGAGGGGTTAGTTGAGAGAAATCCTATGGAGGGAAGAAAGATGGATGAAAGGAGTATTGAGCGGTAGTGGGATGTTGAAGAGGGTAATGGAGGGGAGAATGTTAGGCAAAAGAGGTACACAGAGATGAAGAGGGACCTGGGACCTGATATAGAGTAGGTTGCTGGATTGGGTTTTGTTTGGAGTCGCAAGTTAATTATGTGATAGTTGTGTCCATCCAAAAACCTACCTTAACCGGTAGATTACTTAATAATAATAAAAATAATAGTCAAAGGCCTTAGCTGAAGTATCTATGCAGATGGCAAAACAAACCTGACATGTACAACCTTATCTTTTCCAGCTAAAATAGGAAAATTTATAGTAAAACAACTTAGTGTTTGCATACTTGCAGGTGAATGCAAGGAGTTAATACTATACCTTGAGTACAATAGGTCATAATCTGTAGGTCTTAAATCTGTAAATCAATAATATATATTGACCAAAGCCACATTTGAAAAATAATATCCGATTTGTAAGTTTGTACCACAAACAGTAAATAAGGTCTATAGAAACCATTGCCACATGGGATTAGCATGAAAAGTGAACATTTCACTTACATAACCCCTACATCATACATAATTTAAGCCATAAATCAAAAGGAGGTGAGAAGGCTTTAGAGTTCTCTGATGATGCCTATGGCTGTGCTGCTGCAAAAAATGATAACTAATCCTGGAATAGTCATCCAAGCTAGAAAGAATACAGGGTCGGAGTCAAATGAAATTTAAGTCAGACAGCATCTTTTACTTAATGGTGGCTATAAGGACATGGCTCTAGTGAGAGTGCCCATTTTAAGTGCCACATTAGAAAGAGTACTAAGGTAGGCAACAGAAAACTTCCATTCACACTATCAGTGATACCATAAAACACATTAACACAGTAATCAACCTGAAGGTCGGTTTAGTAGGTGATGGTAGAGCTCACCCATGTACTAAGCCCGACGGCATGTGAATATTCACACATCAGGGTAGGGGGCCAGTTCCTTTCCCTGTGCCAGTTATGGTTTCCCAGGAAGGTCTGGTACCCAAAAAATCAGATAGCTTGGGTGGAGCTCCAGGTGCCCAGAGTGCCTTGCCCAGGAATCGAACCCAGGACCCTCCGGTCACTAGTCCAACGGTCTAGTTGGACTAGTGACCAGAGGGTCCTGAGAATTGTATCAAAAAAAGATTCAGGCTAGAAAAATAAGGTAGATTATGTGGCAATGATATTAGGCTAGCAAGTTTGGGCATACGCAGAGATTATGATATGATCAGCAGCAGCTAAGGCCCAGGTATACTTTATTGCAAAAGAGAAAAGGCATAAAAGGAAATGAAATAGAACAAGGCTTTGGAGATGGATAACATTCCCTCAGAAGTTCTTTTAGAGTTTAGGAAGACGTGGAAGGAAGTTTTACAGGTTCACTTACAGAATTTAAGGAGGCTTTCGGCCAGAAGGCTGGGAAGAGCAACAGAATGTGAAGACTTTAAGATAAATATAGCAAAAGGGAACGTACTACGGCCGAATGAATGCAATGAATACAAATTACCCAAAGCCGTACTCTTGGGGGCACTAGTTAGGGGACACGGGGGAGGGTGCAAAGAATAAGGATAACAAAAGGATAAGAATAAGGATTCTTCTCTGAAGAGGCCTGCTTGGCAGGCGAAACACCTGGTGTCAAGGGTCCCTGCCGTTGGGTTAAATTCCCCGTAAACCCTGAGTGGGTGTGTGTTTGTGACTTGCAACGGTCAATTTGCACTGCAAATACCGAAGTGAGGGAGTGCGTGCCGTTCCTTTACTATTTCTATTTTTACGTCTGTCTGAGTGAAGGGTCCCTGCCGTTGGGTTAAATTCCCCGTAAACCCTGAGTGCGTGTGTGTTTGCGACTTGCGACGGTCAATTTGTACTGCATATACCGGAGTGAAGGAGTGCGTGTGGTTTTGTTTGCCTTGTCTGAGTGTGTGGCCCCTGGCGAGGGGTTTTTTCCCCCGTAAACCCTGAGTGCGTGTGTGTTTGTGACTTGCAACGGTCAATTTGCACTGCAAATACCGGAGTGAGAGAGTGTGTGCAGTTTTGTTATCCTTATTCTTTGCACCCTCCCCCGTGTCCCCTAACTAGTGCCCCCAAGAGTACGGCTTTGGGTAATTTGTATTCATTGCTATAAGATAAAGTTTGATTTTGCATGCAGCAAAGGTAGTACTCAGAATCATCAATCAGGATGGAGAGGAGGGGAAATGAATGCTTAGGGTAAATCAATTTGGGCTCAGAAACGACAGGTATACATGAAATGACATGGTAATACATCACATGATCACTGATAGAAAGGCATATGGATTTCAACCAGGATGTCTTTGCTTGCCTCATGGGCTTTGAAGAGGTAATTTACAGAGAAAATTGGGCAACATTAACAAACATATTGCGGGAAGTATGAGTAGATTCCATGGTTGGAGATCCTATCCCTATCCAAAACCTGAACAAATCTCAGACTGTGTAAGTGAGGAATGACAGATGAAAAATTAGGATTTAAGTGTAAAAGAAAAGATTGTTCATTTACACCTACGTCTTTCAATGAATACATAAAGGAAGTTGTACAGATAATGTGGTCAGGGTTGGATGAAGGAGTGAAAGTAGGAAAGGAACTCATCAAATCAGTTGGATTTACAAATGATCAACTAGAGCTTTCAGTCAAAGGAGTGTAATCATTCCTGAGTGCACTAGAGAACCTTTGCGATACACATGAGATGAGAATCAATGAAGACAATTAAGGTAATGAGATTCTCAAGAAATAAGAAGGATAAGTTATGCATTGAAACAGGAGGAAATAAACTACAGCAGGTAGAAGAGTTTACCTATCCAAGAAGTGTTTTAGATGAATATGAAAAGAATGAAGATATTTAACCTTCTCAGTGCTGCGCCCTGCCAGCAGTAATAGTGAAAAAAGCAGAGGATAATTTAATTAAATGTATCATCTGAGGGGGAAAAATATTTTGAAGTAATTTTAAAAAATATCCATATGTAGTTTTTTAAATTTTATATTAACTGGATTAAGCAATTTTTATGAATGAATTTTACATGATCTTACAAAATAATTGAAATTATTTTAGTCTACTAATCATGAACAATAGCTTACGTTGGAGCCGATATATTGGCCTGGCACTCCAAAAGAGTTATAAGAAGAGATTCACAATGAAAATAAGCTTTTAAAAATAAGAGTTAATGCTTGTGATGCACTGGGCTACTGGAGAGACATTAGGGGCATATATGTCTGAGCAATAACCGAGGACTAATTTGCCCATAAACACACCTTCATAGGTGTCAAAATTGAGGTCAGAAGACATGTGGAGATTAGCAAGGAGGGGTCATTTTAAAACAGTTAAGTCTGCAAGAGATATGCAATGGCTGGCACCCTAAATTTTGGATTCCTTAAGCATAATTATCTCATCCTCATTTGAACTCTTAATTGTGTCTCCAATGTAATCTCATTTTGGGCCCAAAATACGAAAATAATAGAGATAAATTCCAATGCTGTAATCTGTGGGAATTCCCCAATTTTAAATAATTCCCCGATTAGGATCCAACTGGATAGAGAAAGAATTCTGCATGTACTGGATAATCAGCTGATGAAAATAAGGAGAGGTAGAAGAAAGCCCTCGGAAAACCAATTCTGATTCAGGAAAAACCGAAGAGCAAGAGAGGTAATACTCAGCTTGAGGGTACTGGTCGATCCTTGTAAACAACCCATTATATGTGGCATTCGTGAACTTGAAGAAGGCCTTCGACAATGTTGAATGGAACAAAATGTTCAAGATACCAGAAGTGTTTGGAATAGACTATAACCAAAAAAATAACCCATCACCTCTACAAGAATCAGGTATCAACCATGCAAATGAAAAATGGAAGGAAAATAGAAGCCAAAATAAACAAAGGTGTTCGACAAAGATGCAACCTCTCGTCAGCACTATTCAACGTGTACATCGAAGAGGCAATAAACAAGCACAAGAATTGGCCATCAAAGGAGTCGAGGTGAATGGCAAAAAATCAACATGCTGCAGTTTGCAGACAACATTGCCGTAGTAGCAGAGATGCAAGAGGACCTGCGAGAAAACCTGAATACTATGGATCAAGTACTTCGGGAATATAATATGAGCATCAATAAGAAGAATACGGAAACCCTTGTGTGTGGAAGAAAGAAGCTGAATGCAGATATCACAATTTGAGGCGTGAAACTAGAGCAAGTGGAATCCTCTTATCTACTTGGGCAGAAGCATAACTTGGGATGGAAGAAGCTTGACCGACATCAAATGAAGAATAGGCCAAGCAAAGAAGGCATTCATTAAGAAGAGGCAACTACTACATTCAAAGAACATAAGATTGCATACAAGGAAGCAGTTCATCAAAACGTTCGTGTGGAACATAGCAATCTATGGATCGGAAACATGAAATATTGGAAAAGTGGACCAGCGAAGAATAGAAGCATTTGAAACATGGTACTGGAGGAGAATCCTGAAAATTAAATGGACAAACAAAGTGAGGAACGATGAAGTATAATATATAGAAGAGCAAAAGTGGAAAGGACCGGATGGAGAGCTCTATGGCAAAGAAGAATTAGATGGGTTTGGACATACCTTGAGGCACAATGGATTAATTAGAAACATAATAGAAGGAAAAATTGAAGGAAAATCCCACGAGGAAGGTCCAGAAACAAGTACATAGGGCAAATTAAGAAGGTTGCAAAACAGGGAACCCATCAGAGGGTGAGAGAATTAAACAGTAAATAGAGAAGAATGGAGGCCTGCAGTAAACCAATCTTAGGATTGAAATACTGATGATGATGGCCAAATCTATATAAGATTCACTTTAGCCCTGTGATATCAACTGCAAATCTGGTGAAACCATAGTCCAGCCGAGTCGAAACAGTGTAGAAATAACCAAAAAGCATTGATGTCAATGTGTAACAGTGACTGCACAAGCTATTATGGCCTCATGCCACACTGAGACCATCAGGTTCCAACTAAATTAAACATCCTTCAATTAGTTTCATTCAGTTAAATTCAACACACTCATGCCTTCCTCTCTCTTGATGTGCTCATTATATTGATGGCAGGTTTACATCACAGGAAGAGAATGCAATTGATTCATTCTTAAATAATCCCCATTCTTATGAAAAGAAAGATACTTTAACATCAATTTAATTTGAATAGAGTAACAACCACGAAAGACCTTGGCGTTAATCAACCATAAACTAAATAACTCCAACTACATTCAGACTATAAAAAATAAAGCTAAGTCCCTATTAGGCCTTCTTAACAGCTTCACAGAAATTAAAGATCCAATTGCACTCCATTCGTACATCTCAACAATTGTCCTTCCCATAGTATCACATTGCTCCCCAATTTGGTCCACCTCGGCCCCAATTAATCTAAAATCCCTCGATTGCATCTCTCACTTCTCTGCCAAAATAGTCGTACACAAGAGTCCCACGTTTCTGCAATATGCCCTCAAATGCTATTCTGTCTTCCTTATCCATTTCTAGCCCCCAAATCCACAGACTTAAAGCTGATTTCAACTCCTCCACAACACCCTAAACTCTAACGAAACCCTCTCTCTCTTCAATTTCAGAATACCAACTCGATCCACCCGCACCCACTCACTCCTCCATCTGCTAATTCCAAGGATATCTCTCACTAAGCGCTCACCTATATTTCGTCTCTCCTTCCTTCTAAATTCACTCCCTCCCACACTGTCGATCCTTTATATTTATCACGTAACAATTTCACCACCAAAGCTTTATACCACCTGTCAACAAATGAAATATTTCCCCTGTCCATGTTGTTCTCATTGTTTATTGTTATGCTGTTATTGTATTTTCTCCTCTTTAATGTTTTTCTATATATTTTTCACTGTAAATTGGCACTACTGCTATATGTGAAGAATGTTTTAAAAGAAATAAATTTAAAATCAAGATTTAATTAGTTAACTGACCTAATTTTTTGGTTTTTAGCTTATAGTTATTCCGACCCTCATGGGTAATGGCAAATAATAAAACAATCAATTTTCTTTTGGTGCCTTCAGCATAAATTCTTGAAAATATAAAACTGTTCATGATCCACATGGGTATAGGTATAACTTTAGATAATTAAGAACGGCCAACAGAGGGGCTAGTGGTCCCAGTACATTAAGAGTTGAGGGGAGTTCAAAAATATAGAATTGGTAAGCATTGGAGGTCACACAATCATGCCGAGCGCACACATTTTTTTTCTTCAATCTTGGTCTCTGGTAACCAGTGAGCCAGCAAGTTCCTGTGTGACTGTTCAAAACAATTATGGTGGCAGACTGAGAAGTGCATGAATGATATAATTTTAAAGTCACACAACCCCACACATAAGAATGCATCAGTTATTAAGTTGTGCTGTTTTTTAAACTCATCACCTCATAATAAAAATGAAATGAAATCTCCTCCATGCTATTGACCTAATTGTAACTTGTGATTAATATAATTGGGTGCATTTATCATTTATGTATTATTTTTTAAGTACATGCTCTTATGACTTATCACCATGATGCTTTTGGATGATGATGGTTCTGCTCTAATTTATTTACCCATTACATACCACTTGTCGCAGGAATAATGAAATTTAATATTTATAATTATTACCATGCCCAGATACATCTTCACTAGTGCGTTCAGTACTGCTGGCTGCTAAAACTTCCTCCGCTTCATAAGTAGCCTCCCATTTAGCCCTCTGCGCCTCCTCCTGGGCACCTCTCAAATTGTTCAACTTCTGAACGTGTAATCTGCAATCCTTGCTGCTACCTTCTCCATATATCTAAGTAAAATAAACCAGAACAAAATTAGAGTATTGATTAGTTTCATCCAACTACTCAAGTTTTGTGTAATCCATTGTGGACCACTTGTACACTCATAACTTCTAGTTTTTTCTCCATGCCATTTGCATGGATGAATATTTAGTCAAAATTATGAAAAGTAGGATTCTGATTGTGAAATAACATATTTCTCCGAAACATTTTTGAGAATAATCAAAAACAGATAATACATTCTATAGGATATTGTTTGAATCCACATCATCACAATGGAAAGAACGTTTTGTAATACTCAAATGTAATCCCTAACTTTTAATACCTACTGCCATTGGTTTCTGCAGTTACTTCACGTTAGCTACTTGAAGATGACTTAATTGTTAAAAACCGATTTTTTTATTTGTTATGAGTGCAAAATATTACAAATTTGCTTCATCTGTGAACACTTTATAATTCCAATTCTACAAATTATTTTTCCACCAAGCATTGCTCATTCCCCTCCCTCAGCCACTGTTCTGCTGATTATGCGATGAAACCTTTTTGCAATTACTGAAATGGCTGACATGTGTGATATTGACCATTGCCACTCGCCAAATCTCTCACAATACTCATTCTCCAATTCCATTGCCTATACTCAGGTAGTCAAAAACATGGTTTACCCTTCATCCATTAATTTACAACTCCACAAAATTATTTGCAATTCATTTTCAAATTCTTCACAGGTGAAGCCAATTACAATGGAACATCAAAAGAGAACAATAATGGATGAAAATATTGCAATATATTATTTACCAAGTTCACTAAATAAATATTGAAGTGTAATTATTTGTCAAGTTCATACTAAATATTAAATAAGAGAAGGACATGAGTTCTTTACGAGTCTTAACCAATTTAATTTCTTTTATCACAGTATTGAAAATTCCATTTGAATTTCGGGCCTGTATTTTCAAATTGTTTGCAAATAATAGCTAGGAAATTTTTACAAATAACAAGAATAAATGACCCCTTCTGCTCCAAGGGTTTTTAATCATTTAGGGACAGTGCACTATGGACTTACAAGAAATAATGTGTTCTATTGTTGGACAAGTTAAAACAGAATAAAAATGCCGAGTAGAATTTTTCTTATGACATTTAAAACTACCACATGTCAGCATAAGACTGATGATGGCTATAATATGTACTAGCAATTCTTTATTTGACATTAGACACACAAATATAAATGCTTTAATCATCGTCAATCAAACATGAATGTTATATAAAGTGAGGGGACAAAAGCAAATTTAGCCAACATAAATGGATAAGGACTGGCCATGATCTATTCTGCTGATAACATTAAAATAATTTTGAAAAACTGAAAATTGACAGAAATTCTTAAAAACTACGTTATCTATTGTCTTCAAAAATTTCTGTAATACTATTATACATGTGTAATATCTTGTGACAGAGGTGGAAGGAGCGTGAAGAGAAGAAGAAAGTTTCCAAACGGGAAACTTTTGGAGAGTCAATATCGTTGCAGATGGTGTGACATATTTTGAATTCACTGTATTCATCTCACAGACTTAGTACCATGAGCCATTATGGGAAGTCAGCAATCCATTCATGGAACATTACCTTTCAATAGTAAGCTACAAGGAAAATATAGACAGCGAGAAAACTATTGTCACACCAAAACATATTCATTAACATGAATGTATGCCCAACACATTCCATCACTGCTCAGAAAGTTCTATTTTACAACAGGAGTTACTAAACAAATGAAAGTGAAGAAGAGCTCATAAATGTATATTCTAAATGACATGAAAATTATTTTAATGTCACACAGTCTGCACAACTAATTTCCTATGTTCTGTGTTTATTATTAATTCACTAAAATGATTGGTACCACGAAGTACAATTTGTGCATTCACCAAAATAAAATATTTAAAATATATATTTTCAATACATGAGATACAATAATCGATTAGTTAATCCATTGTATTTCAGTTGTGTCCATCCCAAACATACCTTAACTGGTGATTACCTAAAATAAACAATATACATGTACATATATATAATTACCTGATAACAATGGCTGTGCCGTTGACACGTCAAAACTATTACTTTGCTAAAACTATTTGCTATAACGTGTCCTTTCTTTTGTTTCTATGTTTAAAAAAATTTACATCTGTGTTTATATTTATTTATATATAAATATATGATTCTGTTGACGACGGTTGATGGTGCCATCGAAATGTAAACTGCATACTGTGAGTGTCCTTTCATTGTGTCTCTATATTTTAATATTCTACATGTGTTTGTGTGTCCTTGGAGAGCATTCCATTTCGAAGACATTCATACATGTATATGTGTGTGTATCTATCACAAATAGATCTAGATTTAGATTTACTCATTCTGTGGCCAGGAAAATTTGGTTTAAAAAAATCCTTCAAAATTAATTTGTTAAACATTTCAACAATATCCTTTCAAATATTCTTCTAAATTCAACCCAGACAACTGGAACTTTGACCAAAGTTTACAATATCACATATGTGATAAATGTACCATAGTCACCATAGGCTTTTTTACACTAATTTTTAGTTGACATGATAAGATGATACAACTTTTTTTCATACTAATATCCATAATTTCAGTTGGATACCAATGCATAATAATGTCCCCCTACCCTTAATATGGCCGATTTGAAATGCTTCATTTAAAACCGGAAAAATCTCTACAATGAATTGGTGCATCTAACAATGTATCCATTTTGTCACAACTAACACCCATTTACTGTTTTCATTCCAAGGCAAATTATTTGATTCAGAGTCAGAGGAATTTTAGTGCCACGAAAACAAGTCTCATACACATAATTGAAATATTCAAATTACACCAAAGCCTCAGGATGTCCAATACCCAACTACATGTCTATCAAGGAACTCCCAAACCTTTCCAGGGAATATTTTCACCGCACAGGATATTTCACAATTTCAAATAAGTTTCTTTTGGCTAATATTGACCGTGAGTTAATCATAAAAAATTATGCACAAGTTGATACAAGATAGATAGCCGGCCCCGGTGGCGGCGGGGTAACGTCCTCGTCTACCAACTGAGAGGTCACGGGTTCGATTCCCGTCTGGGTGGATTTTTCTCCATCCAGGGCTTGGCTGTATGTAATTTTCTTCAATGTAATGTAAGGGTTAGGTGGAAGAAGGGACTATTTAGTCTCAACCTCGCCCAATTAAGTCGATAATAAATAAATAGTCTCATTGTGATATTTTCTATTGTTTCAGGCGTCACTTCGTGGAAGTATTTAATATCTATACTAAAAAGAAATACATGCAGAAAGACATGTACTTTTCCACAGATTTAAAATCTGTGGAAAAGTACAAGTCTTTCATTGTGATATTGATTGCTTAACACAAGTCTTCTGTATGCTTGTATGCTTAAAGTATGCATAAATGCATGAAGAACATTGGGTGAACACACTATCCTGTCTTTTGTATTCACAAGTTACAGACAGGAACCCCCTTTTCAAGTATCAAAAATTTACTGGAAAAAGAAACCAATGAACTGAAAACATAGTAAATCATTTCACTCAAGTGGCATTCCTCAACAATACTTGTGACAAGCTACTTTCTATAATCATTCTAAAACAATGCTGATATCCTTCAGTTTTTTTCTATACAGCAAACAACTCTGTGGCTAACACCAAATCAAATTCTTGCACAGCTGAACTGACATAAGCAGAAAAGAGAACGGAGAAGGGCAATGCACCTGTTAGAATAGGGACTTTTAAATGTAAGGATGATGTTAAGAACAAAGAAATTGGAAAAATTTAAGAAAGAAATGGAAAAAGAAGAAATATACATATAAGATTTGTTAAAGTTGTTGAGATGAGGAGATAAGAGATAATTATAATTACAAGTAATATATGCACATCAGAGAGGAAGAGCAAGGGATGGCAGTAGTATTGAACAAAAATACAGCAAGAAATGTAGTGAACACAGAGCAAGCGAGTGATAGTAAGGATGAAATAATAAATAATGAAATTGATTCTTCTTTAGGTCCACATGTCAACTAGTAATCACGGCAAGGGAGTGGTAGAAAGCGTATACACTACCAACTAGAGTAAATGATTGAGAGTGTACCTCAAAGGAAACATTTGATAGTAACGGAGGTTTGGAATGAGGTGTGTGATGTGAGGAATTAGAGTCTAGTGGGGAAGTATGGCTGAAGAACAAGAAATAACTGCAAGGATAAAACAATAGAGTTCTTCAGAAGAAATGGTAGCATTATAACTGACACACAGTTTAAAAACCACAACAGACATACACACATTTAGAAAAAGTATGAATGGGGCCTGGTGAAGGTGGATCCATTGCAAAATGCAAGGAGCATAAGAAACATGACCCCTCTTATGGAATATTTTTGGCTTTAATAAAATGAAAAATTCACGTTACTTACATGCCTGACACTACTTTACAATAGCTGCTGTCCACAAAATGTACAGCAGCTATTGAAAAGTGATCTGAAATTATCTTCTGTGGGGTGCATTGGAGTCCCTAAATTAGTGCAATTAGTCACAAAATTTAACATAATTGTCAAAAGTAAAAATCCTCTTAACAAGTATTATAGAACCACTACTGGTTTCAGATAGATATCAATTACATCATATTTAATTTAAGCGCAGATTTAGGAATAGTATCATCCACTCAGTTTCTTGTGTGTGCTTTAGGATTCAGATCATAATTTTACGACCATGAAAAGTAATGTGAAATTGCAGAGGATAATAAAAGGTAAGACATGAGAAAATGACATGTAGAAGCCTTACACTGGACAAAAGAAACGAGTACAAGAAATCAGTTGACCCAATTCTGAGTGAAAAACTTCTCCACAAAAAATATTGCTTAGAATCACCATGATAATCATATAATTAAATAATTTAGTAAATAAATGTAATACATTCACTATTTTCAAGGAAAAACTTATGAAAGTTGGTCTTAATTGAAAAGTTTTAACAGGTACGACATGTTGAGTATCACTTCAACTTAAGTAATGCGATCAGCACATGGTAGTATTTTAATTCTTAATTTCATTCCAAGGCTAATTTTGATGACATCAGGCACTTCGGACGAATCTCCAGAAGACTTCGTTAAGGTGTTGATAATGAAGAAACATTAAAGACGCAGGATTCATTAATATCATACTTACACCATTATAGTAACCAAACCATTACCTGATTTATCACTAAAATTGGTTAACAATATGTGGCGAGAATAAGGTAAGGTGATGTCTTTACTGTGAAGGGAAAGCTAACTCCACCACATTGGGACATACTCGTTTACCTTAACGAGCGATTGCTTCTCTCCGCAAAGTTTACACGCCCATCGGTTACTCTTCTTCTTTATCTGGACCTAAAATACGAAAAGTGATCGGTTTTAAAAAAGTGAACGAAACCTATTCCAAATGATAAAACAAATTTAGTATTACTTGGAAAGTGTGACACCGAAAACATTTAAGCGCTTGAAAACTTTGAGCCATTTTATAAAGGAGTGCCTTGTGTGGAAAGCGATATTTTTTATGAAAAAACTAATTGACAGTATAGACAGAGTTTATGAAACAGAAAATAAGTCCACACTAAGTTACACAATGCTCAATTCTTATCGAATCTTCTTTTCAGTCCACGCGGGAATTCAAAAGCACATGGGGAGAACAGTACAAACTAGAAATGCGAAAGAGAACAAAAGCACTGTGACCACTCGGCTGGGGATTCGAACATGGAGAACAAGGTAGGCATTCGATTTTATACATTATTTTTATCGTTATGTTATATCCTGACTCCTTTGAAATTCATTTGTAAATTTATTGCCATTATTAAGTTATTTATTTAATCGAAAGACTTTGTAAACCTACTAAATAGTGTTATTTTTTGTTTAACTGTAAACGCTGGGCACAGCGTGCCAGATTTTAACATGTTTTCTGTCACTTAATAGGAATAACCTATCTTTAAAACTTCTATATTTGTGTTGTAGACCCTCTTTTCATATTTTTAAAAATAAATCTAGGCTCACTTCTGTGTAGTATTGACATTTTAAAACAAATATGTCTGTTCCAATCTTACATCGTTTTATGTGGTGACTTACTGATTAAGAATGCTTTGATTGTGTAGTAATTACTGTATTTATTAGGCGAAAACTAAGCAAGTTGAGAACACATTCCATGAGAGCTTTATGCCCTTTCGCATAATTCATCCGTAAATGATCCTCCATTCCAAAATTCATTTTGGTTAAGGAACACATATACGTATTAAAAAGTTTAATATATTGGTAAATTGTATACTTAAAGATTTAACATGAGTTATATACCACAATGTGATTTGTTTTTACGTGAATGTGAATAATGTAGAAAGTTGGCACGGTTACTTTAACATAATCCATTCATATTACAGCATTTGTATTTACGGTTAAGGATGAAGGATTTATTTTAGAATCTGGAATACTACGTTGACCGACATTCCTACTCTTATTAACGGAAACGAGCTACAAAGCTGCCCATGGGCTCGAATGCATGGAATTTTAATGTTTTACTTGAAATTTGGAGGGAAGAAAACTATCATGTATCGTACGGTTCAATATTCGACACATAGGTGGCAGCACGAAATCCATTGTGTCACCTTCACTGTGGACCAATCCGTCCGGTTTTGTAGTTGCCATTTTTACCGCTGAAGCTGTATGTGTCGCGCACATTCTGAAATTGAAGCTCGATTTTCTGGACAGTGCCCGGCAAGGTTGCAAGGTGTAAGGTGGTGTGCCCTTTGCCTAAGGTGTGTGTTTTTTCCCTCTGGCCGCACATAATTTGCAATACTGGATGTGAAACATATCCAAGTGCCCATTCTAAAGTTACAGTGACACGTGACGAAGTTAGGGTCTCATCAGTGTGTTTTACTAACACAACAGCGTTTGTTTTTTTAAACTAACTACGGTGTAATTTTTGTTTGAATAACAATAACATTCAGCGTGTTGAACAGAATTTCCGCGGATTGGACCGCTTGACAACCTTCATTGTGTGCTGTTTACCTGATGCTGTGCTCCCATCGTTTGATGCCCAATACATGACCCGGTTGCACCCACGGAGAAGGAAGGGGTGGAGGCGGTGCCTGTTGCGCGCCTATTGGAGTGACTAGTTGGCCGAGGAGCACCGACCTCAAGAAGGTAGGAATAATCTCCTTCAGCCTCCTCGCATCAGTCCCTCATCTTTGGGCCCTCCCGATACCAGTCGACGTCGGCAGGCTGGCTCGCTTCTACCTCGGAAGGTACAAGCTAGCGCTATTTGGCCATTTTCCTTGGCCGTTATTCTTTATCATTCTTTTATTGTTGTTTAATATGTTAAGGATTTTTTTGCGTAGAACTCAAAGTTGTCATTGCACCGAACTCGTGGTCACATCACAATGACTCTTCACTTCTGTGTTTGTTTTACCCATTAAAAATAAGATGCAGACCTTTGACGTGACTGTCGACCATGGTTTTGCCGTATATTCGCTTACTCTATGCGTTGTATTGCGTTTGTAGTACATTGTAAGGAAATAAAAACCTTAAGCGATGGATATTTCTTGGTATGTACGTAAATTTCATTGTGCTGGTGCTCAATTACATGTTGTTGATATTGTTTAGTTGGCTGCACTCTTCATTATTCTTTCGTTTTTTGAAGATCTAGTCGTCCTTCGGAATATACCTTTCGGAAGTCAGGATTGAATCAAACTGGCAATTTCTAAAGCTATCCTTTACGAGAGGTTTTACTTTCATCTCTGTGTTATTTTTTGCATCATCCGGCCGTGGAGGTAAATTTCAGTGGAACATTTTCCCTCTTTCTTATCTCTGAGGCTTCTTATTCCCTTTGCTGGTTAGGACATTCCCGTGGATTAAGATTTCCGAAATGCTTGTTTCGGAGCGATCTTTTCGTATTAAAATTTTACGGAATGTCGTAACTCTCGGAAAGAAGAAAATATTTTATTTCCGAAGTCGCTTGTAGCTGTTGCTCATGCAGCTGAGTAAAAATCCTACTTTGTTTTGAACTTCAGTTTATTTACTATGGACGCCATGGAAACCACTGCCGAAGTTTCGTGGTCGTAGATTTAGTATTTGTGGAATATTTGAAGATCTGACAACTACATTGGGTAACACAAAAACCTGATGTTTCATTCGCCTTGTAAAACTGAAAACTATATTTACAGATCAGTATTCTGATAAATCCGCTTGCTGAGGATTAAGGATTTGCAAGTATCCAAATGTGTGTTCGCGGAAAATCGCTTGGATACAAATTGTTCCTGTACGTTGAATTACGTGGAAGCGGACTAACTCACATTGCTGCCTTAATTCTTCTATCGAAATGATTGGGTGCGAGTACTATGGAATTACCCTCCCATAATTCGGTGTGGCAAGGTATTTGCGTATGGTGATGTAGCACTTATTCAATGTGAGCCGATGAGTGGCACAACTACACTGCAGTGCGTAAAGTATAACAAATGGGTTGTTTTCTTAGGCGTTTTGCCTAGCTAGTCAAATTTTTGTTCCGTCTTCCCATTAGCTCTAATTCCCCCCTCATGGGGACCAAAGAGTGCCTAATTTATCCGAACAAGGGCCCGCAACCTGTTGTATTTCGGGGGAACCCCGCGTTTCTCTCGTAATGCAATTCATTAGACCTATTCATAGAGTCGTAAAGATTGGTCGCTTGCGAGTGCATGAGTTTATCTTGACTTTGAGGTAAAACAGCGATTTTTTTTCATTTTCGCGTTAGTATTTCAATTTTGCTTATCCCTCAAAATGAAGTAATACCCAACCCTTGTCGGGAACCTTTGTGTTGAGTCCGAAGTGATTACTCAATTCTATTCAAAGTGCATTATAATAATAGGAGTATGAACATTAATTTTCTCAGTTGACTTGCGCTTCTCCTGATTAGGATTCTGACATTTTTCAGGAGAATAGCCTCGTACTATGCATCACATATGAGAAAGGCGTGGTTGTGTATTTAGTTCTTATCCATTTTCTTGTGCCATACGTAATTTTTCCGCAAATATTCCAATTTCGTCGGCGGAATTCGTTTACGTTAATCGAATAAAAAAAAGAATTTCCTGCGATCGCCCGCCTTATTAGTTACGGTAATTAATTCGAGGCGAAAAATTGTAGGACTCCCAAATATTGCCGCAATGGTTAATCACAGAGAACTGGATCGGAGAACGGGAGCATCTTCCCTTTCTATCTCTTCGCCTCGTTCACAAGTTTCTGCGCGGAGCGGTATGACCTCCCAACTTAAAAATCGAGACTTTTCCTGCGGTCTCCGTTTACCAGGTCGCGTCGGGGCGAATATAGATGGACGCTGGGCGTGGCGACTCGTATTTGTTTACTCTCTGTGGTGGGAGGAGGTGGGGGGAGATAGTTTTGCAAAAGTTTACGGAAGTGTATTGAAATACCCACGTACAAGGCTCGACGCGACGGGCATCGGGAGTCCGTTTGAGTTCTCCCATCTCCTCCCGTCGTCGCTCGTGGTGATGGGGAAAGATGTAGAAGTCGGTAGGGGGTGAAGGACGGGAGGCTTGTGTGTGATCTTTGTGTCCCACTGTGGTAGACGAGATGCACTTCATCTTGAAGAGGAAGGAGGCGGATGGCAAGGACAGCGCGGAGAGCATACCGTTAAAACCTGCGGGCAAGTGCGGTCGGTGCGGTGAAATCACTCCATTGCATCTTATTCCCTTTGACGTATTTAACTCTGTACGGCTTGGTAACTCGGGGGATGGGTTCGATTTTTTTTTTCACGTTCCCTAGGTTGATGAAGCACCTCTTCTGAAATCACGTCACGACCTGCGAGGACATGTTGCGGCACAAGCTTTTGACTTCGTGGTTTACGGTAAATATGGAACGTCAATAACGGTAATGACAGCCATATGATCTTTAGAGCATATTTTTTGGGACATTACCCCGTATTTAATTTTTTGGTATTTGCTAATCTTCAAAGGAGTGAGCCAGTGCTTAAATATATCTGGAATGGAATGTTTCTTTCATGCTATCCAGGTGATGTAATATGCCGATGCACTGGAGGGTCTCCGTCGGTATGAGGAGTATATTCGAATCTTACCCTCACAGTCGAAATGTTTGATTTGTCTCGATCAGTTTATTCGTCATTATCGTAAGCAAACACATTTTTGTACTGAAGTATTTCTCCTCTTTGAACATCAAGTAATGTCTGAATTATTACGTTTTTAGGTTGTTTGGAGTGAGACAAAGGCTGTGAAATCAAGGTGTTTTGAATTCTCATTTTTTTTAAACGGCATTTCGAATTCACTATGTCAAACATTCAGGCCAGTGCTACATCATGCCCAGCAAAGTGTATTTCCTGCGGTATTCTTGGTTTCAGCCAACGTTTCTACTCCACCGCTGCAGTCTTCCTCAGTATTCGTGAATTGTGTAGTAGTTTTTCACCGACTGTGAGACGGGGATAAATAAAAAAAAACCCCTATTAACTTTAAGGAACATCAAAGTTAACATGATTTATATTGAATTACGTTTACCGGTTCAAGTTCGCGGGGATTTTAACGTTCGTAGACAACTCGTAGTCAAAATCCCAGCATGTTTTTACTTTCAGCGCACACATGAAGACATAATTCGACACCAGATAAGTCTTGAATTATTGGTTAAGGATGTCGCACGAGTCTGATAAGGGGATAATTGAATCCGCACTCGCCGTCATTAATTCCTAATGTTTGTCACAAGGCAACAATTTCAGAGTGTAAAAATCATTCGCCTTAACCGGGATTTACGCTGAAATTGTTGCATTAAAATGCATATTAGCGGAAATGTCGCGGCATCTCCCACAGTGTCTTGGAATTTTTCCTTATATTTTATTCAATTTTTTCATTATTCCTTGCCGCATAAATGGAATTGACACTTTTAAACATGTAGATTGTTATACTATACACATAGGTGGCAAGGGTTTCAATGGATTTATGTGTAAATTCCAAGCATATAGCTGTAGTGTAAGACGCGCAAATAAAAAAATGATTCTTATGTCAGTTGAGGTGCAAATAAATTATGAAATTTAATAGACGGGATGCCGGGAAAGAGTTTTCGTATTTCGATGTATTAGGAAATTCAAAAGATATACGGATTAAGCTGTTCGTGGAATGCGTGTGAATGATCTTTTTGTAAAATTTTATACAAATGATTGAAAAGCCTTCTATCAACGTTGGAAATGATCAGAAGTTCATACTCTACCACTAACTACCAATTGGGTTGATTACTGTGCTTATGATTTTTTAATGCACCTTAGAAACTTAGTTGCTCGATCATCGTAGAAAGTAAGTCAATTATTTTGCGATGCATTCATGGATGAACTTTGTTTATTTTTGATGATGAAATGTGATCTCAAGTTTCGGGAGGAAAACTCACCTCTCCTCATGAGTAAAACTTGATTATAACACAATGAATACCGTTTTTTCGACGGTACATCTGCTTCGTTCGCTTCAACTGTTCGCAAAAGAAAAAAAATATCGAAATCGGTGTGCCAGGTGTTTCAAAATTACTTTCCACGGCGCAAATAAATGTCCACCTGGCCTTTCAAATTCCTGCGTCGGACGTGCTCCAAAATATATAAAGTACATTTACAATACCGCATATCTGGAAACATTAATTCCGAGCGCATTTACAATACAGTAACTTAAAGGAAATCCTCCACCTTAGCAGGGAGTTATCTGGTGCACATTTGTGCATTGACCTTGTAACCGAGGACGGTAACGTCGTCGCATAATTTGCAAGTGTTTGGGTAGTCGGGGCGTAATGTATTTCGTGGATATGGTGAAAAAAACAATAGCCCGCGGCTGTGACGCACGTACGGTTTGGCAACGCCGATTTCGTCTGCTATTAGCGGCCGGCCGTGTTCTCCACTCCCTGGTTGGAAGCGCTCAGGCGTAAGGTGTTGGCCGGAGAGGATAATGCGGTCGTGTTGCAAGGTGTAACGTGTGTGTAGGTACTGCTCCGGCGGGAAGCCATCCTCTCTTCGCTCTCTGATAAGCAAAAGCTCTCTATCCTCTCGTGTCAGTCGCGAGCCTTAGACCCTTTGTGTGCGAGTGGCTCTAATTTTTTGACTACGGGAAACAACTCTTCCGCCTTCTCTTTTGAGTAAAGACGCTGCGGGCGTCAGCCAAAGAGATCATGTTTCTCGTGATATGGCGAAGCGGATGCCCGCGCTATCAGGTTCCGTATTTGTGCTAGTAATCTCACACGAGACCGAATGACTTCGACGAGAAGGAGAGTAGGCGGGGTGGATGAGTCTTCACTGGGTTCGTCGACACGCATTCGATGAAATTCGTGGCTCGTGCCAGCGGATTGAATGTGGTGTTCTCTGGCATTATTATCTGCAAGAGGTCTCGATAAAAAATTGTGTATTCGTGGACCATAGGATCTTGGTCAAATCACCGATTTATTGAACTCTAATACCTCCTACTGTGCGATGTTTTTCGGAAAGCATGAAGTAAGAAGATTTTTTTGCATTAACTGTTGAGTGGGAAGGTTAATCCACTCGGAAACTTCGTCAGCTTACATTACGCAGATTTGATCACTGGTTTTCCTTCGTCCACTGCGCTTCAAAGGCTGATCAGTTTAGTAAATTAGCTATTAAGTCTTACTCGTGAGATCACTTTGCAGTTGCTTTTCTACAATACTAATACTATTTTATCAGTTTGTGGGAAAATTGTGCTATCATCCCTGAAGGCATGAGTCAATTATGTTCAAATAGACACGTTCAAATCTTTGTCCAGGGCGCTCATTGCAATGTTATAGAGGGAAAAATGTGAAATTGACCATAATAAGAGGTCGGTCGTGATTTTGAAGCTGCCACAGGGCATGGGCATTCATTGGTAATCTTCTCGCAGCATTCTGAGCTTTTGTGTGGTTCCGCGGGTTGTCCGTACACCATACTGGAACAGACCTTTTATGAAGATTTTTTGGACCTTAGTTCTCAATGCCGACGACATAGGTAATGTTCGCGTCGATTGATAGCCGTACATAAACGGGTTTCTTAGTGCGTTGAATAGAAAGTGAATGATTTTTGCGGGTAGATCACGGGGTGAATTTTGTATTTTAATTCTGTACCTAAAATTATTAGATTAAACGTTTGAATGGGAACCGTACTTGAGTCACATTTTTTTATATAAAACTATAGACGAACCGAGCTAAAAAAATTGAAAAAGCAAAAAAAAATTGCGAATTGCTCGGATTATTAGTTTGTAAAAAAATATGTGGACTGGTTGGATTCAGAGTCATAATTTTTCGAAATTTTGAGTGTTTAAAGGTGTTCGCAAATCTAATGTGTTTAAATTGTATTTGTGTGATATCCACTCTGGCTGCCTCCTAATTTTGTTCATCCGTGTGCAGCGAAGCTTGTCTCAGAAACCCTTGGGGTATTCATTCAAGAATTCTAGCATTTATGTTATGGAGTGAACGAAGAAACCATTGATTGGTATCCATCGCCAGTAATAAATGACTTAATGTTATTGAATTTATATTTCTTGAATAGCGAACTAAATTAGAGCATCACCAACGTGATCAAATTGATCATTTACCTTGCTGTTGCCTTGTTGCCGTTTGGTCTTTTGCATTTAAATCATAAGAAATATTCAGAGAGAAAAATTAGTTAACGGGGAATAGGTCTCAAGGGAAAAACAGCGCGGAGACCATCTTAAAATGCCAAATGACAGCATTCTTGCTCGGACCACAGCTGGGGGAGAGTTGTCTGAATGTAAAGTGGTTTTTTGCGATGTAACCGCAGCGCCGTGAATCGAATAAATGAAATACATTTGGGAGACTTCCAAAGTTAAATCTCCTGATATGTAAAGTATCGCGGGTGTGGTCGACGTGTGCCGTAATATGTGGAAATTGCGGAGTAATGCGGGCTGGCTCGCCAATGGAGTGAAGCGATGCATATTTGGTGCGGGAGTCTGTGGATTGAGAAAGGTTGTGATTGAACAGAACGAAGGAATACGATCATTGCGCAAGTCGAGTATTATCGTCGCGCGTAGATTGGGTTTTGTTTGCTACTGCTCTGCGGATTCACTCAAATGTCATAAACATAAAAATCTCGGATTTCCATTTATTAACGTACAAAAGGGGATACCTTTATCGTAGTGATGTTAGCTGAAATTTGATTGAGTTATTTTGAACGTTGATTGATGAAATCATTTTTGCCAAGTCTGAATACGAGTATATCAGTTTACCAAGACAATGGTTTTTTTCCATTTTTCCTAGGCTGCTCCCAGATTGACATAACGCCTAGAGTGGTTAGCCTTTTATAGGATTTTTTAAACAGGAGTGCCGAGAGCGAGCTTCATGACTGACGCTGGACCGCGGTCAGAATAATTCTGCACGGGAGTTAAAAGGTGGTGGTAAAAACTACGATGTTCCGCATGTGTTAGCCACGCTTCGATACATTATATTTTTTTTTAGTTGATGACAGTTACTCTGAGTAAGGGCGTTGAGAAAAGATTAGTTAAACTTCTATGTAGGGCGTCGTAATGACTTCGACAGAAACCTGATCGTTGAGACAAGATGATAAGCGTGGATTTGATGTTTTTGTGATGTTGGTGTGGAAGGATGGAAAAGTTAATGGACAAAAATAAAAACGAACGGAGAGTACTAGGCATGTTGGGGGAGGGGGGATGGTTGTTGAGAGAAATCAAAAAGATGTAGGAAAGATGGTTTTAGAGAATTTTGGTTGGCTTTGAAGTGGTTAGCGCAGGGATAGAGGGAAGAGCGTAAAACAGAAGTGTGTGGAGGTAAAGAATGAGGATGTTGGACGGGTTGAAGGAAGGCGGAAAGTATGAGGAACTGAAAAAAGATTTATTTTAGTTTAGGATGTCACGTTTTGTCTAGTTAAGTGAGAATTAGAAATTAATTGTTCATTCTAATCCTAACTCCAACGTTAAGACTACTGCCATTAAGAATAATAGAGGGGAAGGCTTTGAAAGGAATGACAAGGGACGTGGGTAAAAAAGGATGTTGGAACGGAAAATCTTCCAAAAGTATATTTACGCACAACTGTTGGGATTGCGCGTAATCCGACGGCCGTGGTTTGGGAGGGGGGAGTACACGGTGCGTTATCTGCCTTCTGGGGATGCAGGACGCTCATGCGCTCTTACTTCATCAAACCGCACCAAGCAGGAGGAAGCCATTCCCCTCCTCAAACCGGAGGCGGTGGGACCGAGATTAATTCCTGGATTGTAAACATTTCCCTCTTCGGTCCGGGGTTCCATTTAAGAAGGTTTCCTTGTCCCTTTCGTTTCCCCTCCGACGCGACGGACGTGCGAAGATGGCCAGCGGGCCTCCGCAAATTGCGGCGATAATGGGAGTGTTGCTCCCACATCAGCTGAGTGGTTGACCATTAGTGTCTTGCGACACTTTTTGTGGGCCACTTTCTGACGTGACCCGAGGTGACCTTCTCTCCGAACGCCTCCTTCCCCTCCCCCGGCATCGTAACGTCATTTTTTTTGTGGGCGTAAGGTTCCTCCGGGTATCCATTTAAAATGAAACACCGTGGGCAACTTGAGCGACGTTAATGGGTAATTTTTCGAATAGATTTTTTTTCTGGGAAACTGTTACCATTTTTCAATTTGTTAGGTTGGTTGTCCAATAAGTCTTTAGGAGAAAATAGGAAAAACAAATTATTTTTGGTAGATTTTTTTTGTTTTTCAACATTAACTCCCTTTATTACTCCCCACACTTTTCCCAGCGCTTTTTACAATTTTTTTAAGTTGTTCAAAAAGTAGGATTTCGGAAGGTCCTCAAAATAGGCATCTTAGTTGCCGGTGACCTCTTCGTCCGTCGGGAATCTTTTTCCGCCCAACCATTTTTTGCAGTTGGGAAATTAAAAAAAGTATATCAGCATATCTGGTGAATACGGTGGACGTTGTAATAATTCGAACTTTTTAATTCCATAATTTTCGCCGTCAAAATGCTCAGGTGTGCACCAATGCATTTTCTTGATAGATAGGATTTTTTTTTATTTGCCAAATGGAGACTGTTTTTCTTGATTTCTTTGCTGAAACGGAGCAATAACGACGCACAATACTCCCCATTAATCGTTTGTCCTTTTTCTAAGTAATCGATGTAGATGATTCCGCGGGCGTCCCAAAAAAACTGTCATCATAATCTTATTTGGCGAGTTCACCGTCTTTGGAGTGTAGTAGGGTAACCATGTTTCGTCAACAATAATGTATCGACGCGGAAACTCGTCAGGATTTCGACGGAAAATTGCCCAACCAGCCTCCGAATCGACCCCGCCATTGCGTTTATTCTCCACTGAGACCGAATGCCCTACTCATCTTGTCAGGTTTTGCTTCATGCTCAATTTTGCATGCTAAAATGAAAACTATGTAGCTTGTGAAATGTCTGTAGCTTCAACTGTTTTGCCAACTTTCATTCGTCGATCACTCGAAACCATATTGCGAATTTTGCCAATCATTTCGGGAGGGAGCCACTTCCCCTGGACGTCCCGAACGATGTTCATCATAATTGGATGGATATTCACGTTTAAACTCATTAACCCAATCGTAAACAGTCGTAAACACTCTTTTTTTCATTTTTCTAAGTAAGCAAAAGTTTTTTGTTTCAATTGATCGTGGAAATTAACCCACGTCATGGATGTAACTAAAACCTTGACAGCAGAAGAGGCTTGCTAAAAGCGAACATTTTCCGATATTACGGGCGCCATCCGTTGGATTTTATAAGGACTGATTGAAGGACGCACGTATTCGGACAATTCTGTCGTTTCCTTTGTCTCCATGGTCTTGACAAGCCGTATTTGATGTCAATAGTTGTCACATGCCTGCCGACCTGCCAGTTGGGAATCGAATCCTCGACTGGGAGTAGGACGCGCCATCCACATGGTATTGTGTGATCTCCCTTCCAAGTCAATGATTCCAGTTGAATCCAAGTCGCTGGCCGGCAATTCATAGGGGTTTGTCCACCTCTGCTTCTTGTCTTGCGCATGTGTGCTTTTCATGTACAATGTCACACGACTCAATACAATAATTTCAGAGTATAAAAATCATTCGCCTTAACCGGTCGAATGATTTTTACACTCTGAAATCATTGCATTGAAATGAATATCAGCGTATGACTCCGTTAAAAGTTACTGTTGCGCCATCTGCAGCAGTTTCTTGGTATAAGTCACACGATTCTTTTTGAGTTGCCCATTCCTCTCCCCTCTTGGCTAACCTGTTCATCTCCCAAACGAATTAATGGCGGTTACCTAGGTGATTCCGCTTTGAAAACGCCTCCAAAATCGGTAGTTTTGTCGGACGAGCACAATCGGGGTGAGATTGAAATCTCATTGTTGCGATGGGTTGAGCGTTGGCCTCACGCAACTCAGGTCCGGCTTCAATACAATGCGGGGCTGAGTTCTTCCGGTGGTCGATTTCTTGAATGCTCTTGGAAGAATAGTATTATTATGTATATTCCTACCTTTGTTTGGGTTCCGTGTGAAGATCTCAGGCCAGCTGCACTACCCTAACCGTCGCGTCGGAAAGAACATTGCATGAATTGGGCGAGTCTTCGTTGCAGTTCCTTAAAGAGAGGGCTAACGCCGACGCGGCAGATGCCTGCTCATCCTTCCTTTCTCTATCCTGAGAAATCTGCCCCTCTGCCACCATTCCCACCTATCCAGTATGGCGCAAATAATCTTAGCTGTGGGACTCCTTCAGGTAACAAATGTCACCAAAACTACCACTACCTTCACGACTGCCCTCACTGCACTAATATACTTACTATTTGCAGGGGTTATCTCACTTGCCCGGACTGGTGCTTTGGGGGTCCTTTGCTGCCATTCGTTTTCACCGGCACAACGTCAGTGCACGAAAAATCAGGTTCAAATTATTATCTACTTATTCTCTTCCGCTAATCCTTTTTGTGTTAACTGTACTTGAATCCCTCCTTTTACCTCCTTAGGACTATCTATTAGAAGCTCATTGTGTTTGCCCATCGGACTTAGCAAACGAATGTTTATTTGTCATAGTTTCCATTTATAGCAATATACACATACAAATAAAAATGTTACTTTCAATAGTCAGATCAGGTGAATACGAACAGATAAGTTTAATTATCGTCGAGTTTTTACATTTACCATTGTGTGTTGTACACACGGACAAAGTAGTAGGGACGTAAGGAGAAGAATTGCGCTAGGCAAGGAGGTTTTCTCAAGGAGGAGGGAGTTGATGACGGGGACGTTGAGAAGGGAGGTTAAGAAAAGACTCGTAAAAACTTTGATATGTAGCGTAGCTATATGTATCAATGTATGTAGCTATATGATATGAAGCGTAACGTACGGCGCGGAAACATGGTCGCTGAGCAGGAGGATAGACGTAGATTGGAGGCTTTTGAAATGTGGGTGTGGAGAAGAATGGAGAAGGTGAAATGGACCGAAAGGAAAACAAATGAGGAAGTACTAGAGATAGTGGATGAGGAGAGGGGTTTGTTGAGAGAAATTCTATGTAGGCAGGAAGAATGGATGAAAGGCGTATTGAGCGGCAATGGGATGTTGGAGAAGGTAATAGAGGGGATAATGTTAGGCAAAAGAGGAAGGGGCAAGAGTAGGATAGGGATGTTGGACGGGATTAAGGGAGGAAAGAAGTACACAGAGATGAAGAGGGACCTGATGTAGAGTAGGTTGCTGGATTGGGTTTTGTTTGGAGTTGCAAAATGTTTGTGTGATAGTTGTGTCCATCGAAAAAAACCTACCTTAACCGGTAGATTACCTAGTAATAATGTTGTACACATGGCTTGGGTTTAGGTGTCTATTTACTTGATTTCGAAGTTATTAATGGATATTAATTTTTATGAGAATATAGGGTAACTTTCGCGCTTCTTTTATTCTTATTTCTGTGAGTCCTTGAGATTTTGGAAAAATAAGTGCAATGAAAGTGCTCATTGGCGATTTGGTGCTAACGAAAATTTGTCACCTTGCATTGGACTGACGAGAAATATGCTTTCTGGTGGCGAAGTTTTGATAATGTATGACGGATGCATGAGGCTGTTGCATGAATGAACAGGATTTTACTGCATCGTTTGTGCCCGTTGAAGGAAAATGAATCGTTTTGTGTGCCATTAAAATGTTTGAGCGGTGCGATAAAAAGCGAATGAAGGCACCTCATCAAATTATATTAGGTCGTATTCGAGTTTTACGGGAATGGAACTGAGTGATGTTGAAAGTATCCGGTGAAATGTTGCCCTCGCGAATGGAGTCCGATTCTCGAGTGCAAACGACGGGTTCATCAGTTCTAGAGATTAATCATGAGCCAGATGGCGGGATGTTGCGCGGTTGCCTCGGAAGAAAGCACCAGTAGTCGTGATATTTAAGGTGGAGGGACAATGAGGCGGAGGAAATTTCAAAAGAATGATGCTGTTCAAGTTGTTGACTGTATTGTAATACTTACGCTGGCTATGTTTTATCCTCTCGTCTTAGAACATCCCTATAATGCTGGGTTAATTTTGTTATCTGCTATTTCGTAATTGTAGCTAGTAAAACGACGCCATGTTTGTTAGCACCTAAGTTTTATTGGTGTCATTGTTTACAACTACAGTGGCGGTCTGATATGGCATGAGTACGTTTTGAAAAATGCTCCGTATGAATCCTCACCTTCACTCGTTGGCCGAGAGAAGGTGTGTGCCAAAGGTCGGCTTCCCCTTTGAATTGTTGGTATGGTTTCACATGTCTATTCATGGCTTAACTCTGATTTATAGCTCGGAACTCCACGAATTGAATTCCCATTAAAATAGCAGCCTCTATGCTGACCGTTATTACCAGGCCGATTCCGAAAACGATTTCTGTTGCTTTGATTTTCACTTACTCCTTATTGTTCACGTATGCATTGAAATTATTATCATCCAAACAGTATAATTTAAATATACAAGGAACGTAACTACGGTCGTGAATCAATGTAAACAAAAAATAAGAAATATCTGGACCGTAAACTTAATTGGCACTAAGTGATAAGAAAGAAAATGGAAAGAAAACACAAGAGCCAAAATAAATAATAAAAATAATAAATAATCAAATAAACTTACAACCACTCGATCACTAGGGGGCGTTACGAAATAACTTTCACTCTCGTGAATCACATTCACGTACACACTCAGGGTTTGCAAGGATCCCTTCTATGTCAGTGACCCGTCAATCATACAAATAAATGAAAATTGTAAAAGGATGTAATGAAACAAAAACAACTTACGTGGATACACGGTCCCTTGATCACTCAGGTGTGCTCGAAAACCAGATTTTCGAGCGCACATGAAAACAAGAAACCTTTGTGATTCACAAATACTCACACGTTCAGGGTTTACCAGGATACCTCCTAGGCCAGGGACCCGCCAATCACACAGAAATAACTAACCTGAAAATAAGGGACTTCGGTAAAACGCAATCACTCAGGTTCATCCGACCTTTGTGAAACCCACGCACTCACTCATTCAGGGTTTACAAGGATTCCTCCTTTCTCAGGGACTCGTCAATCACACAAACAAAATTAAAGAACTAAAATTGTGGGTAGATAAGTGTCTTTTCTTTCTTATCACTTATTGCCAATCCAGTTTACGGTCCCGGTAGTTCTTATTTTTTGTTTACATCCAAACAGTATTTTGAATTTCTAGAGGATTTTTCGTGTGTTAAGTCGGGATCGCAAATATTTCAGGGAGACTCTCGTCACAGTTTTGAGTTTCGGGTGAGGCCGCGATACCGGCAACTAGCATTGAATAAATTACGATTCACTTCTGTCATTTGCGTTTTGAAGTTGGAATCAAATTAAATGTTAACCCAATCAAAAATGTTAAATGATTAGAAAGATATTGGGTGAATTCCTCCAAATGACCTCGAATTTTATGCCAGAGTAATACGTTCTGTCATCCCGTTTCCCCCAGTCTCATGATAACTGTTACTGGTGCTAATACATTTGAAAAAGTTGTTCACAGTCTCTAAATGCAATTTTACGAGAAAAGAAATTTCGGAAAACGTAATAAATGCGGTCTCAAAGTCACATTTTGACTATTGGAATTTGGGTCTCCAAGCAGAGCACTTGAAGTAAATTAACCATATTAATCGCGAGGGAAACGATAATTTTCGCAAACCATGATGTCTTTTTTGCTCTCTTGCATTGTGTTCCACTTAAGCGAGGGGGAAAAGTCATGCAATCACCCCTGCTCCGAATTCACGCCCGGATAATGCGACCATGCGTTTCGGTCTCACCAGATTTCATCTCATTTCCTGAGAGATTTTCCGCTTGCCTCTTCAAATTGGTAAAGCTTCGATCCGTCGAAAAGAGAGATCGTCTCCAAGGAAATCCTAATGTATTCAAAGATTCCATAATAAAGTGTGTCTGATGTTATTTTGAAAAGTGCATTGTTCAACCCTAAGATTAATTTACTTCAGGATCCAAAAGTTTGATAAGACGCGTCTAGTAATAAAATTTAGATTGGTGCGTAAATGCTAAATAGAGTCGGAAATAGTGTGACATATGAAATAATCGCTAATTACGTTCTAATGACCACACGCTATGGGACAGTAAATTGTGATACACGTAGATACAAAATTTCATCGTTAGTACATGCATGGTTGTACTGATGTGCGATTTTCTAGATGCCTTCCTTGTATCCATACTGAAAGAATTCGTAATTTTCCACAGATTTAATGAAATCTGTGGAAAAGTACAAAGTCCTTTATTGTGGATAATAAATAAAAATTACCAAACAATTCAAAACAATCAAACAATCCAAAATTACAAAACAATTCCAAAATAAACAAAATCAATTATAATTCCACGACGTGAAGCCTGACGCAGTAGAATATGGAAGGTTGCATTGTAGACCCGATTCAGGTGTACGAGCTGTGTTCAAATATTTGACGGGAATTTTAATTTTTCGGACAATAATATTTATTTATTCTTATACATTGATGTTGTCACCTTCAAAGTAGTCCCCATTGGAGATTATGCCCTTGTGCCAGCGCTTCTTCCAGTCCCCGAAACACTTCTCAAACTCATCTTTGAGATGGCCTTAAGTTCTTTCAGAGATGCGCTTTTAATGTCATCTGCGGCTGTAAAACAACGGCCCTTCAAGGTTCTCGTAATTTTTGGAAATAGTAAAGAGTCACACGGAGCCATATCTGGCGAATATGGAGGCTGGGGCATCATTACAGTACTGTTTTTGGCCAAAAATTCACGAACAAGCAATGAAGTGTGAGCTGGTGCATTGTCGTGGTGCAAAAGCCATTTTGGAACGAATTTTGCTGCCACGCGTTTCGTACCCAAAAAATTGGAATTCCATCGGGTTCTTACCTCACCCCCCCCGGATCTTAATTCCTTTCCGTCGTGACACCAGGCACGAGGGTCCACCCCCGCACTGGACGCACCCCGTGTCAGAGTCGTCAAGGATATTCCCCGATAGGGGGTGTGGTGTGCCCGTCTTTTAAAGGCGAAATCCCGAAAGAAAAGAATGGCCACGGCTTAAGGGGGAGGTTGAGTTGGGAAGCCGATTGACTGGGTTTGGGGTGAGGACAATGGTTGGGATAGGAGGGCAAGGGAGAGGACGAAAAGAATAGGGGGGAGACGAAACGAAGGAAATGATAGCGGTTGGGGGATGGGGAGGGGAAGAAAAAACGCGGACGAGAGAGAGATATTTCGAGGGCGTGGTGTCTTCGCTTGTTGCCATGACTACGTCCTTGAGTTCTCGGGCGACCTTGGGGGAGGCTAAATGCGATGGGTGGGGGAGGAGGGAGGTTAAAGTCGGGAGTTACGGAAGGACGCGGGGGAGGAAATGGACGGGACGAACTTCTACATTTCCTGAGTGCCGTAAAGAGGGCGAGGAAGTGGATTTTTTTTTGGAAAAGGAAAAATCGGGTAAGAACTGGTGAGGGCACTGAAGACGTGATGTCGGTTGGATTTTCAGGATCGTTTTCCCCGCCCGGGTAAGGTCGTCGAAGATTTCGCGTGAAGTTGGAGGGTTATGTGTAAATTCCCTAAGCGTGCGTGCGGTAAATGCTTCCAGCGATGTAATGGAATCGTGTAGGGAAGTATCATGTATTTTTTTTTATATCACGCACTTTTCCTCTTTCGATTCGCGGAAAGTTGTCCGCTAGGTAGGCGACTGCCTCAGTGAACTCCGGCTGCGCGCAATATTTTTTTGCGGAGAAAGTGCCAGTATGTTTCTGGTTTTCCTCTCCCTCTCCTCTCTCTCCTTCCCGGAGCCGCGTCTTCGCCCAGGGAATAGCGCCGCCTTCACACAATTTGGCCGAAGCAGTCCCGTTCCTACGTGTTTATTTCACACTTCTCAAAATTTTCTATTCTGCGGTGTTATAACACACCCCATCCAATATTTTCCCCCGGGGAGGTTTTTATTTTCGTCTTCCCTTCGAGTAGATGTCGTTTTGGTCGAATGTTCCATAACTTTCACCTGCGGAGGCGATGTCTAATTTTTAAAGCGTCTCATTTCTTATCATCTTGATCACAGGGATGGGTACATTAAAAATGTTCCCCCGTATTCGATGTTTATTTATCAATTTTCCAAAGTTGAAGTGAGAATTGAAACTCTCCATTCCCGTGGCGACATCCGAGGGAGCTAGTCGCAAATACAGCAGCCTGGGCTTTATACAGCCCAATCGACTTTCGAGAATTTATTTTATGAGTTACATCTCCGTTGGGATTGTTAAAGGGACTCTTAAAGCTTTCACCATCCGGTTTTGTGAGGCTAATTTGTCGTAAAAGCACTGGGAATTGGTTTTATTAGAGGGTCCTTAATCTCAATTTTGAGTGATTCGATGAGACCAATGTCTTATTATTATCAAAATGCTGACGGTAATGGGGTCCATAAATTGTGCTGAAAAAATCAACTTGGTTATTATGTAAAGGTAACAATCAGTCTTGTTTGTTATATAGGGAAGAGGAAGGAAAACCATCTGTAAAATCCGCTCCTATTTTTATTTGTCACAATTTGAAATGGTACTTTGCGTTTACATCGTTCGTAAATAAAATCTAGAGTGAATTTTCTGGTTTATTGCTTTCTTTTAAAACGCAGGACATACATATTAACATTTTAGGAAAGGCGTCGAGGAATTCCACAAAGTATAACCTGATGCTTCAAATTTTTACAACTCATATTATGAAAATTTCAGTCTACAAACAAAACCCAATCCAGCAACCTACTCTACATCAGGTCTCTCTTCATCTCTGTGTACTTCTTTCCTCCCTTCATCCCGTCCAACATCCCTATCCTGTTCTTGCCCTTTCCTCGTTTGCCCAACATTCTACCCTCTATTACCTTCTTCAACATTCCACTACCGCTCAATACGCCTTTCATCCATTTTTCCTGCCTCCATACGGAATCCATTATTCGAGTTTAAATATAGGAAATAGAGTAATTATGGCATTCCTTCACTGCGAATAATTAATCCTACTTAAGTTAATTGTTAAAAACAGCTGCATTATGCAACGAAATTGATTTACTAGCAGTGATTAACAACGAATTAAGTGACACCACGACATATATTTGTTTTTCTTTTTGTGTAAATTGTTTTAATTTTTCTGATGCGATTTTGAATTTGTAAACCTAAAATAATTAGTTATAATGGAGCTATCTAAAATTTTATTTCGGAAATCAGCCAAACCATATTTATGCTAAATGATATCTTGTAGCCGTCGCAATATCCGAAAATTCATACGCTCACAAAAGGACGAATGATGGGCTGCAGGTCAGCGAGTCAAAAGGCAAAGGCTCCTTGATAATTATGAGCTATAAAAATGCAGTCGTCCTTGCCTTGACTACCGGTCGCCTGTCGTATTGCGTCCAAGACAGCGATATGTTTTTAAAATGAATGGAATGAGATGGATGGAATGGAATGATAAAACGAAAGTCAAGAGGCGGGTTCGAAGATCGAATTTTATTTCGTGTGTTTCCGTTTTTGGTGTCGATTAGCTTATCTGTACTTTGGCATATGACGCTGCTAACAGAGCCGTGCATTCACTCGGACATGCTAGGAAATGACTATTGCCCGCACCCAGAATGTAATGATTTGGGTGCCGGCCATTAATCTTTCTAAAATTGCCGTATCCTACGAAAGGTTAAATAGTTTTTCGGATGCTCATATCTTTCGAATTATTTAATTGATGGCATCCGCTAAACATCATATGAATTTTTTCCCCACAGTCATTTTAAAAATTCAATGAAAAACTCTTGTTTCTTTTTCTTTTCTTGGTCCGTCGGATGGCACTGCGGTATGCGAATATTGGCTCATCCCGAATGTCCTCACGATTGTGTTCTTCTGTAACCTCTAAAATTTTGAGCTCTAGCACCGCAAGTGGTTGTTAAATTGCAGTCAGGGTTATAATCTCGATTCAAAAATAAATTTTACAACAAAAGTATTTTTTTCGTGTCAAATACATTTTATACAAAATTTATCGTGTGTATAATCTGCCTAACTGATTTCAGTCTATATTTCTAGAGACATTTAAATTGCATAAAATTATTTTATTCAAAACAGTTGCCAAAGAAAAATGTGTTGGTGAATGCTCTTAATTTTGTACTCGTATTTCAAGGTGCTATTACAGAGGGTCGCGGTAGTCCAGGGGGTAGAGCGTTGGACTACTGACCGGAGGGCCCGAGTTCGCGGGCAGGTCACTTTGGGCACCTGCAGCTCCACCCAAGCTATGTGATGTCCTGGGAAACCATAACCGGCACAGGGAAAGGAACTGACCCCCCTACCCTGATGTGTGAATTTCACACGCCGTCGGGCTTAGTACTGGGTGAACTCTACCATAATCTACCAAACTGATCTTCGGGTTGTTTACTGTGTTTATGGTTTATGTTGTTATTACTTTGCAGTGTGCATTCGACAAAATGCACGCTTAGTAGCTTCATGTCCACCATTTTTACCTCACAATGGGACGGTGTGAGTTAATTTATTTTTTTAATTAGTGCAGGCTCAGTTATTTAGAACTCCTTAGAATTGAGAACACTTAGAATTGGTGGAGCTATTCCTGGATTTCCTATGCATGTGCTCTCTACAATCACCTTGGCTTTCGCGTATTTTGATGTGCGATAAATGTAGATCTATTGGAATATTTTTGCTTGAATTCGTACAATTTTGGTCGAAAACCGGCCACTGCAGCAATCTACGAGATCACGGCCATGTGCGTTTCAAAATGTTAGTCCTCTCACGGAAGAGGATGAGCGCAAGTGGAAGGCTTTTCAGACGTGGACGAGGTGTGATATGAAGAAAAATAGCTTAATCGAGTGGAGGAAAAAAGTGAACAAGTTTAGCTATATGAGACATGAGAGGGCGTTGGGGAGAAGTGGTCGAAGAAGAAGGAAATATTGGACGGAGGAGAAATGGAGGGGTAATCGGATGTTAAGAATTATCACGGAAGGGAGAACACATACGGGAGTGTGTGACGACTCGAGTGAGATGGATGGTCTCGTGGTCAGGGCATTTGGACCCCCACCAGGGGCTCCAGATAAGAATACGGGTTATCATCCTGGTAACCCCGGTAATTTTTTTTGGCCAGGTGTTGATTTATGTATGTAATCGATCCGCACACGGTGCAGGAAACGGATTTGGCCCCTTACCCCGGATGTACGTGGAATGTAAAACATAGTATGTACTGAATTGTATCCTCATGTGGTAAACCAACCTTCTATTTGATGGAGGTGGGCTAATTAGATGAAAGCGCAGCGAAAATGCCCTTTGTAATTTACGTTAATTGGGATCACCAACTCACACCGCTTTGTGAGTGCTTCTTTACCTGAGGCAACTCATCTTTTAATGTCCCCGCTACTCTGCTCACCAGCTTGCAAAACACTTAATAAATACTTAACCTATTTAGGAAGTGTTTTAGAGGAGGGTTTGACAGTGTGAAAGGATCATTATAATGATTACCAGGCATAAAGAAGCGTTTACAAAGGGACAGGAGTTGATGACAGGCATCTAGAGTAAAGATGTAACGAAGAGACTATTGACAACTTTAGTATGGAGCGTAGTTTTGAACTCGTAATGGTTGCCACCTCTGATAAATTTGTACCTTTTCATTTATGTAAACTCCGAAGAGGAATTGTTTTGTATGATGAGGATTCCGGCTTTTTTATGTTTGTTGTACATTCTATGCGGCCACAGCAGAGGGGAGAATTTCGGGAAAGTGAGGTAAAAAGATGAATAGAATAGGCATTTTGGATGCAATAATGGGAGTTAGAAAGTATGCATGGCCAAAGACCGAGTATTATAATCTGTTGTCTGGGGTTTAAGGATATTTTATGCAGGGCGTAGAGACAGCCATTTTTAGTGTGATGGTACATAAAAAGGCATACCCTAATTCGGTAGATTATTAATAATAATAATTTTGGATTGAAATTCTAGTCATGTGATATTGGCGTCACGTTGCGAATTTTTGGTAAGGTTGTTTGTGTGTGTATTGTCTTTTATGCACAGAATATCATGGATCAGGAGTCCTGAATGCTGTCAAATGTTCAGAGGTAGCCAGCTTCGACTGGGTGGATTACCGGTGACGGAATGACTAGTCTTCGATTCGATTGGTCTCGATTCGGAGTCACCGCTCGTTGGGACGAAATATGATGGTCCTCTCCACGAGATGAGATCTCAAGACACGTCGGAGTCGTGATTTCAAAAGCGAGGGAAGCTTCGGATATGGAAAATTATCGGCGAAGGGATAATTCGTTTCCGAGATCCATCGTCCACCACCTTCCTCGCAAGTTCCCTCGGTCCCCGTCACGCGCCGGCGGGGAGGGAGGGAGATCTTCCCTCCGAGGACTTCTCCGACGCGGATCGTTTCATTTTAAGTGGGGGTTGAGGCCTGGAAAAGAGCGGGCGAGGGAGAGACTTAATCGGCCCCTTTTCGAGGCGGTCGGAGTGTTTTAAAGATCTGCCATTTTTTTTTTAATTATTATTTTCTCCCCAGTGGTTGCTCATGTCGAGGGGTAATTCTCGATGGGAGGATTGAGGAAAAAGAGAAAAAGATAGAAAAAAAATTTGCCCGCGGATGGTGGTGCTTCTCGGCCCGAATTGGCTCCATGTCATGAATAAAATATGCGGAGAAATTATCGCCGTGGTATAATGTGTGTGTGGAAACCACGCATCCCGTTGCAGGTGAAAAAGGCTCTAAGGGAATAAGGGGAGCGGATGTGTGCTCGTGTCTCTTCCCAGCGAGAAGTGATTTGAGATTAGCCAATATGGGAAGGTTTGAATTTGAATGGGAATCGCTTCAGGAGCAGTTGCGTCTGAAGTTATCGCCGTAGAATTACGATCTGCGATAGCCAAATGTCGGGACGCATCTATCTGCGACTTCATCTGCCAACGAAAATTCTCGGGCTGGAAAACCATTCTTGGCCGTTTTATTCATTTAGTATCTGCTGCCTGGTACTGTACTTGCTTCTCCTCCGGTGATCCTGTTGATTTTCACATCGAAGACACCGCGGGGCGAATGGATGGAAGGGAATAATTGCGGATGAATATCAAAATGCATGTGCATAATATTAATTTTAAGAAACGACGTAGAAGAAGAAAGACATTATATTGTATTAAATACTAATATGACCGCGGGAGAAGCGCAATGCGTAGAAAAGTTGAGAAAGTGAAGTATCAATCCTGCAAAACGTGGTAAGTCTGACAAATTCATAATTAAACCATAAAAATGTGTGTGCAATTAATGTGATGATTGTGAAATTATCATGAATTGATTTAATTGCGAAAAGATTACATTTCATGGGCAATGCTGGTACACGTGCGCCTCATTCTACAAAGAGACATGTGCTGGCAGTTTGCCATTCATCTTCTCAGAATTATTTCGTCAGCGTGTCGAATTATCACTCCAATTTATTGTATCGTGTCAAGTTATTTGCTTCCTTTAAGTTCTCACCGGGAAAAAATGTGATTCGGGTCGCAAAAACTGAAAGTGGAGGAGGTTTTTTAAATTCAGAGCTGGTACTAACTACTATTCCGTCTCAGTTACTGTATCTATATAACTGCTAGATGTTTTCATGCAGCCCCGGAATATCACGCGTTCAATTTCCTTGCTGAAGGGGTTAATACGCTTACATTCAAATTTATGGTTATAAAGGTTTGCTTCTTGCCTCAGTTGGTGTAATAAAATGCATTGAAAATTCAGATGTAATTTTAGTGATGGAATACTCAGGTGTGATTCGCCACTTCTCTCCGCCGGCGGCTGACAGCGGCGTGCTAATTTGGTCATTCCCTCTCATACTTCCGTTCGGGCGCATATAATGGTGGTGGGAGGAGTCATGGTCAACGTGACCTCCCTTAAAGCCCCTCTCCAAACTGAAATGTTGAAATACGCGATGTGTATGGGATCTAGAGCCAAAACAGGGACATGGTTCAGAGCTTTGTGGCGCTTTTCTCATCTCGTGTCACCTTTGACAATCTGTAAACGAACTGTGTGTTAACACGTGTGGATTCCCTGTATATTTACAATCATTTTTCGTTATTACGTCGCGACCTTAAGCCGTGTTGTTAATTGCTATCACACTCTTTAAGGAAGGAGGTTGGCGTGTGGGTTTAAATATGGCTTATTGTAATTCAGATGATTTTAGGAGTATTTGTTTGGTGTTCTGATAGTCGGGGCTGAAAAATTTAACGTAGATAAGGTATTGCATCCATCAAAATTCTACCTGTACCAATAGATTACCCTTAATAATTTTAACCCTTGAGCGATATTTACCCTGACGTTGGTAACCAGTCGACCACAAGGTCACTACTCTAGGGTGTTTTCTCCTCACCTAATCGGGTCTTAGACACTTCCTTAATTTTGCGTCAATCGGACAAATCGGTGGTCCGACACGACGCGACGTCCCAGTGCCGGACAGCAGCAATGGATGCACCGTCGCTCCCGCTGGGAACCTCATTAAGGCTTCAGCGAGTTTTGTCCGGTGCCCCGGGGGGTGGGGGGAGAGGGGACGAACCGAGGGCGTTGATGCGACATGACACTTGCGCGACGCGGAACTCGAAACCGTAACCTTTTGGGTCAGCAGGTGGCCCGAGGCTTGTTTGACTGCCGGAAGAGCTGGTCCGACCGACATTTGCTATGCTTTCCTCTGGTCACGGCATCGGTGGAGGGGTCCCGAGTGGAATATGATTCGTCCGTTGTGGATCAATCAATCAGCGATGCGGAAGGCGATCCCATGATTGGCTTCAGGCTTCTCCGTCAAGTGAAGCCGGGCTTCAAACGAGTCGGGGGAGTTGTTTGTGAACATGAAGATAAAATATTTTACTTGTTCCCTTTTCCCTTCAGGTTTCACTAAGGAAATCGCATTTATTCAAGCCGAGGAGCTGGTCTCTACTCAGGGATACATTAGGGCCGTGAGATGTTTTTTACATCCAAAAGAAATGTTATGGTATGAAGTACTAATGCCTTCGGAGGGATTCGAACCCACAACATTATGGTTAGGGGACCAAGTGGGTTTTCTCCGGAGCTGACGAGGTAGGTATTGGGAAATCGTAAAAAATAGAAAAAGAAGGTTTAGCGATTTAAGAAAAAAATCTTGCGTGCTTAGTGCGTTGCTAAATTATGAGAAAAAACCTACGAGTTTCCAGGGAAGGTATGATACAGATGTTAGGACAAAACTCAAGTTATTTCTTATCCTATATGATCAAGCAAATGCAAGTAAGAATTAGGTGGGGAAGGTTTAGTTAGAGAAGTGGTTTCATCAGCCAGTGCTGATGTAATTTTCTTCACCTGTCCCTAGTTATTTCCTTAGCGGGTTAAGCTTCCCTCAATCTCAATACATTACCATGGTGGATTGAATTTCATTCATGACAATGTTAAAAACTACAAAGTAGAAATAGCAAATTGCAAAAGAGAAGTCCTGGATAAACTTTGTCAAACATAACCTGCTAGAAAATCTCTGGGGTTTTGTATAAATGGCCAATAACAAATTAAAAATCCAACCCACCTTCTGCTCTAATATAGCCCATCAAGTTAAAGCGACCCTCCTGAGAGGCACTTCGGACCATATTTTGTCTACCTTAATCCCAAACGACGTAGAGAACAGTGAGATTGAAGACCAGTGAACAACAGGGCTGCTCGCGGAAGAAGACGGGGGCGCACCGGATATATCACTTGCCGAATCGGTCATCAAGTACGTGATTTCACAAATAAAAATAGGAAAAGCTCCAGGCTCCGACGGAATCCAAGGGCAAATGATTAAAAAATTTGAACGAACCCTTGCTACCTTCCTCACAAGGTTATTCAACGTCTGCCTATGAACTGGTTACTTTCCTAAGCAATGGAAAATCGGTGTACTTCATACTATACTTAAGCACCAAGTGAGGACCCCAAAGACGCCAAGTTCTTCTGGCCCCTTACTTCACTCTCAGAACTTGGTAAGGTTTTCGAAAGAGCCATAAAGCTAAAAGTTGAGGAAGCAGTATCGGAGAATGTCCTGTATCATCAATTTTTTTCCGTCTTCGGACTTATTACATCAACTTTATCTATTTTATCCTAAGTTTAACATTTCGGCGTTAGTCTTGCTCTCCGTCTAACTTATTTTCACCATTTTTCGGCGTACTCGTCTCTTCCAAGAGTCTGCCAATTTGCGGCCATCCTCTTGCCTCAGAAGCCAGGTATCTGATCTATGCGACTCTGCGATCCATGTTTCGTTGTGTGTTCACTAATATTTTCTTCATCTTCATACTTAACCTTCATTATAGTAATCCGTAATTCCGGGCGGCGGCGGCGGCTGAGGAGGGTTCCTCCCGGCGTTGAGGAAATCCTCATTCTCCCGCGCACCCCACCCTCTCTCGTTCGCGGTCGTGGGAGGGGAGGCGTATCCTACACACCACTCCTTCCCCCTGGGGGTCTCAGCGACACCCTTGTGTCGGAGGAGCGAGAAGGGGGTGGCGTGTTCGGCGACTCTGGATGTCGAGACTTTGTGGGGAGTGGCGTGGTGAAGTGTGTGGTGGGAGGGGGATTTGAACGGCAGGGGAGGATGGGGCGTCGTGTCTCCTTTCCACCCCGCCCACTCACACTCGCCCCATTCCTGGGGGGACGTGGAGAAATCCGTGATCGATCAGCGCCCTTTCACCGCACTCCTCTCCTGCTCTGCTCTTCACGAGGGCGCTCGCGAATTTGTGCGGGGGTGGGGATCAGGGGGTTGCAGCCGACCCCGATCTCCGGCGCCTCTCGAGCCGAATGCATTCAGATATGCACACGGGGTGCACCCCGGAGTTCCTGGCGGTGGATGGGAGACGCCGCGTTGGCCACAGGTCGTGGAACACTCCTGGATGAGTTTTGAACAATGAGGCCCTACATTAAGGAGACGTTGACGTCAAAGGGAAAACTGTAATGCTCCGTAGTAAATAGGGCTGGAAGCGAGAGGATAGGAATGCGGAATCTTCGGTTGTAGCGTGTGGCGCACGTTTGATGGAATTCGTGAAGTTTTCGGAAGTTTTGATCAGAGGGTAACGAAAACCCACGGAATATTGTGCCGGAGGCAGATCTAGGCAATATGAAGGAGAACAGAGGAGAGGGCATATAGAACTCGACGGGAAAGGAGTTAGCGCAAATTGAAACAAATTAAATTTATAAGTTATCAAAAAGAAGATATGGCCCAACTGTGAAGGCCCCGGGCGAGTACGAAGAGAGGTGTTTCAAAGGTGAAAAACCATCATATTCCGGGGCTAGCGTAAGAGAAATGCAATGTATAGGAAAGAGTCGAGGTTTTAAGTCAAATTATTTACTGATGAAGCCTACAAATACAGCAATGACGCCATCAAGTGATAGTGCTGCAACGATGGACTGCTTAATTTCATCAATTACGCAGTTCGGTGCCGTGATCTACTCATTTAACCATGTGCATTTTTATGTGCATGCGGTGATGAATTTTGGTACACTTGTGGGCAACTGGGTTAAATTGTGGATAGTATTCAACAATTAGGGGCAATTTAAAGAGTCTAACAGTCACCAATAAGCTTTTTGATTCCACTGAAAATCGGCTTAGATGTTCCTTGCGTACATGAATGCTTTGTGAATGGTTTTTGGGGCACAATATTTACGGGGATTTTCTCTTAGTGAAGTTTGGAATCTCGAAATAAATATCCTTTCACTAGTTTCTCGTTCGCTTTCGTGCAGGAATGATGGCATGCAAAATTTTCCTCGGTTTTCCTGTTCTCTCACGCACGAGGTGCATTATATTTTTTCGTCAACTCAGGTACGAGATTTTAAGTGTCATGGTAGACGCAGACAGTTACCGTAGAGTTGCCCTCGGTGCTGACGGGTCAATACGTCCCTTGCCTTTGTGAAAGTGATGTAACTTGATCCCCAAACTCCTGCTCCCCCCGATCCCTTCATTTTTTTTCACGCTCCATCTCCCCTTGATCCGAAATCTTCCGCCCCTACTGCCTGACGTCATTCTTGTGTTCAACTTTTTTTAGATTCAAACTCTAGGTTGTCAATTTGTTCTACAAATTTGTTTAGTTAATCACTTTATTCCGTATAATAAATACCTTTTTGTTTTGTTTTGCTTCTGTCCTAAAAAAAACGGGTAACTGTATTGGTAATTGTGAGGCGTTTGTTTATGAACATTTTCTGTCGAGTCTTTTTGTATTTAAATTTATATTGTTTGTTGGTTAATTGTTCTGAGAGTCGAACTCGGCTTCTTCATGAAGTTTTACAAGTTAAATACTTCAGCTATGGCATATTCTTCTTCATCAGTAGTCATCAATCCGATTTTTTGGTTGCTCCAAGTCTCTTCACTGCGACCTATCGGCCAGCAGAGAGGTCCACTATTCTCGAAAAAGCTACCACGTGTCGTCAGGTGTGTCGCGTTTGGTTAAAGTTTGGGAAATATAGACCAAATGAAAACTCTAATTTTCTCATTCATTTGCAAAATTTATTATTCAGAAGTAATTTCCCATTACATCCTCTATTTTGCTCATTTCTTTTGCGTCCGTGCGTTTTGTACCGTAAAGTTCCCATTGTAAATCGATCTGCGTGTTTAAAAATATGATTAATATATTGATGATATTTCATTTTTGAAAATTGATTTATGGATAATATGCGAGGTGTCTTCTTTGACATATCATAATGAAATGAAGAACCTGTTTTCCGATTGGTACAGTTAAGCGATATATTTATATCATTGCTGAATGTGTACTGTTTTCATATTCTATTTGTCCAGTTCGCTTATCCATTGCGCTTATTTGAAATATGCCATTTCAGTCGACTCCAAAATTACGCTGGACAGAGAAGAAGACAAAGGTCGGGATTTCACTTATTTTGGGCGAAAAGGGGAATTTATTGGGGGATATCCGAGAAAGGCAGAGAAAGTGGACGGAGAAAATATTAAAGGATAGGGTTTTATGTCGAAGGCGGTGATGAAAGTGACAATGTTTCGACGGAGAGGAATAGGAATGATGTGTTTTTTTTAGACGGCATGAGACAATGGGTAAATTAATGGAGAAATGGAGGAGGAAACAATGATGTTTTGAAAATAAAGGAAGTTCTTGTGATATTCGGGACATAATTGGCGTTAGGTTCCGCCGAATACCAACCGTTAATAAGTGGCATACTTTGAATGAAATGAAAATTAATGAATCCACACCATTTAATGTGAAATGACTCACCAAATTTCTGTTCTCACTCTTATCTTCAGTATACACACACCCATATCTTGACGCATGGAACCACCCTATAACTAATGTTGTTAAATGATTAGTTCTTTTGTAGTTTACGACACCATTCGGCGTGGGGTTTAAAAGATTCTGCGGTATTCCTTATCCCCACTCATGTATGATACCATTACGGTATATGAATAGCACCTATGCCAATTTCGAAATTTGATTCTCATTAGGATCGAATTTTGAAATTCGCAATGGTGCCATTCGTTTACCTTAACCATTCCGTTTCCTTCTTTCTTCCCATTTCCTATTCGCAATTCGCGCATAGCACGCGGTCGAATTCGCGCCTCGTTCGCAATGAAAAGTCCCTCTCTCCGCAGAGTGCATTAGGCAAGGTCCACCTCGACGCGGGCGGGTTGTGAGGGCTCGACCACTGCGCTTCGGTATTGTTACGTCCTGAAACGATTGCCCTCTCCTTTCCCATTTCCCTCGCCCGCCTTCCTGATGCCCTCGCGGCCCATTGTCGCGTCCGCTCATTCATTGGGCATTGTCGTTTTGAAGGGGATCGAGTGGTTTCCGGGCATTCGAGGTGTCTCCTCCCCGGGACCTGAAACCGCCGACGCGCACGCGCACTCCTCGAGCTCGACACATTTCGGTGCGGTTCCGCTGTCCTTGTTTGCTCGCCGCTGCTGCTTCACTTCCCACGCAATCCGAAGCCGTCCACCGGTAACGCTCAGTATCGTGTGGATGTGTGTACACGTTCATTTAATTTTTATTGCAGTTTTCCATTGATGCGTATAAAAATCGATATTGATCAACCCGAATCTTTGTGTAATAATCGCCATAGAACTCAACTATCAAACAGCCCGTCGGCGTTTGAAATTCACCATTCAGGCTAGGGAGGCAGTTGCTTTTCCCGTACCACCTGGCGTTTCCCAGGAACAAATTGTACCCGAATCTTCGCACGGTTGAGGTGAATTTTAAAGAGTACCAAAGGTAGCCTAGATTTGAACCCGGGACCTTCGGTCACCAACCAAACCTTCTTGGCATTATGATACCACAGCGTTAATAAACACATATATGTATATACTATATATCCTCTGTTCTTCACTCTGTCACCTCATCCACCCCATTGTTTTCATTTTGGAAGGTGGAGATAACAATTTATTTTCTTGTTCACGGCTCTTCCAAAGTGAATAATAAATTTGTTTTATGATCATGTCCCTAATCTTTATCCTCTTTCTTCCGATGATATACCCTTGAAATCCCTCTGAAATTTTTGTATTTGCTTCACATTCGGTAATTATGGGATTTACGCGAGGCCATTTAGAGAGTGAAAACGTTAGCAAAAATATAAAATTCATCTCCTATTATTTCTAAGCATGGCATTCCATTAATTAATTCTAATAAATAATATTTGGCTCTCAAAGTACGTAGGTAGAAAAATGACTCCGCGATTTTCATGAAAGTATTCCTCATTTAAGTCTCAAGTAGTGAAACTTCATTATTTTATGTTAATATCATAATTTCTATATATATTTTGCAAGCTTTCGTTAGCTAATTGTTGCATTTATTTATATCCTTCAATGTCGGCATGTCCATCGGGTCACGGGTTATAAAAAGAAAAAATTGGCGGTACTGAACGAGTTTTCACTCGCAACGTATGGGCGGAATCGTTCCGTGATTGACACCGTATTTCCTCTCGTCTACGTTCGCGACGCCACTGATGAAAGAAATCGCGATGACTTATTCGGCTTTTTTGAGGGACCGGAACTTTTTTCACATTATCATTTTGGTTCTTTAGTAGATGACTAATTTTAGAACATTATATGAAAAACTCATTTTTTAGCTTCCGTCTCTCGAACTTGTGAATGAAATTGGGATTTCGTGTCCAAGTGATCGACAAAAGTCGAGCGTTTGGCATCTATTTTGGAACTTCCTGAGTGCTGTTTGAATGAACTGACTCCATTGTCTTTTCATTTCCAGCGATAAGTCTAGTGCTTCACGAGTATAGAATCATAGAAGCATGAATGTCAGTATGAAAACCATCTTTTTACCCTAACCTATAGATTTTAATGTTCCATAATATCTGGCGAGGTCACCTGGAGGCATATAGATGGACCCAAATGAAAGGGAATCTCTTCCTGTCTCGATTAGTCCTGGAATAGAATTTTGGAAGTGAGAATGACATTTTTGGATCGAAAGTATTTCGTCACCCGCGAAGCGAGATGATTTCTTTGGTAAAATCGTAGAAGCGGCATTGGTGAACCGAGTATGGCCAGGAATGACTTTTTTTGCAATAAATTTATACGAACACGTGGGCAAATCTTCAAAGTTGGAACATATTTCAGTAGCTTGATTTTCTGCTACATAAATTTTTACCATAAGTGTACAACAAGAAGTTTACTTGATAGAGATAGCCCGCACAGAGTAAGTTAAAAAGTAAGCAATATCGAAGAACCATATTCTAATTTCGAAGTTGTTGCAATATTGTCTTCACATTTGTTAAGATACTGCCCTGGGTAATGGTTGCAAAATTGATAATTTTACAATTAAAGGAAAATGGCCCTCGTTAAAAGTAATTATTATTAGGTAATCTACCAGTTAAGGTAGGTTTTCGGATGGACATAACTATCAAATAAATATTTTGTGACTCCAAAGAAAAACTACTCTACATCAGGTCCCTCTTCATCTCTGTGTACTTCTTTCCTCCCTTCATCCCGTCCAACATCCCTATCCTGTTCCTGCCCTTTCCTCGTTTGCCCAACGTCCTCCCCTCTATTACCTTCTTCAACATTCCACTACCGCTCAATACGCCTTTCATCCATTTTTCCTGCCTCCATAGGATTTCTCTCAACAAACCCCTCTCCTCACCCACCATCTCCAGTACTTCTTCATTTGTTTTCCTTTCGGTCCATTTCATCTTCTCCATTCTTCTCCACACCCGCATTTCAAAAGCCTCCAATCTACGTCTATCCTCCTGCTTCAGCGACCACGTTTCCGCGCCGTACATAGCTACGCTCCATATCAGAGTTGTTAAAAGTAACCTACCTATTAAATGATACTGTTTTGGACTGCCACCAAACAACTGCTTTTTTGTTACGTGTACATCTACATAATACCCCGCAAGCCGCCGCAAGGGCGTGTGGCGGGGGGTGTTATGCCACCATCCAAATGAGGGAAAAAAGAAAAACCGCATTCAAAACTAACACATGCATGCAAACCCAAATCCATAGTGGTGCATTCATAGAAACATTCTATCATTTACAATCATGCAATTACATATCGCTTGGGATTCCTCTTCTTTGTCCTGCGTAATTTTCTTCTTCATTTTTGCGTATCTTACATCTCAGGTGGGAGACGTATTCGTCTAAAACGAAGTGGGTTCTGTCTAATTAAAACTAGATATTACATTATCTGCACCATATTGATTATTTTCACCTTTTGTGATCGGAATGTGGTAAGTATTTCAGGATGATACTGACATTTAAAGGTGATGAACGATTAAAGTACGCATTTAGAGGAACATCGGTTTTTTTTAGGATTTTTGGAAACTGCGCCGAAAGAGAAACTTGATGGTGGGATTCCAGAGAGACGACTCCGACTGCAATAGCATACATAAAACAGGTGTGATGATAACAGTCGGTGAAAGCCGAGAGGCAGAGCGAATGTGTCGCATAAAACCAACCCTTGGACCCGCGTCTGACGATGAAGTAAAAGGCTTGGAGCCCTCACTGAGGGATGTGTTGAGGCCAGCAGCTCATGGCTTATTCATCATCATTAGTTTTCATGGCCAAGATTGGTTCCCCAACTCTCCATTATTCCCCGCTGTAGCTCACCCCCTTATATCTTTCTTCATTTGTTCACAGATTCTTAAGAGTTCTTTGTTCTATATCTTAATGTCTTCCCCACAGTCTCCCTTACCATCGTGCTCCTCGCGTGTTCGTTTGTCCCGTGGTTTGTTCAGTGTATCCGTTTCATCGTTTACCCTTTATGTTTGCTCTTCTCTCTCTCTGCTCCTCCGGATGTCTCTGCAGTTTCTTACTTTGCCTGTCCACTTCACACCTCCGTTGAAATAACATCGTAACCGAAAACAAATTCTTTCGTTGCCACGTGCGAAACCTTGTACGGGTTTATTAGTTCATGTGGCAGTGCTGGATTTTTACCCGGCCATACCGCTTTCGTAAGTTTTGTTTCCAGTTCATATTGATATTGTCATTATCTTATTTCATTATGTTATGCTATGTCATTTGAGATTGTTTTTGCCTTCCTGAGAAGTTTTGAAGAATGAGATGACTTTTTTATCTGGAAGTTGCAGCTTGGTCAACGTCATGTCCTTACGGCCCTTTCGGAAACTTATATAGTCAGTCTTCTTCAGTTTGACTCTTCTATTTGTCGCGATTTGTGTCCTACACGAATCATTTTGGCATATTGTCTCGATCCTTGACCTTCCGTTGTTGATGTCCGGTCGAACTATTTTGACATGCGACAAGCATCATCTGATTTCCAGTTGGTCTGTGCAGGTCGGAAGTGATTACTCAATGAAACTGCTCGTCTGTTATAGTGGCTCCGTAAAAAGTGTCGTCGTCTAAATGGATAAACTGCGTCTGCGTCCCTAGAAAGGAGATACATGCATTCGTCAGCGCTCCGCGGAGGCGTATGGGGCGACAGAAGTCCTTTCACCGGGAACCACACCTTCGCCTGTGCTGCCGTGCGATTTACATCCGTCACACCGAGCTTTATGAACTTCGGCTTTGGGTTAATTTTAGGGAAGGTGAATAATGTCGTGCAACATTGATTCTCCCCTTTATTTCTCCCCATTCCACTCGGAAAGTGTCAGTAATGGCAATTGCATGAATTTTTTACTTTGACATTACGATGGTGGGGTCGTTTTCCTGTTTGCTCTCCGTTATTTCCCTTGGGACGTGTGCGGGCGATATTAAAAAATGGGATTGGAAGTTGGGCGTTGGACATTTTTACGCTGGACGAAGGATGCCCTGTGGATGGATTAATGCCCTCCATCTGTTGGTTCATTTTTGCGTTTTTTGAAGTACATACCTGCGCATTAAAAAATATTTCATGAAAAGTTGAATCCACACGTATGGCGAAAAGTGAAGAATCAGGCGTGATATTGTGGAATCGAGACATAATGAAAACTTCGTTGCAATTTTAGTGCCACCTTTAGAAAAGAGAGGGGGTTTATGTCAATGAAATTAAGCGAGAATTTAAAGAAAATATTGGGAAAAAACTATTATGTACAGCGTGGTTTAATAGGAATCCGAAACTTGGCCGTGCAGGAAAAATGGTAAGCTTAGATTGGAAACGTTTGAGATGCGAATATGGAAAAAATAAAATGGACAGAGAGTAAAACATACGATAAGTTCTACGCATGGTACATATATATGATGTTTGGTAAAATGTTGGGAGAAGTTCAAAGGAGGCAGTAGAATAGATTTAGGGCACATAGGACATCAATGAAGTGTTGAAGACTGTAGGTAGGTAGAAAATCTTTGGTGTTAAAAAATTCTTTGTTGTGAATTCGAGTTTCAGTATGGATATTTAATTTCACGTTAAAATAGCATGAATGTGTTGCAGTATATATATGCCCCATCTCCACCGGTAGGCTGCTTCTAATAATGATGCATGGAAGTTGGACTTGGGGAATAGAAATTAAAACGAAAACTCTGGGTTTACTCTGCTAATGGTGGTACCTGTTGAGTGGGCTGCCTCTCTTGGTGCTTGCGACTGGACATTCAAAAGAGATGAAATTCAGATGCGAGCCAGAAAGATTTATAAACGAGAGACATTCGGGAAATGTCGCGTTTTGATCGGAGTGTAATTCATATTTATCCCCGTACATGAAATTCCCAAACTGAAACCCATTCTTCGACTGAACGTGTATTTTATAATTTATTGCAGAGCTCACCGTGCTTCCGAGCATTGCGGAATGTGAAATTCACTGTTTGAGGACGGGCTTCAATTCCTTTCCCCGTACCATCTGCCTACCGTGAGGTTCAAGTAGCCAGGAAATTGCGAAACTTGTGTGTTTAGTTGAAGAGGTTTCGGAAGCGTCAACCTAATTGGTTCCTCGGGCCCTGCGGTCCACAAAAAAACATTAGAAGCGAGAATGGATCACGGAAAAGTGGAGAGGGTAGGTGAACGTACTGCCGCAACCAACCTATTCTCGTATTGATGAGTGCAGTCGATGATGATGGGGGTATTCTTTCCGAAGTGAGATGCTATATAAACTCCCTAAATCCCCCTCTCGTCTCCTGAAGCAAGTACAGAGACCTTACATCAAGGAGGGAAGTGCCCTCTCCACGTCAGGTCCGTACTACCGGCGATAACTTGTGGCGGTGTTAGTCCCCTGGAAACCTATGGGGGTGTTCCCAGCCTTAGCGTTAGATCAATAATTGAGGTAACGAAACATCCTTGCAAAAAGTCGCACTAAAGCAATCTTCTCTTCCGAATCGCTTCATAAATGATTAATCGATACAAAGTATCAATAAAAACCCATTCCTTTTTGAGCGAATTTTGTTTTTTCTCAAGTGTTCAATGTGAAACAGTTGGAACCTTTTTAAGGCGGGAAGATTATTACGATGAATATGACGAAGAAAATACTTTTTCAGTATAGTTTACAATAGATAGCATACAATAGATAGAGGTAGAGGATATTTTACTAGTAATAACCTTGCTAGGGGAATAAAGTTCAGTTTTGTTTTGCGCGGTTGTGCGCGTGTATGAAAATGATTAGTAAGAAACAACTATGCCCGTACGTTATGACCTATAATTATTGGCCGCTTACGCAGCATTATTAATCCTGTGTAGATTTGAAAAATATTCAAGGAAGAAGAATATAGATAATTTAAAATGGACAAAAGTACTTCTTTTTCCGGATAGGGATATATTACGTTACAAATTTTAACGGCGAATATAATAGAAGTGCGTTTGCAAGTTACTCGTTTATGTGGTCAATTAAATTGCTTATATTTTCATTCTGTTTGAAGAGTAGCATAACCGTGATAATATGTCTCAATATGTCACACATTAATATACACCTTACAAAGAATATTTGGAGTTAGATAATTTTCAGTCAGCCTGCCTTAGAAGTTTTCCATGTTTCGTGCGTTTACGCAGAGTTTGGTCAACAACATTTTTCTCCTAAAATTACGTCTATAAAGCTTTGGTATGGCGGTTACAATACATCAAATTTGTAGTCGCCTTGACTAATATATTACTCCTCCCAAAATAAGGCAAGATTTTAATTTTTCTTGTCTTTTAGTGTAATGAATGGGTATTTTTTTGCCGTAACTCATCATGGAAAATTAAGTTTCTCGTCCTATCGGGTACGTATTTTTTCACGTCTCCGCTATCCCCCCATGGACTGCCGAGAGGTGATAAATTCGTTGCGCGTTGATAAATTCGGCTCCTCTTCCCGAGCTTTGCGGCATGTCACGGAAGGGCAATAAAGTTCCCAGGAAATAAAATCGGAAAAAGTAGTAATGCACCTACATACGTGTGTGTGTGTGTTTATATATATATATATATATATATATATATATATATATATATATATATATATGATGCGGAAGTACTCACGAGAGCAATATAACTTTTGGACGGCACAATAGAACACAGAATAAAACAGATAACACGTAGAAGGACACTCACACTGTAGATGATTTAAGCTTTCGGCCTACTCCGAGGCCTTCTTCAGTCTGACCTGAAGAAGGCCTCGGAGTAGGCCGAAAGCTTAAATCATCTACAGTGTGAGTGCCCTTTTACGTGTTATCTGTTTTATTCTGTGTTCTATTGTGCCGTCCAAAAGTTATATATCTATGTAATATCTTGCGAATCGAATGAGGTGAGTGTCGTAGAAATTGATGTCGCCTTGCTCACGAGCGGGTTGGTGTGATGTGATCAAGCTTATGCAATCGTGTCTAGTTGCCAAAACAGTGCGATGTAAATTACAGGACTTGCGGTGTTACGTTATACATATCAGCACTCGGTTAAAAAACTGTCGGAATAATGAGAATATGGTGACATCAGTATCATAACAAGGCTGGTGGCTTTTCCTAGTCATTCCCCTGTAATTATTCTCTCATGGTATTTGGTGAACTATTTTCCTCGGGATATCCGTAGTCAGTTGCCCTCTTCTTTTAAGTGTCCTCCAAAAGCCATTCTCTTAACGCCCTCTTGAAAGTACTTCCTCATTTGTTATTCTGTCTATCCTTTAAATTTTCAATGCAACAGATTATGTACGATGTATTGTCGTTGCCGTCGGGGATGTGTGTCGAAGTAATTCCTACTCGTGATTGTGATAGTGCGCTGACTAGTGTACTGGCTTCCCATCCCAAGGTCCCGTGTTCGAATCCCGGCGGTACCCTGATTTTTCAGTACTAATCTAATCCCTACTCAGAGTGTTGTGTGGAGAGCACTTTAAGTGAGTACGCCGTCCGTCGGATGGGACGTAAAATTTTTAACCCCATGGCACCTTTCGTCAAGAGTAGGCTAATGCGGACGCCGGGTTTCTCTCCACCCTCCCTCCACTCCTATAACACCCTTCCAGATTGCCCACTGATCCCATTCTGGCAAAAATGATCTCTGTCGTCGGTCGCCTTCACAAATAACTGCTGTTACTGTAATTCCTAAGGACTCTAGGTGAGGGCTTCCATTCCGTGAAATATTGTTTCAAATCTCGCGGTCCTAATACATGTAGGTACTATCATTTCTAAAAGCCATGGTTATATAGCTGATTATACTTACATTGTTACGAGGTATTTTACTGGTATTTTCAGTTCTTTCTAGTTAACTTAAATAGTAAACACGAGAGTTTTCCATCGAAAAACTTTTGAATATGGGTATTTTATTTTTTAAATGGGCACTAGAAATATCTATCGCCTGAATTGACAATGTAGAACAGTGCTATGGCATGCTGGGCAAGGTCTTTGGGTTTTATTGGCATTCTTGGTTTCAAACACAGTTTCAGCTCAAGTGCCGATGTATTTGTTAGGGCCTAAGGTATGTACTCGTACCTTTCTGAAGAATTAGTCTCGCTAGACCTCTTCCTAGCGTTACAAGGGTTTCCAACCTAGTATTACTACTATTTATAACGCAAACATTTTCCAGAAATCTAGTGAATGTGAAGAAGTTAAATACGAGCATTACGATGATACTTCCATACAATGCTTGCCTTCCTCTCCGGCCACTCGGAGAGACCCTAAACCTTCGCATCCTTAGTGCCTGTCTGCCATTGAATCCCAGGAGAAAGAACATGCTTACCTTATTCCAAATCTCAGCGTGGTGGTGACTGCCTTCAGATTTTTGGAAGTAATAGTCCATATGATGTTGTTACGGATTTTGGGTTATTTTGCAGATAGAAATTCTGGGACTCAATAAGGAGTTCATTCTGTGAGAATGCAACCTGAAATTATAAATTTCAAGGTAACCTCCTGTCGCAGTGTCTTGGGAAATTTGCAACCTCTGTTTCGGCGTTAAATTATTATTTTTATGTGATGCAGGGTTATGTGATACAGTGTATGTAGTATAGTTAGGTCCAAGCTACTTTCGCACATTCTCCGCTAAATTTATTTCCATTGGCTGATTCCTTCGTAACGTACGGCGTATATGGCAACCGTAGTGACGTTAAATGTACGATCAAATGCTCTTCGTGCTTCTTATGCGAATCTCTCTCCGGTGTAATGTTCTCTTCCAGTGGATTTGAAATGCCACCCTCTCCACTCCGGGTCGTTTGGCACCGCAAAAACATTTTTCCGGTGCTTTTCAAGATGCCGATTTGTACACATTGGCATTGGTATTCATACGTTCTTCCTGCTATCATTTTCAATGAAAACGGTCCATCTGGAAACTTGAACGATGATAACTACCACTCCGATCTTATTTGCAAAAAAGGCGTCCATCAAGTAGTTAGTTTTTACCGCATAGCCAAATACTTTCAGCCCTAAGCCTTCAAACATCAAAAATGATTTTAATCTCTATAATTGTTCTTAGATCATGCTCCTATTTAATCTCAACAATTTTTACCAAACGTAAATTTTACTATCGTGGTAATATCTATTTATTACATATAATAAAGCGCCAGTGCGCAGCATAATATTTTGTGCATAAAGTAAATCTCATGGATTAAAAATAAAATATGGCAATCATCAAATTTCAAGATGTAATGTAATTGGTATTACTATTATCAATATGTTCATATAATTTATGAATATAAATATACATAATATAACGCCACGAATTTTTCACGCTCATTAGATTTGTGAAAAATGCGTGCGATATGATTACTAATGATACTAGGCTGTGGATCCTTCAAACGCTTGGAAGAGTTCTAACGATACTGATCCTTGATAAAGGTAAATGTTACTTAGTTGCGATGGATTTGTTAGAACATTTGGTAGGCGATGGGCTTCTGGTGTAAATTTGAAAAATAAAATACCTAAGTACGTTCCAAAGGTTTCCCGATGGAAAACTCTCGTGCGTACCATTAAACCTAACTTGAATGAACTGAAAATGCTGGTAAAACTGCGAATTTGAAGGAAACAGTCTCCGGAAATGCGATAAGCATTTGTGAATCATCTCAGATAATGCCTGTCGAGAAATTAAACCAAGTTCGAAGAAAGTCCGATATATACTTGACAAAGTATAGCGAGAATCTGTTAAGCGGGACGTGTTGAAATACGATACGTACCCTTTCGTAGAACAATCGAGACGAATGTTGTACTAAGGGTCATTTTACGTGATGATTATTTCAATTACCGAAATGAGTACTGGAGTGAGAATGTTCAATATTGGATACAGACTCTGTGCCAAGTCTTGGCTGAATCCTTTTACATGATCCAATTATCCTTAAGACTTTCGATTTTTCACATTTGCATACGCTTTTGCATTATTTTCTCGATCAACGACATTGTTTACGTTACAAGTCCAACGCGCATTTAGTAGCCATCGTGCCAGATTCCTATTGCAATTCTAACAAGGGTGCGAATTTAATATTAAAGGTAATGTTGAGTTCCGAAGGCTTACAAACCGAAAACGAAAAAGTGAACTCTGGGCAAGGAATTGAATTCGCATAAGTTCAGGAAATTTACTTATTTTAGGCGATTTTACGCATTAAACTGCTTATTTAAGACGTGAGCACTTGCAGAGGTTATTTGCGAATTTCTTCGAATTGTGCATGGTGACGTATTTCAGTCTTCGTGCGCATTCTTCATTCAAAAGCACAGTTTTACTCGCAGATCACAAAAACTGGCTCCGTAAAAAAATAATCTGTACACCATCGCCACAAGGTAGTTTTTTGAGCCACTCCTTCTCATCTGTGTTTGGTACGAGTAGTTGGGTTCAAGAATTGGATAGAAATTGAGTATCGTACTTATTTCTCTTTTCAGTATGCAAATTCAACTCAATTATCGAATAAGAATTTTGTCTTGAAATGATATAATTTTAAGTGTTTTGAATTCAGTACTGATTTGAGTACTGAAATAAGCTTCATGTAAATCGGTCTTAGGGAAGCCACACAAACACACCTCTGACACAGAAGAAATCGTTGGGACCACCTCATCGGCATTACCACATCCCCGTTAAAATGAGGAAAATAGTGTCTCTGCTTGGGACTGTCCCCAATTTTTTTATTGCTTCTCGGACCCCAAGTGAAAACGGTGGCCCCATGTTTCGTCCCTGGGTGACCAGACGCTTCCAAAATCATCAGGGTCGCCACGAAGTGCAGGTGTAACTGTGGGTGGTTCCAACAGCTTCCCTTGGTGTCGTTTTCGCTCATCTACGAGTAAACACCGCACTAAGATGACTGCCACGTGCAAGTCATCAGGTCATGTGCAATTTCTGCTGACATTATCGCAATTACGTGTCGAGAATTTCGCTTCAAAATGTCACAAATTATTCCTCTTGGATACCATTATTCAGCTCAGTACTGTAAAACACCTCTCGTAGACTCCGCCTCGTATGATGTATGTAAGGGTTGTCAATCCATGATGACTATTATTGTTTTTGTTTGGTATTGTACCATAAAGTTGGATTTTGGATGGAAACAGGCTAACTACTGCTACATTTCTAAGACTCGCTTAACTAGTCACACACAGCCTTACTCCCTGCACTTTGATAAACCTCTTTGCAATTCACGTAAACCATCGAATACGTACCTACTCTTTGCGATTTTCTCATATTTTCTCCCTCCCTTCATTCAGACCCACATGTCTATTCTTTTCCTAACCCTATTTCGCTTTCTTGACGCCCTCCCCTGTATCACAGTTTCCCAAATTCCGTCACCAATAGAAACGCTGTAAATCCTCTACCGCACCTTGCCTAGCATTTCCTCGTTTGTTTTCCTTTCAGTCCACTTATTCCGTTCTTCTCCATATTCACATCTCAAAAGCCTCCACTCCTTGTGTGCCGATCATCTTACCTCGACCAAGTTTCCGAGCCGTACAAAACTACGCTTTCCCTGATCAATTCTTTATATCCCTACCCAACGCCTTATCTCCTCGAAAAAGCTTCTTTGCTTAAAAAACTGTTCTTCTGACGTCCGTTCTTCTCCATATCCACATCTCAAAAGCCTCCACTCTTTGTGCGCCGATCATCTTACCTCGACCAAGTTTCGGAGCCGTACAAAAATACGCTACATATCAATGCTTTCCCTGATCAATTCTTTATATCCCTACCCAACGCCTTTCCTCCTCCTCGAAAAAGCTTCTTTGCTTAATAAATTGTTCTTCTGACGTCCGTACTACATCGATTGACTTATGGAGACCATTGCGATATTCAACCTATATCACATTATCGCCATATTCTGGCTCAAGCATGGCGCGTTTCCGCTGCCGACAGAGGACGCGGTTCCCGAGGCGTCCTCCACCCACACCTCATAGCGCCACGCCCATTCCCATCTCCCTCCCTTCCTCCCCCGTCACTCCCATCTCTCTATATTGCCGCACGCCCATCTTATTCCATTTCCGATTGATTATCCCTCCCACGCCCTCAACCCAATACACCCATCGTTCTCATCCGCACCCTCTCCACCACCACTCCCCCAACCCACCCCCCGTCCGCCACTTGGCCCCAATTCCGCCGGAACTGCCGACGATCTTCTTCGCCACGGAAAGCGGAGATGCGCCCCCCATCCCGCTCCCCTCTCATCCCCCATTACCTCCCACCCACCCATCCACCCTCCCTCCCGCTCCCCACCCCTTTCCAGTAATTGATTCCGTTCCAACCGTTTTCATTTTCTGGGCACTTGGGATAGTGGTCTTCGGTGGCTCTTCCCGTCCCTTCGCCCCCCGCCACCGCCCGACCGCCCGCTGGCGAAAATCCATTACCATATTGTCCCCCATCGCCATCCTTCGGTCATTCTCTCACACTCCTACTTCCCACAGATTAGTTTTTTTCTTCCATTTGTATTTCCAAATCTTCAAACCTAAATCCATGGTCACTCTCCCAGGTTCCAAGTTGTTTCGTTCCGTGGCTCAATTTCATCGTGAAAGTTTTCGTCGATTTTTTTGCCTCTTTTTTTTTAAGTCTCCCGATGACGCTGATTTGCTGGGTTTGTCTTTTGTTATTTCTGTAATCCTTGAGGGTTTTTTTTAATCTGATGCTTGTCTCCATGGGGTTTGCAGTCGCGCCATAAACCCAGTGTTCCTCCAGAGGAAGGGGACTCAACTCCGGTTGCGAATCGATTGGGGAAAACTTGGTGATTTTACGACGTTGCGAATATCAATTCAGTGCCTGTTATGTTTTGCCCGACGCGGTATTAAGTATCCGTTTTCGGAACTTATTTTTTTTTGCCAACTTCCACGACACGCTATTATAATTATACTAGGCGTTTTTCGAATCCATTTAATTGTACTGAACTGGGCCGTGCTGCTATTTTACGTTGGTGTCAATTAATGAAATTATCGTTCTTGTCTATAAAATTCTATAAAATCTCGTAATTATCATTTCCAGACGATTTCTTCATTTCTTCATCACTCCCCACATTAACCTCGCTCACTGCCTTGACGTATTGCATTCGTCATCTTCCTTTGCAAGGACATGGTTCCTTCATCTATTGCGTTGATTTCAGCTTACATCTTTCTACGCGAACACACAAAGGAATGATATAAATTCTATTCCGTTGAAGGACTGAATTATTTCCCTAAGGTTTTGTAGGGTATGTACTTTTAAAAGGCCTTTTAACCGTTCGCTAGATGTTATTAAACTCGTAAATAAATAATTCCTGTCTACTTCCTTTTAATTTATCAAAAATCTCAACCATCAGCTGGAAAGAGATTTTCTTATGATCCAGGTGGAGTGAGCTGGCGTACTAGATTTCGGAATATATTATCCAATTTCTTGAATTAAATTTATTTTATATACCTTTTAAAAATTGAAATGGGGTACGAAAAATAGTCTTTCAATTGCGGATATTAAATTCTGTTCTTTGTGTTCCATATTAAACGTATGAATATTTAATGCAAGCAGACATGTTAATAATGACGGGATGACAGCTAACTTCATGCTAAAGTTCACATGGGTGGGGAATCTTTAAACAAATTTCGAAACGCTCGAGCGTTATCTCGAGCGCGCGAGTAGTGCTATTTTCATGAGTTCCAATTTAAGTTAACGTAGTGGTGCGTATTAAAGTTGTTCGGACTTGATTTGACGGTGTGATTATCCCAAAATCCAACAATAAAAAAACCAAACAATTAACTGTCACATATGTTTTTGGGGTGTCATCTCAAGACTGCAAAGCGAGTGAGCTCTGCTCTTCGTTTGTGTGTTTTGGGTGGTCGGTCGATTTTCTCGATGTATATTTCGGTCCTCATAGAGTTTTTGTTTTTTTACTTGGCACCCTCTGCCCTTTTCCTATTCTTCTAAATCCGTCTTAACAGTGTGTGGGCACTGACAGTGAACGACGCTGGAGTGGCGTGCCCAATAAAGGACGTTCCGTCTTCGCGGGTGGCCGGAAGATTCCTCGGGCCTCGAGCCAATGGTAGGACATTGTTTTCCCTGAAAGAAGTCCTCGAGTACGGCATTGTAGGTAATTTTATTTCATAATAAATCCTGAAAAAGAGTACATTCGGCCATCATTCTGACGTAATTATTTTGTGTCCGCATCAGTCACTGTGTACCGTTTTTTTTAAGTTCCCTAGGTTATATTTGACTTTTACTTTGGTTTCTCTGGCGCCTTAATTACGGCGAACCCGCAGCACTAATTACTTGAATAGTGTAAATAACTATATATATATATATATATATATATATATATATTAAAATTAAATTTAAAAATATTAAAATAGGCGGGGAAAAAATAGAGCAGGTAGAACAGTTTACATATCTCGGAAGTGTTTTGGACCAATACGGTCAAAGTGGTAGGGACGTAAGGAGAAGAATTGCGCTAGGCAAGGAGGCTTTCTCAAGGAGGAGGGAGTTGATGACGGGGACGTTGAGTAGGGATGTTAAGACAAGACTCGTAAAAACTCTGATATGGAGCGTAGCTATGTACGGCGCGGAAACGTGGTCGCTGAAGCAGGAGGATAGACGTAGATTGGAGGCTTTTGAAATGTGGGTGTGGAGAAGAATGGAGAAGGTGAAATGGACCGAAAGGAAAACAAATGAGGAAATACTAGAAATGGTGGGGGAGGAGAGGGGTTTGTTGAGAGAAATCCTATGGAGGCAGGAAAAATGGATGAAAGGCGTATTGAACGGTAGTGGAATGTTGAAAAGGGTAATAGAGGGGAGAATGTTGGGCAAGCGAGGTAAGGGTAGGAACAGGATAGGGATGTTGGACGGGATGAAGGGAGGAAAGAAGTACACCGAGATGAAGAGGGACCTGATATAGATTAGTTTGCTAGGTGGGGAGTCACAAAATGTTTATTTGATAGTTGTGTCCATCCAAAAACCTACCTTAACCGGTAGATTACCTAATAATAAAATAAAAATATATACATATATGTGGGTCACGGTGGTCCAGTGGATAGAGCGTTGGACTACTGACCGTAGGGTCCCGGGTTCGATTCCCAGGCAAGGCACTCTGGGCACCTTCAGCTCCATCCAAGCTAGTTGATTTTTCGGGTACCAGATCTTCCATAACCGGCACAGGGAAAGGAACTGACCCCCCTACCCCGATGTGTGAGTATTCACACGTCGTCGGGCTTGGTACATGGGTGAGCTCTACCGTCACCTACTAAACCGACCTTTGGGTTGATTACTGTGTTTATGGTTTTATAGAAAATATATACATAAATATAAAAAAATATATACATACACATACATACATATATTTTTATTTTCAGTATATGTATGTGTATACATATAAAAATAAATTTTTATTTCTGTATATATAGTAACTAACAATTAAGAAAAACTTAATTTTTGATGTTGCATGCCTGGTGTGTAATCATCTCCTGTCACATCCTAGCGGTGGCTTGCAGGGTACCATGTAGATTCATGCTAGAGGCTTGGATTGCACCTGCTAGCTTTACTATAGCAGGCGATGGCTTTCAGACTGATTCCACTGTTCGTTCACGTTTTTTTAGCCAACGGCTTTCGGTTTCGTGTGCGTCCTTTTCGGTTTTATTTGCCAGAAAAGACAAGTATAAAGTGAAATTTTCTCCCCACTTTGTCAGTTAGTTTTAGAGTAGTGCAAATAGAGTAAATGCAACTATAAAATGTAATAGAAATCTTTATCATGGTTAGACATGGGAAAGATTAAGAGATTTAAGTTTTATTTTATATCAACCAAATGGAAATTACGTTGTCACTGCTTAAATGATTAAATCAACGAGCATTTATTTGGAGGTTTTCTCCTACGTAGTATGTTCAGGCGTTAAAATTAGGCTATCATAGATTTCCATTTGTGAGGAGGTGGAAATACGAGTTCCAATGATGAACGATTGTCGTGGGACTCTTGGTGACTTGTGGGTGCCTCTGAAACGTGTTTGGCCTATGTAATATTGTGAATATGCTTGGTGCGTTAACGCTGACCATTTATGGCGCACAGTTCCCTCCGATCTCTGGTCAGCGTCTGCACGACCATCCTGTTCCGTTCTTAGGTCATCGTTGATCTCTACGGTAAGGCGTATACTCGTATTTCTCCTAATGTCCCTCCCAATTCAAAGTTCTGTGGTATCGCTTAAGTACTGTCTTTTCTCACTGATATCACGAAATCGAATCACTACGGATTTTGTCGGTGGGACTGTCGTTTCTGGCCCATATAAGGAATAAAAGTTCAGTACTCTGTCCGTCGAACTGAGCAGATGAAGGTGCTTACTTGTTGGCACCTTCCTTTACGAGGCAGTTAGTTTCAAAGATAAGTTTTCTCTTCACGGAATGATGTCGGAGACTTAAAATTATGATATTAATTTCTTTCAGTTACAAATGGGAACGTTACACAGTATAATCCCCGAAGTGAAGTCGTTAATAGAGTCCTAATTTTACATAGTCACGTGCGCTTTTGTCACATTTCGCTTTTACTTTCTTCTTTGGTTTTCTGACCAAAGATTGTGTTTTTTTGCACGGAAAATTATTTGCTTTCTGTGCCATCTGTTTCGACTAATCTCATGATGTTCATATTACTTACGTAATCTCCAAACTCAATCCCATGCACTGACCGTTTCCTTTAATTAAATCCGTTATCTCCTCGGCTCTCTATGAATTGGTTTTATGTGCAGGTTGACGAGAAGCGTTTCAATATTACTCGAATGTTTTTGACGTTTTGTGTCACACAATGAATTATCCCCTTGCGTCTAGAGGCGATACGTGCCCATTGTTTCCAAAAATGAATACTCCACTCTAGCTATTCTTATTATTTTTTTGTGAGCGACCTTTATCGTTGACTGTCAAACTGAGTTACTGCTTACTGGTAAAGCCTTCCAAAAATTGTTCGGACTCCAATTATTCATTAATTGTAAGTTTTACGGATCCGTTCCCCATCCCTTCCTCTTTCTGCGACTGCTTTTCTTGCAACGACCGCTTTCTTAATTCCTTCCTGTCGTGTCATCTCCGCATTGAGTTTCAAGGTCTTTCCCTCTCCCATCTCGCTATATTCCGCACGCCCTCGAATTACCCACTACTTGTTTTGGATTTCCATCCTCCGGCCCGGAGGCAAGAGATTTCAGCTTTGGGAGAAGTAGTACGTGCGCTTAAAGGGAACGTCTCGGAGCGAAGGGAGAAGCTTAAGCCCCGCCCTTGAAATGCACTTAAAGTCGTCGTCCACGGCGTTCCCTCCATCCGCGCAAGTCCACGTCGTATAACCCATCTCACGGCCTCCCCGTGCAGAATTATCGCCGAGACTGAAACAAACGGGGATCGGATTTGGAGCGGTTACTAGCTTCCTTCCCAATTCGAGGACCCGGGTTCGAATCCCGGTGGTAGTAGAATATTTCAGTTGTATCCCGATCCATCTTGGGTGCCATGTGGAGAGCACTTCAAGTGGTGTAGATCGGGTAGGACTGTGCTCATTAAGAGCAGGCGAATGTCGACGCCGGGTTTCTCTTCCCACTTCTTTTCCCGTCACCGGAAAATCTTACCTGTACCTAGTTACGATACCTGTTCGTATATTTCCCTAAGGATGCAAATTATCGTAGCTGTCGCTCACCTGCCTAAAAACTGTTTATTGAAAGTAGTCTGGCGGGTGAGGTGGACGGGCGTGAGAGTCGGTAGGCCACTGAACGGCGGACCCGGGTTCGTTTCGTGGGGGACGCCTCTTTGGACCCTCAGCTTGAACCGAGCTGTTCGATTTTTCGAGTACCAGAGCTTCCCAGAAAGTCATAGGCGGTACAGGGAAAAGAACTGCCTCCCCTTACCGTGATGTGTGGCTTTCACACGTGGTCGGACCTAGTACTAGGTGAGCTCTATCCCCACTTATCAAACTGATTGATTGTTTTGGTATCGGGTTAGGATGTCTTTGATCTCCATGTTGCCTATTTAAATAATTCATTGGATATAAGTCATTTCTATTACCCTTAATTCCGTTCAGAATGCTTCTTTTCCTCCCTCTGACTCGCTTTCCAAACACTCTCTCCTCTATTACGCCCCGTTCTCAGCATCGCATTGCCTCTCTGGTATCTTCTGCATCTTTCTTCGAATTTCGTTTGGCTTCCTTTCCTTCAATTTTATTTTTTTTCTATTTTTCTCCACACCTACAAAAAACCCTGATAACTACGACATACTTGAAATAGACATTAGGGCCTTATCTCTGGGCTCCGCCCTCGATCCTTGTCTATTCAATTCAAAAGATTGATTCTTTTTTGTCCGACGCGGTGGGACACTCTCGCCTAAAGGGGATGTGACACTTGAATTCGCACCCGCAGTCGAAGGCCGCGGGAGGGGGAGGGGGGGGGTGGGTACAGGCTGCTGGATCTGGGTGAAATGCTCCATTCTGATCGATCGCGGGGTGGGGAATGGGGCGAGGGGGTAAGGGAACGAGGTGCACTGAGCTTAATGAAAGTGGTCCCGTTCGGCCGCGCGAGGGGTTAATTGCGGGCTAAAAAGTGTGGGGGAAGACTTAAAAAGAGGCTCCCGTGTGCTGGTGGAAAAAAAGGTGCGCTCAGGTGGAATGTGTCGAAAATGGACGGCGAAGGGCGCACGCGATGGGTTATGTGGAGATCAAGGTCACAACCCCGGTCGAGGGTATGGAATGGTGCCCGCTCAGGGTTTCCGGGAGCCCGGGAAATATGAATAAATATACAACGGTTGTCAGATATCAGTACTGAATGACCTAGAAAGAATGTTAGTTCAATTGTGTACTAGTAGGTCATTCTGAAGACAATATTGAGTATGGAGGAAAGAGGGAGGGTTGATATTATATTATTATTGTAAGGCAATCTACCGGTTAAGGTTGGTTTTTGGATGGACACAACTATTAAATAAATATTTTGTGACTCCTTACAAAACACAATCCAGCAACCTTCGCTTTTTCAGCTCCCTCTTCATCTCTGGGTACTTCCTTCCTCCCGTCATCCCGTACAACATCCCTATCCTGTTCCTGCCCTTTCCTCGTTTTCCTAACATTCTCCCCTCCACCCCCACATTGCAAAAGCCTCCAATCTATGTCTATTTTCCTCCTTCAATGACCACGTTTCCGCGTCTTACGTTGCCTACGCTAGGTCCATATGAAAGTTTTAAAGAGTCTTTTCTTAACATCCTAACTTAACGTCCCCGTCATCAACTCCCTCCTCCTTTTGAAAACCTCCTTGCCTAGCGCAATTCTTCTCCTTACGTCCCTACTACTTTGACCGCGTTGGTCCAAAACACTTCCGAAATATGTAAACTGTTATACCTGCTCTATTTTTTCCCCTACTACGTTAATGCTTAGCTTAGCCTTTTTCTTTCTGGTAAAATCGCATAAACTTTGTTTTACTAATGTTGATTCTCATCCCTTATCTATTGCACTGAATTTCCAATTCGCTCAGCAATGCTTGCAACCCGCGGAGGGTAGATAATAGGCTTTTGGAACGGTAATCGAGATGGTAGTAATGATGAAGAAATAAAGAAGGAAATGTTTTTGATATTAATGTGAGTTGATCCTAGGAGCAAGTGCATAGAATTAAATATGTTTACATGTGTAAAAGTGATCACAGATCACTGAGAACCTTTCTCTAATTACTCGACTGTTTAAAATGATGTGGGAATCCTGAATTTTTGCAATTAAATCCTCTAAAAATGTATCATTGGTGAAATGCGATTCCAAAATCAATTTTGTGAAATGCTTTATCGAACAAATGCATTTCGAACGGCGCATGCGTTGACATAATTACAAGTGGTAATAGAGCGTATTACAATGAAACCTGTAGTTCTAGCAGAATTTTCACTTCCCATTTCCAACATCGTTTACCACATGAGATATTGCTGGAATGGTCTTCTCTCAGACTGAAAATTGAACGGTGCCAATAATTCCCAAATATTTCTATTATGTCCTGATTTGTAAGAAACAAAATATGATCGGTAAGGGAAAGGCATAGTGGTTCACGTCCCCTCTAGGGCTTGGGGATTTCGTTACGTTCGCTCGGATGGATGTCCCCCGAAGGGTTTGCTGTCGACCGGAAAATGATGATCGACTTCCGCAGGGACCACCAATGGTGCCGTGCGATTAAATATCTAGGTGCAATCCGGGCGAGATTTCTGTGACTACGAAAGAGTGACATAAATGTCTCTTTTCACGCGCTAGGCTTCCAAATGTATATTAGTCTATGGCATTCACCCGCAAGTTGTCACCTTGGAAATCCGAGCGCCTGTTTGCTTTTTCCCAACAGTTCTTTCGTGTGTCAGATGAATCTTCATTAGTTTTCAACCCAGTGTTTTGGAAATGCTCCATTACTCATTCCATGATATCTTCTACACCTAATAACGCCATTGTCAACGTCTTCCTTAGTTTTCCCCACCTATTTTTACCCCATGAATTTTCATCGGGGCTTAAGCTACCCTTTTGCCCTTGCTGCTAATGTAAAAATTGTCCATTTAATTTAGTTTATTTTTCTCTTTCGCAGTTCGTCACGTGGTACATCCCTGTCCAACTCCCGTTTATTTCACTTGATTACCAACAGTTTTATGGTGCGGTAAATTTATAGATCGCTTAGTAAGTATCGATTGCCTCAAGGTATGCCTTTCCAATTGTCCCCGGAATTCGTGGATCGGTTAAATGGGGAAATAGGGGGTACATAAGGCTCTCTCTTCTTAGAGTGGAAGATTTGTTTTGGAAGGATGGGTAAAATATGTGCCCGAGGAACAAGGGAATCCGAGGATAAGTCGTATTTTCTCTCAAATTGAGTTCTCTTCGCGAATCCGGGTCCCAAAACTTGGATATTTGTGTTGCGGAGAGACACAAGTTCTGGAGTCCTGGGATGGTCTCCGGGATAACAGGGTTAAGAGAAAATGGACTGAATCAGGAAAATAAATATCCCAAAAAAGCGTACGATTTATTTCATTTCGATTTTTTGAGTGTCAGTATCTTTGACTTGGATCCGAATGCTTCTCATCTGCAGAGTCAATGAACACAAGACGAGTTTATAAGTCCTCTCGGTGCAGTCTGTGATACATGATATGATGTTAAAATCTTAAATAATGTCTTACACATGCGCATACTTCAAAAACATCGTTGAGTCATCAGGGTGCTCTTTTTGAGATTTTATATTTATTGGCTACACTCTGAAACCATAGCGGTTGTGATTTCCGTTGTGATTTATTGTGTTCAACGTATTTCGACGTCAAAGTGTCATCATCGGTAGAAAATTAAATTACAATTGTCATAATCTCGGATTAGGATTAATTTACACAAATTAAAGCGTATCGCAACTACAATGATGTAATCTCCGATTTGACAACTCGAATTTAAAATTACGGGTATTATAAAGTGGTAGACCGTTGCTCTTTAGAAACCTAGCTGTACTTGAAAAGCAAAGTCTACTATTTTGGCTCTCGTGAAATGTTTCACTCTGTATAACTAGGCCATGTGCTATTCTCACACATTACATGAGTAAATATATACTACCTTGATCAAAAAGTTCCCGGAATTTATTCAGAAAATTAAAAATACAAGTTTATTCATCTAAATCTATATTGTCCCCTTCAAAGTAATCCCCATCGACTGCAACACACTTATGCCAGCGCTTGATCCAATCCTCGAAACATTTTTTTATATTCGGTTTTCGGTATGTCCATCAGTGGTTCCTGCGATTTTTCCATTACTTCCTCTCGGCTGCTAAAACGCGTTCCCCGTAATGGTTTTTTAACTCGATTGAACAGAAAGAAGTCACAGGGAGCCAAATCAGGTGAATTCGGTGGCTGTTGGATGGTATTTGTTGCATTTTTCGTCAAAAAATTACGAATAATGTGCGACGGTCTCGACGCACTGTGCGACGATTTCTGGTCTCTTTCGGCGAATTGCTTCACGCAAACGTCTCATAACGCCCAAATAATACTCTTTGTTTACTGTCTGGCCTTCTGGCAAAAATTCATGATGCACTACACCGTTGTAATCCATGAAAACCGTCAGCATTGCCTTCTTTTTTGACTGAAAACGACGTGGTTTTTTTGGTCTCGGCTCATTTGGTGAACGCCATTCACTTGCCTGATGTCTGGATTGCGTGTCGTACTCATAAACCCACGTCTCGTCTCCAGTAATGATCCTTTTGATGAATGTGGGATCGGATTCAGCCTCGCAAATCATGTCTTTTGCGACGTCAACACGGTCTCTTTTTTGCATGAAATTGAGGTCTTTTGGCACCAACTTTGCTGCTACACGACGGAAACCCAAATCATTAACCACAATGTCTTGGGCGGATCCATAGGCAATGTTCAAGTCCTCCGCTATTTCTCTGATGGTTAATTTGCGGTTATTGACCAACATTTCTTTTACTTTATCAATTTTTTCACCGACTTTCGATGTCGATGGTCTGCCACTGCATTCATCATCTTCGATTGACTCACGACCACTTCTGAACCGCTCGTGCCACTGGTAAACGACCGTTTTATTTTTAGAGAATCGTTGCCGAAACACTTTTCCAACATTTCCAACGTCCGGGGGCCACTAAATCCGTTTTTTACGCAAAATTTAATACAAGTTCGTTGTTGCAAATTTAAATCCATTTCTGCAATTGTAAAAAATCGCCAACACACACAGAGATAGATGTACTCTTGGCTACGTAACTTTTGCAAATGTCAAGTTATGACACTAAGATTTAAAGGGAATATCAACAACAGACGTACCAATTTAACAAAAAAACAGAACTCAAATCGGAACGATGGGAGCGCCACACGTTGGTTATTCCGGGAACTTTTTGATCAAGGTAGTATACGCATATCAAATCACAATATATTTTACAGTGGTCGAGCAGCCATCCGGAAAGTTAGGCGGATATTTATTTTATTTATTTATATTAAAACATTATTCACATACAGCAGTAGTGCCAATTTACAGGGAAAAAAGATAACAAAAACATGAAAGAGAACAAAAGACAATAGCAAGCAGCATAACAATAACAACAAGAATTGAGCATGGACCGGGGAAAAATTTAATTTGTTGAAAGGTGGGATAAAGCTTGGGTGGTGAAATTGTTACATGATAAACAAAAAGGATCGACAGTTTGAGGGAGATAATTTAGAAGGGAGGAGAGGCAAAATAAAGGTAAAGGTGAGAGATATCCTTGGAATGGAGTAGGGAGTGGGCGCGGGTGGGTCGAGTTGGTACCCTGAGGTTGAAGGGAGAGAGCGTTTAGTTCGTGTTTAGGGTGTTGTGGAGGAGTTTGAAAACAGCTCTAAGTCTGCGGATTTGGGGGCTAGATATGGATAAAGAAGACGGAACATAATTTTAATTTATATATCCAAACACTACCGCAGGAAGGAAGGGAAGCCTTCTCGAAGCTGCCTCAAAAAACCGGCACGTGATGCCCCATTTTCGGTTTCCGGGATTCTCCAGTTTCTGGGGAGGTGAAAGGAAGTGGTGGGGCGTGGTCTCTCTCTCGCGGCCCGCGATTCCCGACCACGGATACGGCGGGGGCGTAGCAAACTGCTGTATCATTCGGGGGTGAGGGGATGCGGAGTTGCGCCTATCTTCATGGTTAAGATGGAAACCGCAGACTTCGTTACCAGAGTGTTTGGAAACTTTCATGATTTTCTAATAATACTCTTTTCGTAGCGTTTATGAATCAGGATTTTCTTTGGTGCAAACTTTACAGCCATGATTCAACTCTCATTTAAGCGGTTAGCTTTGATTGAAGTCATTATTATCATAGAAACCTCGTTGCAATTAGGCAATAGCCCTGGTGGCAACGGTCAAGTGTGGTCAATGGTCACTCTTACAATGCACATACATATATACACAAGAAGAAGAGATATGAGACAAAATGCTCATACATACAGTGACACTTTAAGATTACCAACCGCACCTTTACCATCACTCAGGGGTTAGCTTCACGTCATACCTACAACGCTCCCACCATCGCCGCACTCCGTCCATAATCACGCACTCTTCAACTTCATGTACCGTTCAAAATCACGTACCATTAAGACATAATTCACTTTTGAAGTACAACCTTTCACGTCGTCCACATCACATTCAAACAATATTTCAATAAGTACAATAGTATAATAATCACTGATCAATGAAGTTTATCATCCAGAGACCTTCGAAACAAGGGATATTGTTAACCTTCAACAACAGCAAAGCCTTTATGAAGAATAACAAATGTGGAAAAAGTGAAAGGGAAATCCAATATCAGGGATATATATATACGAGGTCTGTCAAGTAAGTAACTTAAGTTTCGGCCTAGCGTTACGGTGGGTAGGGCTAGATCTAGGTGTTTTAAACGTCCCTACCTTCAGGACGCATTCTACTTTGGTACCTTCAGGACGCATTCTACTTTGGTAGTGTGCGGACTGGTTCTTCTACTTTGCTCACTGCGAACTGTTAAAATGTGCACTGCAATAGAAAATTCTGCAAGTCGTGAAGTGCGATCTGTGATTAGGTTTTTATTGGCAAAAAACCACAAGCCAATCGAAATTCATACGCACCCTTCATCCTTTCTTGTGCATCCCTAATGGTGCAAATGGCCTCAGCTGTCGGTCGCCTCCCCTAAAAAAACTACGATGCTGCTACTAACAGCATCACTGACGCATCAAAATTTCATTCATCACTTAGTCGGTGCACAGCACAAATTTTCCAATGAATGTCCACAGCTTTGAATGTTATTGTCAGTAAAAATCTTATCACTCAACGGATTTCACATTTGGCGGAATTTCCAATTGTATTGTTCATTTTGACTCGCTACTGCAAGTAAACGACAAGCGACGTGACCTTCCAAACACTGAATATCGAGGCGTACTGCCCTAGTGTGTGTATGTCGGATCCCCCCACTACTTCCCTCGCCACACGCAAACGGAGGTTTCTTTCTGGACAGCTGTCATACTTGGAAGAAAATAGTAAAATAAGGAAGGTTTTCTCTCATACCGAAAATCTGGATTTTTCCCTTAACCTGATGCAGTTCCTCCTTTTATTGTTTTCTTTATTCTTGACTTCAATTGCGCATTTTCGTACAAATATTAGCCTATATAACCGATGCGTTGTAATTTGCTGTTTGTCCGCCTTTGTTTTTCCTTTCAACTTAATTTTTTTTCTTGTTTGGGAATCACTCGACGTATATAGTATATACCCTTAGCAGTTCCTCATTAGAAACATGAAATTACTGTTATTTGCGCTAGTCGATTATCAAATTCCCCTCGTTTTCATCTTAGATATTGGTCCCCCTGCCGGGTATATACATGTACGTATTATCAATGATTCGATACGTTTTCGGTGACATATAGGGTCGATATTTATGTGGGAACATCGCACGTCCTTCGTTCCCATTCTCAACCCTTTTTGAGTGTTGGCTCAACGTAGCGAGATCGAGATATCGCGAGGACGCCGCGCATCGCATTTGATACATCTCAAGTCCCGGTCCGCCTTCGGCGTTTGGTTATTTCACTCCCTCGGTTTCCAGCCAGATTACAATCCACGGTCAACCCTTGCGTGCCTCAGCGCACCGCCGCGCAATGAAGGCGGCGAGGTTTCGAAGGGGGTCGATGGTTTTAGTCCGACCGTAACGGCCCATTAAGACCCTCTCCTCCGGGATAATAACGCGCGTAAAAGACCAGGTCTCCGTGACACGAGGTCGATGATTCATTGTCCCTTTGGGTGTGGGCTTGCGCGAAAGACCGGGTTTTTCCCCTTTCGGCCCTCCGCCTCCCCCACGACAAGAAGAAGGGGTAATATCGTTCTCCCTTCTTTTATTCCCTCCGACCCAGTCTCCCGTCCTCTGGGTTCTCGAAGGTAGTAGGTGACCACCGCCGTTGCGAGAGGAATGGCCTGTTCTTTGGTCCGACTGCCGAATAGGACTCGAGAATAGGACGAATAGGAATAAGGACTCTTAAAGGATACGCGTCGAACAGTTATCGTTTTGTTGGAATATGCGCTTCAGAGAGGGAGACTGGTCACCACAAAAATGTATGTGTGCGTTCCAAAACGTGTCTAACGTTTCGGCAAACATCCTTATCCGTGGACGTGGTTAATATTTTTTTCGTGCCTGGCAACGTTTCATGCAAAACGTTTTTATCGTTAAATCTTCTTATCTGCGTAATCGCTTCGCAAAATAATTGTTTTCGTGAAAAATTGCGTTGAATATTCATTTTAAAATTTTTTTCTCTCATTTTTTTAAACTTCGTCTGGTAACTGATGAATATTTTCATTAAATAATAATACCCGCGACAGTGTAAAATGAACCATGAATAACTAAATTTGTTATCCTTTATTACCCCAATTGGATGAACTCTGAACTCATGAACTCTGTTTAATAATCTCCGATCCCTTTTATTCTTTTTATTTTCGTTCTCGTTATTATCAAAAGGATTTTAGTAAATTATGAAAAAAGCTTAGATTATTTGGCATAACTCTACATAAGCAGACTGAATTTATTAAATAATATTTACTTAACCCGTGAAGGCTTTTTTACACCACTGTAAAAGTAAAAAAAATGAGGGGAAAATAGAGTTTTATTGAGACCAATCTCAAGATTCCCCCTGCCTTTTACTTTTTCAGTGGTGTAAAAAAAACCCTTTACGACTTAAGGGAACATTATTTATCATAGTCGGTCTAAAAAGAGGCCATCAGAAGCACAATTGGCCTTTCCCCTAACATCAGAATGAATGAATTTATTAATCGTAGTGTAGGAAATTAATTGAAAACTGTATTTTTTGTCATTGGAAATGAGTTAATTTTTTATGTGTACCATACACGTATACGTAGAGTAAATCATTCAAAATTGCTGTAAAAAGTTATATTTGATTATAAAAATGGTTTTCCTTCAACTTAAGTCATGAACAAATATAAAAATTGTCCTTTATTGAATATAGGAGTTGACCAATAATATCTGTTTCTTGAGGTAAGGGGAGATGTGCCTGGTGGCAGTTGTAAATAGATAAAGAAGCTAGTAGAAAAAAGAATGGAGTTTCCGAAAACCAAACTTCAGGAGCGATATACGTGATTGATCTTTTCCAGATTATTACGGTTAGTATTATAGTGAGAAGACTTGATAGTCAAAGGGTAGAGCGTTGGACTAGTGAGCGCAGGGCCCTGATTCAATTCCCTGGCACACCTCTGGGCACCCTCAGCTAAACCCAAACTGTGTGATTTTTCCGGTATCAGAAATTACTGGCACAGGGAAAGGAACTGGCCCTCATACCCTGTTGTGTGAATTTTGCACGCCGTTGTGCTTAGTATTGGATTAACTCTGTCATAACGTATCAAGCTGACTTTCAGGTTGATAACTGTGTTTATGGTTTTTATTATAGCATGGGAATATCTTTGTATCGAAGAAAAGTAAAATTATACATTTACAGAAAGGCTTCCGCGATGCTATGGAGACCATTCGATTGAATTAAGAGTTGACCCCCATCAGTCATCCTAATCGTTGGACGACGATCATTTCTGTCACCTTCATGTTCGAAGTGCCTCCTCATCGCGTCATTCCTTGGATCCGAGGACGCCAAATGGAATGGCGACTAAACTCTAGTCTAGCGATATGGGTGAACGCGGGTTCAAACCGAAAGACTAAGGTATCAAAAAGTTATCTCGTATATTTGGCCTGTGACAAAAAACACCGGGAGAGAGAATTTGTCGGAAAGTCAGGGTTTTCTTCAGGGAGTAAAAAAAATTATTTTGGGTTGTATTTCAAATATTTTTTCCCATTTTGAAGAGAGGAAATTTTAGAAGATTAAAATTTTCAATTGTGAATAGTTATGCCCGGATTGTAAGCGTAAACACGAAGGAAAAATAATGATTGAATTATCAAGAGGAAGTGTCTTATCATATATACTAGTATTCGTTAAAGTCTTTAATATATTTTCACCTATATTTTGCAATGTTTTGATCCAATTTAAGAGATGTTAAGTCTAGTGTCACTTAGTGAAAATGTCTAACAGCCATGATGATAAACAACCGTCTAAATTTTCACAATGTATTTTTGGCTCGGCATTGAGGTTGACTATTGTGGTTGAAAATGGTTTTACGTACAACAGTGTGTACATGAAGACTTCTTAGAAGACGTTTAAATTTTCTAGGAGATGAGTGAAGAGCAATGAAAGTTATTGTGGTATCGAATTTGTTTGTTATTCCTGCCAGAACCTTTCTTAACAATCCTAAATCAATGCATTACAATGTTGAGCGACACTAAAAAAGAGAAAATATAATACCCTTTGGTTTCGTTCTTAAAGTGAAACTCACCTTTTGCTACTGTCGCGATATCTAAGAATAAGAAGGTAACTTGTATTTGTATAACGTATAGTTACTTGTATACATATACATGTACTTAATACCCCGCAAGCCGCCGCAAGGGCGTGTGGCGGGGGGTTAATAATGAGAAGTAAAGTTGGCGAAAACGGGAACATCGGCGAATATTCATTTTTTAAGTCTGGGAATGCTTTGCGATGAATCTCGGAGAATTCAATGAGTTCTCTAATTTTAACTGACCAATCTGCCCGCGAATAAATTCGTTTGAGACGTTCCGTAAATACTACACAACGTGCGGCCGGCGTAACTTTACTCCGGTGTAAGGAATGGAGGTGCTTTTTTTCCTTCGGGGATAACTCAGTTCCTGGGACCCCGACAGCTTACAAGCGCCAGGAGAAACGTTTGAGAAGCGACTTTCCTTTGCGCGAAATGTGGCTTACTAGAGACGATTGTTATGGCTGCCCTTGACATTCTTTACGATCCATATTGAGTCTCTCTCTCTCTCTCTCCATATTTGCCATCTGTGTTTTGACCTCAAGTTCCACTTCTGGAGCTGAATGTATAGTTTCGATGAGTCATCATTTCGTTGGTCTCTGCCCGGTGCGAATGCCACTGTTTCCTTGGTTTCTCGTCGCATCCGTAAAATTAGATGGCGTGACAAAAGAAATGGAAACGCCCTCGTGTGATTGTTTTGTGATTTGGAGTATAATTGAATTCCTACCTGCACAAAGGTTCAATTGTAATGTCCGTGAAAGTTATCGTAGGATATAGGGTGTTGTCAAGTGGGGTAATTTTTTGATTAGAAACGTTTCATCATTCCTTAATATTTTTTTAACAGTCGGCGTGACATTTCGATTAACAATGATTATTTTATGCTCGTTATTTTCTCCGCTACGTATGTGTATCAGGTGATATCATTAATATGGAATCGGGTTATCCAAATGATTTTATTTGTCATTCTTCATGGCCAATTCACATTTTAGGGGCAATATCGAAAATTAGAAAAATGGGAATGTATCAAGAAAGGGATATTGGAAGCCGCTAAAGACACTATAGGAACCGTTAACGGGGAAAGGATAAGGAAACCATGGGTAACGGATGAGATGATTACAAAGATGGATGAGAGAAGAAGATGGAAAAATGTAAACACAGAGTTAGGCAAAATGAAGTACAAAGAGTAAAACAATAAATTGAGAAGGGCCACAAATAAAGCAAAAGAAGAATGGTGGAAAACGCAATGCGAGGATATGGAAAGTTAACAGAAGGGTGAAATTGGTGCTCTATACAGCAAGGTTAAGTTATTATCGGGAGATAAGAAGGCAAGATCTGTGCTAACAGTTAAAGATAAATGGGGTAAGATAATAGTTGAACCAGGAAAAATCCAAGAGAGATGGAAGGAATATATAGAAACACTGTATGGTAAAGAACTTAGGCCGACAAGGTTAGACATAGAAAAGGAACATGACGTAGAAGAAGATAGCTTAGGTCCAGGCATACTCGACGATGAAATAGAAAGGGCATTAAAGGAGATGAAAGCAAATAAGGCTGTGGGGCTGGACAATATTCCTGTAGAAATGTTGAAATGGTTAGGGAAAGGTGGGAAGAAGGCCATATATGGACTGATTCGTAGTATCTATGAGGAAGGAATCTGGCCGGAAGATTTTGTGAGATCGGTGTTAGTTCCTATTCCAAAAAAGGCAAAGGCTTCGTCATGTGAGGATTACAGAACAATAAGTTTGATATCCCACGCAGCTAAAGTTATTCTCAGGATCATCAACAAAAGGATAGAGAGTAAGGCAAATGATTACTTAGGGGATGATCAGTTTGGGTTCAGGAAAGGAAGAGGTACGCGTGATGCCATTGCAGTAATGAGATCACTAGTCGAGAGGAATATAGAATACAATCAGGACGTTTTTGCCTGTTTTGTAGATTTCGAAAAAGCGTTTGATAGAGTGAATTGGGAAAAATTAATGCGTGTATTGCAGAAAATAGGAATGGATTGGAGGGACAGGAGACTGATCCGCAACCTGTACATGTCTCAGACTGCTCAGGTGCGAGTGGGGAACGGAGAGTCCGGATGGGCAGTGTTAGGAAGAGGTGTAAGGCAGGGTTGCCCATTGTCACCGGTGCTGTTCAACGTATATGTAGAGGAAATGATTAAAGAGGCATGGGAAGAACTGGAGGTAGGAATGAAAGTCGGAGGGGAATTCGTAAAATCGGTTAGGTTTGCTGATGACCAAGCATTAGTTGCTCAGTCAGCCAAGGGGTTGCAAGCATTGCTGAAAGAATTGGAGGTTCAGTGCGATAAATATGGGATGAGAATCAATATTAATAAAACAAAGGTTATGAGATTTTCCAGAAAGAAAAAGGCTAAGCTAAATATTAAAATAGACGGGGAAAAAATAGAGCAGGTAGAACAGTTTACATATCTTGGAAGTGTTTTGGATCAATACGGTCAAAGTGGTAGGGACGTAAGGAGAAGAATTGCGCTAGGCAAGGAGGCTTTCTCAAGGAGGAGGGAGTTGATGACGGGGACGTTGAGTAGGGATGTTAAGACAAGACTCATAAAAACTCTGATATGGAGCGTAGCTATGTACGGCGCGGAAACGTGGTCGCTGAAGCAGGAGGATAGGCGTAGATTGGAGGCTTTTGAAATGTGGGTGTGGAGAAGAATGGAGAAGGTGAAATGGACCGAAAGGAAAACAAATGAGGAAGTACTAGAAATGGTGGGGGAGGAGAGGAGTTTGTTGAGAGAAATCCTATGGAGGCAGGAAAAATGGATGAAAGGCGTATTGAGCGGTAGTGGAATGTTGAAGAGGGTAATAGAAGGGAGAATGTTGGGCAAGCGAGGTAAGGGTAGGAACAGGATAGGGATGTTGGACGGGATGAAGGGAGGAAAGAAGTACACCGAGTTGTAGAGGGACCTGATATAGATTAGTTTGCTAGGTGGGGAGTCACAAAATGTTTATTTGATAGTTGTGTCCATCCAAAAACCTACCTTAACCGGTAGATTACCTAATAATAATCGAAAATTATCTTGGGTGAGAGTAAAACCGCGACAATGATTTTCAATGAAAAATGCACTCAACCTTCCCTGCAGTTTTTACACCATTTTTGTGGGGTTATATTTTTTGTAATTACCTATCATAGTTGAGTTGTAGCATTGCGTTCAATGCTCTCTATGCACTCTTACTGGGTCTTTTAAGTGGTCAGCGAAAAAGGCAAACCCGACTTCTGAAAATTGACGCTGATATTATTCCATTGCATCCTTTGATGATTTTGCCTAACATTTGAATCACAATATGCTCCATACCTGTATGGTCTGCTTTAACATAAAAAAAGTGAAGTGTTTCATTTAATACTATGTCATTGGAATAGGATTTGCTTAAGATAGGTCGTTTCAAGTGCCTGGTAATGGCATCATTATGATTTCAATATGTGACTATGCATTCCGTTAATCATAGAACTAAGTCTACCCCATTCCCCCTCAACTAATCAGGTTTTTGTTCGTGAATATAACAGGTTAATTTAAAAATTTTTTTGAACATCCCTGTCTGTAATTTATTATGGAATAGTTTCTTCGAAGAACTGAAGGCGTGCATTTCTCTTGAGGGAGGCTCTCTCTTGAAAATGTGGCAAAGTTAAATGCGAATCGGGAATAATAGTTGAAGACAATGCTCTTAGTTGCAAATCAATTCGGTGTTATGAAGCAGGAAGGCGTTCTGACTGCATCCATATCCACGCGATGCACCGCAAGCCGCCGCAAGAACGTGTGGCGGAGGGTATTGGGGCTATAGCCTTTTATGTATGAATATACACTAACTGTTATCTATAAATATGTACAATTACACCTATACATAGGTTGACACATGATAATGTTATCGCACAATATTGAAAACTAGCGATAAGTGAACTGACTGCAGTGGTACCAGCGTCACGAGCAGCGATGAAGTACTGATCCACAGTTAGTATTCATTCAGGTTCAAACGTTCGTGAGTAAAATTTGGAAAAATTAGGGTTAGTTTTTCGAGAAAGTCGTGATTAATTTGAGGTTAGGAAACGAGTGGGCTGCTCTGTATCTCTGCAGGAAAAAAATCGTGGCACCACCCGTCCGCGGGAAAACTAGCACGGTGGCCACGCGTGAGAGTGTTTCCCCCCCCCCCCCTTTAGAGCCGACACCACCGCGATCGGGGCGAATCATTACCCTATCCGACGTCCCTCTCGCTTGCTTTGAGAAAAATCTTCTTCCCGAAACCGATATGTCTGGGAGCGACGGGCACCGTCGGCGACACTTCCTCGTCGCTTTCCAAGTGCCTCTTCCGTGCAGTATTTGGGACGAGGAAGGAGATTCCTTCCCGCGAAACAAATACCCGCCTTCCCCCTGGGGAACATCGGAAACTGTTCGCTCCGCAGCCGCGATTCACGGAAACGTGGCTCCCGAGGCTTCCGACCTCACCATTGCGTTGGTGGACATCCTTCTGTTTTTGGTGTGTTTTCACTTGCTCGTCTGCAGTTATTCCCGGGGAAAGTGCGTCCGCTCGTTGAAGCTCTCACGGCCGGAGTGTAGTATGCATTTCATCGGATATCCTGTGGATTTTTCATCGGTTTTGACTATATATTTCACTTCTCTCTCTTTTTGATGTTCAGTTTCAGCGCAACGACTTTGCATGAGCAGGGAAGGAAGTTCCATATGTATCAAAATACATGACATGTACGATGAGTCTGCGTGATGTATTTACGATAGGAGTTTCTACGAGGAAAAATTCCATTTTTGCATTTTCTATTTCCATTCCTACTCATGTAAAATAATATCCCGGTATTGTAGTTGCAGTGTATTGAATGAGGGTGTTTTTTTGTACTGGATGTACCACTGGGTCTTAAGGACCCATGGAGAAATAGAATCCTCTTAGTTATCATTGGTGGTCTTATGTAGAAAGCAATAATATGTTTCTTCCCTACCAATAATTACCTAGGTAATTTTTAAAAATTAGGTTCATTGCGGTGGGACATGCGCAGTTTCCAATGGTTCCTGAAATACTGAATAACTTTTTCAGAACGCAAATGCGAAATTTTTCATGTACATTTCGTAGCAGAATAAGTGCCGTTTGTCAAATGCCCCACACCATTTGATCCAAAATGTGATTTGGTTAATTTTTTCAATGATACGCAATAGCAATTTTTGGAACGCCCATGTAGCTGTCGTATTTTTCACAGCTTTATTCAACGTTCTCTGATCAGTTTCTCCATACAATGACATCAGGTGACAACGTTGGGTGCTTTACTTTCACATTGTCCACAGCCTTCCTCTCCTGTCATGATTAAATGTAAGCACTACTAATTGTAAGTGCCAGATGACCTTTTATTGGATTTAAAGCGGTCGTCGGGTACATTTTGGAAATGTGCGAAGGATTTTACGTCCCAGGACTTCCATAGAGTTAGGCCTCGGAATTATACGTTTACGAAAATTTCGTGCCTTTGCCAGTCGTGGCCATGTTTTTATGGGTAAGGGGAGAATAAAACTTCCATTTCGACCGATTCAATATTGTTCATGACCGTGAACTCCCACGCACGAGTCTATTGGCCTATCCAGCTGGTGTTACTGCATACGATGCCTTGTTTTGTAATGTAAATGAGTTTAATAATGTTGAAGAGCATTGCTCTTTTCAATACGCGAAACTAATTAAGCAATGTAAGATATTTAACGAAGCATCACTATATTACGTTGTTGTGTTGGGACTAGATTACTCCCTCAAGAAAATAAAGTCTAATTATTACTAGTGTACTCTTGAATTTCAAGTCACGTGAAAGGAAAAGTTCTGAAATCATGAAGAAGCAATACGAGCAAATTAGACGGTGTTGTAGGAGGACAATAATCAAAGCAGGTGGATTTCGCGTGTCAATTCACGTATCTAGGAGGTGCAACTGGGTTGTAGCTAGAGCATCAGAGGGAGAATCGCGCTTAAACGAGATATCGCGCTCGTAGGAGTTTGGAGGAGGAAAAGACTTGTTGTTGTTTTGAGCAGAGACATGAGCGAAAGCATTAAAGTGAAGCGCGTCCAATTGTTCGGAAACTTTGTTTGGGGAAAAGAATGGTGGTTATTGACTGGAAGCTCTTGAGGGGAGGGTTTGTAAGAGGATGGAAAACGTAAGTCGTGTGGAGAGGAGGAGATGAAAGGAAATTGTTTGAGGAAAGGTGAAGTTGGTGGGATAAATGGGAAGAAGACAGAGAAGTGGAGAACGGAGGGGGTGTTGATGAAGGAAGGGTTTTGGTATTTTGAAGGCCTTAAGAGGAAGGTGAATGGTTGGGAAAGGAGGATTGTTGGAAGAGAATGTACATCATGGGATGCATAAAGGAGGGTAGAACCCACGAGAAGTTAAGAGGAAGAGTCACTCTAGGTCAAAAAGGGTTTGTCCAGATCACTCTCTAGGGTACAGAAGGCTTTGTAGTAGTTTTCAGGGATCGAAGGGGATGCCTATGTCGCGAGCGATAGACTTAACCATAAATGAAAATATTTGATTAGTCTTAGTCTCCATAGCGTTCGTAAGTAAAAGTCACGGGAGACCTCGAAATGGGTACAATTCCGTCCCCGAGTCAGTGCGCTTGCTCTTAGAACTTGTCTGGGTGATAACGGGTTGTTAGGAATGTTACTATTCGCGGTAAGGTGGAAAACCTGATCGGCTTGCTCTTTCGTAGTCAACCGAGCTCTCGCAGTTCTTTTATTTTCAGTATGGGCGAGGCCCCGGCAGAATCGTTTTATTCCGCTCTGTTTTTGCCGCAGTTTGCGCGTATGGTTGCAAAAACGAATGCTTCCGAATGTGATTCACTTAATTTTGTAATCTCTCCCTGCTTATCCGAATGCCGGATGTGTGGCTTAAGGAGTCTCATAATAACAGTACGTTTTCCTTGCATTGTGTATTTGTTATATGTATGTTCCGTGTATTGTACATTATATGTTTATGTACCTGTATATGATTTTTTTCCTTGGTATGGTTCTCCTTTCGGAAATTTTGAACTGAATTCAAGTGCTGCGAATAAAATAGTCGAAGGGGCAGGATTAGCACTCTTTTATAAGTTGACAGCACTATCTGAGGTCATTTACAAATCGTGTGGGGAAACGTAGGTTCGAGATCGTAGGGCGAGAGTTAGCTAAAACTAATGCTTAGCATTCATTTCAACAGCCTGTGAAAAGTAGATTCACTTTTCCCTTCGTCAGTAGAACAAATAGTTTTAACATGCACTGGGTTAAACAAGCTATCAAACTTAGGTAAAACAATTTTAGAAACCCAAAAATGAATGGAATTTAATTTCATATTTCTGTGAAAAGTCATTTCGTTAAACATTTATATCTGTTTGATTTTTCCGAGATGTAATTTACCGATACTATTTATTTTCTCATCTGCTTATATTTCGCCTCCCTGTCTTTCATTGCAATAGGTTATCAATGCCAGGATTGCCCGCAGCAGCCTTGGAAACTATCAACCCCTCTGCCAATCTCTTCATCCCTTCGCCGCCTTCCGACTCTTGATTCGCGTGAGTATGAAATTCATCCTTGGTTTTCTTCCTTATTTCTACCCATAGACTCATCTATATCCAACATTTCATCGTTCGTCTGCTGCTGCTTAAATTCCTTTCTCTGCTTCTGATATAGCAAGCACTCCATACCCATATAAGTGAGTCATTATTGACACTATCCTGATGCCCAGGATGCGCCGTTCTTCTACAAAGTACATTGGAGATTTAAAAAACTTAATTTTTGCAATTTTTCCGAAGAATCTCAATTAGCGCGGATTCATTTATTTTTCCCGAATAATTTCAGGATATTCTGACTCACAGCGAAAAAATTTTCTATATAGGAGTGTTGCGACATCGAAATTTACGATTTTCCTCTTCTGACAGCTGCATCTCGTAATTGCTTTCCTCTGCACTCGTCTTCCCTTCCACTGTATCTTCCATTGCCGTATCCAAAAAACTATTGTGACTCGGGAAGTGCCCAATTAGTTCATTTCCTCTTCTTTTCACTGTATAGCATGATCTTCTACCGTCTCCCACTATTCACCCAGTCGACCCATGACATTTCGTTTCGCCCAAGAGAGCCAGCGGGTAACAAACTCGGACGGCTAGCGGGAAATCTCCACAGTGGAACCATTGCAGCATCGAAATTTATCTTTGCTTCCCAATGATTGCAGTTTTTGCGGAATTAGCCGTTGTTCCCGTGCTCTTGTTTTCGTTCGCGGTTTCGCTGTGGGAACGTCATGGGGAGCATCCTTGGTCTTCTATGAGATCGGAACCCACGAGAGTGATGGTCGGCCAGTTGTGAATCGGTACGAATTGTGGATATAGGCAAATGTGTTTGTATGTGTATATATATGTATATATATATATATATATATATATATATATATATATATATATATAACTTTTGGACGGCACAATAGAACACAGAATAAAACAGATAACACGTGTTTGTGACAGAGTCTGACCTGAAGACAACAGAGTCTGACCTGAAGAAGGCCTCGGAGTAGGCCGAAAGCTTAAATCATCTACAGTGTGAGTGTCCTTCTACGTGTTATCTGTTTTATTCTGTGTTCTATTGTGCCGTCCAAAAGTTATATTGCTCTCGTGAGTACTTCCGCATCATCGATATATAGTATATATATATATATATATATATTCGTACAATCGGTTAGGTTTGCTGATGACCGAGCATTAGTTACTCAGTTAGCCCAGGGGTTGCAAGCATTGCTGAGTGAATTGGAGGTTCAGTGTGGTAGATATGGGATGAGAATCAGTATTAATAAAACAAAGGTGATGCGATCTTCCAGAAAGTAAAAGGCTAAGCTAAATATTAAAATAAGAGGAGGGAAAATAGAGCAGGTAGAACAGTTTACGTATCATGGAAGTATTTTGGACCAATACGGTCAAAGTGGTAGGGACGTAAGGAGAAGAATTGCGCTAGGCAAGGAGGCTTTCTCAAGGAGGGATTTGATGACGGGGACGTTGAGTAGGGAGGTTAAGAAAAGACTCTTAAAAACTTTGATATGGAGCTTAGCTCTGTACGGCGCGGAAACGTGGTCGCTGAAGCAGGAGTATAGACGTAGATTGGAGGCTTTTGAAATGTGGGGTTGGAGAAGAATGGAGAAGGTGAAATGGACCGAAAGGAAAACAAATGAGGAAATACTGGAGATGGTGGGTGAGGAGAGGGGTTTGTTGAGAGAAATCTTATGGAGGCAGGAAAAATGGATGAAAGGCGTATTGAGCGGTAGTGGAATGTTGAAGAAGGTAATGGAGGGGAGATTGTTGGGTAAGCGAGGAAAGGGCAAGAGTAGGATGGGGATGTTGGACGGGATGAAGGGAGGAAAGAAGTACACAGAGATGAAGAGGGACCTGATGTAGAGTAGGTTGCTGGATTGGGTTTTGTTTGGAGGTACAAAATATTTATTTGATAGTTGTGTCCATCCAAAAACCTACCATAACCGGTAGATTACCTAAGTTTATATATATACCTCTTGAGAAAGGTGGTTGGACCACCGAAAATTCGAGAACCAGTGAGTTTTTCCTCTTTTGTGTTTTGGTTTCTGTGTTTGTTATGACTATCAGTGAATTTATATATATATATATATATATATTTTTTTTTTAAGGTAATCTACCGGTTAAGGTAGGTTTTTGGATGGACCCGACTATATATATATGCCAATGGACACCTGCATGGGAGTGATTGTGCGCCGAATCGGAAGAGTCGAGAGTGGAGACGAGGGAGTTTTTGGGAGGGATCAATCGAAGCTGAATTCTCCGCTCGAATGGCCATTAGAAGCATTAGGGCGGATCGCAGTCCGCTTGGCCTTTTCCAGCGCGGCCCATTCCTTTTCGTTTTGTTCGGGGCGATCGGAGGTGGGGGAGGATGTAGGGAAGGGGGAAGTATAGTGGTTGGAAGGAGGGAAGCAGGGCGAAGGAAGCAAACAGGTGAGGCAAAAAGGGAGGGCACGAAGCAGGAAAGATGTGGGAACACTCATTCGCAATAGAAGGGATGTGCGTGTAAAAAATAAGTTGACCTGCGTTTTTGCATGCGTAAATCTTTCAAAAGGAAGTTAATAAACTGGGATGTTTAAAATGGATCTTTTTTTGGTTGCATGAAATTAAAATTCGCACATGTTAAAGGATTGTGAAGTGGGCGTAAAAAGAGACGATAAACACTATATTTCCTTTATTACAAATTATACAAAAATATTACTTGACTGCGGAGGCCTGATTTAAGTATATACAGCCGTAGCAGTGCAGATTGTGATAAAGACCACGGTAATGAAGCCGTAAATTCCCTTGAAAGATGATAGTAGAGCTTATATGATATGCAGAAAATCCAGGGGCCTCGAGCCCTCTCTCTACTCACCACTATCTAACCACCACTCTCTACCCACCACTATTAGGGTACCACGGTGCCCAAGTGATGGTAATAGAAACACTAATTGCATTTTCTTTTTTACAAAGAATTATTTTTACATAATATGCATGAACAAAGTGGCTATTCTACGCGTATGATAAAAATATACCGTAAAAGGTAATACCAAAATCCGAAGTTTTAAAGCACAAAGCATTGCATACCCGCTAATATTTCCAATTTAATGGAGGTAAAAGGAATTTTGGATTTTCAAGAGTAACGATAGCACTTGACAATTTCAAAAATAACCATACACATTTGTAAGGCTGTTTCAAAATCTGATTGAGAATGTTACATCCATTGTCTAAGGGGTGTGTCCTTGTGCGTTTGTGCCTATGCTTCTTTCACGAGATTCACTATCCAGCAGGAACTCCGGTGGTGGTGTCATCGTGTTTTGCGCGCGCGTGTAATCTGTATGCCTTCAACCTTCTAGCACTTCGTGCTCCCAAAAGAGTACCGCCTTTGGCATTAAATTACTTGACGTTTGAATGGCCTTAATTATGAAAAAAATCCCTCCCTGCCACACACCCTAGTGGTGGCTTACAGGGTATATATATATATATATATATATATATATATATATATATATATATAATGCAAATGGACTAACTAGTCGAAACAAACACAGAAACGGAAACACATAAAAGAGGGACTCCCTGGTTCTCGAATTTTCGGTGGTGCAACCACCTTTCTCAAAAGGAATTAGGAACAGAACTCTGTTCCTAATTCCTCTTGAGGATATATATATATTATATAGCTATATATATATTTTTTTTACACACACACATATATATACAACTTTTGGACGGCACAATAGAACACAGAATAAAACAGATAACACGTAAAAGAACACTCACATTGTAGATTATTTGAGCTTTCGGCCTACTCCGAGGCCTTCTTCAGGTCAGAGTCTGACCTGAAGAAGGCCTCGGAGTAGGCCGAAAGCTCAAATCATCTACAGTGTGAGTGTCCTTTAACGTGTTATCTGTTTTATTCTGTGTTATATTGTGCCGTCCAAAAGTTATATTGCTCTCGTGAGTGCTCCCGCATCATCGATATATATATATATATATATATATATATATATATATATATATATATATATATATATATAAATTTAACTTCATGTAATTCTTGCTTCAATTTATTAGTTTTTACATTGGCGTTAGTGATTCGGATAGGGTATATTTTTATTAGGTAATCTACCGCTTAAGGTAGGTTTTGGATGGACACAACTATTAAATAAATATTATGTATATATATATATATCGGACAGGGTATATACATATAAATTTAATTTCATGTAATTATTTCTTCAATTTATTTACTTTTACATTGCCGTAAGTGATTCGGAAAATGGAGTTTCGTATCTGGCGATGCTGTTTGTTTTCACGGCGTCTGTGAGTTTAGTGCCATTCATCTACGTATAACGCACGTATTGACTTCTGATAATAGCAGTAAATAGTAGTATCTTTATGCTGTGGAAATTGCGAACCCATTTTTCTCTACCGTGCTAAGAAAATAATGGTGATATTCAAATAAAATGGTACAGAAGATATACGGCGACAATCCTATTAGTCTTGAATTGGAAAAGAAAGCAACCGAGTAAGTGTCATCTCAGCAAAAGTTAAATGTTTCGAATCATGTCTCAGCGTCGTCTTTTAAATCTCGGCGCGAGTGTTTCGCTTCAGAAATTAGCCTTTTAAATGTTTTTCACAGTGGCATGAGCTATATTTCCTGTCCTTGACGCCAAGAGACACAGAAGGAACCGTTGGTGGAATGGAGTCTGGGGGGTGGGGGGCGTGAGGAAGCTTATCAGTCTTCCGGAGATTGTTTACTTTGTCTCTAACGAGGCAGTGTTTTCCTTCGACATGTGAGAGGAGGTGGGGCATGTCGTCTATTACGAAACTATTCGATCTTAACCTTTCGACCGTAAGAGTGTGTATGTGCATTGATGTCTATTCTCACAATTCTTGGTCAATGAAGCAAGGAGAAAAAAAAGGTGTAAAAGTACAGATATCTGTGAAGTATGATAACTTTTAACAAAAAATTAGGATTTATTAGAAGATCACTGGGTAAATGTGATGAAAAGGTCAGAGAGAAATGTTTTCAGTCGTTGGTTAGGCCTCATTTAGAATATGTTGCAAGTATATGGGATCCTGACGAAGTTGGATTAATTACCGAATTGGATCGCGTGCAGCGTAGAGGAGCTAGATTTTTAATAATTGTTTTGATAAATTTAGAAGCGTATCCAAAATATTAGAGCAGCTAGTTTGGGAGTCCCTCACGGAGCGAAGGTTAAACTACAGATTGAAGTTCTTGCATAAATTGGAAGGAGGTCTCGTTAGCAGTGATGCTGAAAATGTATTATTAACCCCATCGTACTACCGTAGGAGAGATCATGCTTGTAAACTTGGAAAGATTACATGTAGAACAGATAGAATTAAGATGTCAGTTTTCCCACGAAGGATAGAGAATCAGAATAACATTCTCCGACCATGCTAGGGGTAAAATTATTAGGGTCAAATTGAGTCTGGTGGTTATTCACCCCCTGCTACACAACCTAGCAATGGCTGCAGGGTACTAAAATATCTAACAATGTTTTACAAATCTGGCTCCTCTGCGCTACACCCGATCCAATACGACAATCCATCCAACTTCGTGAGGATCCCTTATATAATATTAGCAGCATGTTACAAGTGAGACCTAACCGGCGAAAGATAACATTTTTCTTTAATCTTTTCATAACATTTTCCCTACACTTCTAATAAATCCTAATTTTTTGTTAGTTTGTCCACATGTTCCCCGTATCTGTTTCACCCAGGAGAGGTCGTGAGTGAGGGCAACGCTCAAGCACTTAGTCGAGTCTGTACTTACCTTTTCGGTGTTCCTGATGCAGTAGGCATTCGGGAGGGAATTGCTCTCTTCTCCAAAAATTCGTCTCCGCGTACTTTTTTTTCAGTTAAATTCGTTGTATAGCTATCATGTCATATGCTAAAGCTGCTTTGTCCTCAGGATGACGGTTATATTTGTAAACGAGCGAATTAGCGAGCCTAAAATCTTGTTTTTCCTTATTTTCAGTTTGTGCAGTTATTTTTATTCTTAATCACCCGTCATGGCGCGCGAAAGTTCTCTCTCCCTTCTCCTTTCTCACTATTTATTTTAATGGGGATATAATTGAGGCGGTTGACCCTTGCCTTTCTCAGTTGTTCTCTTCACGTGATACCATCACTTTAAATGACCTCCCCACTGGGGTAAGATGCTTTGCATCCACCTCACAGGGTGGGTAAACTCTGAGTGGACTATCTTTCGCCTAGCCCTAACCCTTCCACCTACCTTTACATTGCCATTGTTTACTCTACCTGGAATCAAAAAAACGTTGCCTCTCCACCAGTGCCTCATTGGAACGCGCAAGTCCTCCCGCCCCATCAAAATTTCAGTCAACGGGGAGGGCAAATTGAATTTGGACGCTAATTACCTCTGAACGCGGTAGAACATTTTACCATATTTTCGCCGAGTTGGTTATCAGGGTACATTTTTACCTCCAACGTCGTGTATACGTTGCTAACCAGTAGCGAATCTAGGAAACCTTTAAGTGGGGATTTTGCTCTAGTGTTCATCTTCAAGCACGAACAAAAGCAATGTCATAGCTTTTTCTTCTGCGAAGGGAGTTGAAAACCCTCAGAGACTGCCACGTACCTTGCAGAAGATAATGTTATGCTCGGGTGACAAAAGGTGTTCATTTGTAGCGTCCGGTGTACAATTAATATTAAGTTTAAATGTAATTAAAACCAATAAATTCCGCTAGGGGTTAGGGTTATGTTCCCATGACCCCTCGTCTTATATCTGCTGTTGATTTTAACTTTGAGAAAGATGTCTTTCAGAAAATCCGCACGTTAAATGAATTTAAGTACATAATAAAAAGGGGAGGTCACGAGTTCGATTCCCGGGCAAGTTCTGGGCAAAGATTCTGGGTACCTGCAGCTCCACCCAAGCTAGTTGATTTTTCGGATACCAGATCTTTATGGTTTGTGTTGTTATTACTTTACAGTGTGCCTTCGAAAAAATGCACCCTATGGTTTTTTACTAAAAAGGAGTTTTTTTACCAAGAATTTACCTTTTTCTTTACCAAGAATTGGCGAAATTTTTCTTAATAATTGTTCCCGATGTATGGTTACACGTGGTCGTGTATTAGTGATCATGTTAATCAATTCGAGTTTTCAGGTGATGAACAGCGTCATACACTGTACAAGCTTGACTTCTTATCCGCCGATTAAATTGCCATCCCCTCGCGAATACAAGTTGCATTTGCTTTCATCGCGAGAAGCTTATAATACGAGCAAAGCACTCATTTCGATACCGTTGTTCGACCTGGGCCGTTTATCGGTTTCACGGGCAAAGGACTCCCAATTCCCTAACCAACCTCGTAGAATCTGTCACGATCTCCCCTTGTTTGAGACGGTGGGTAATTGTCGAAAAAAAAAGGCGAGAGAGACAGATAATGTTGCACGGAGACAAAGCATTTTGGAGGACGCTCAACCTGATTTCGGCATAAACAGGGCGTCCGGAAGCAAAAAAAAAGGCCATCCTGGCATCAATGGGATCGATGGGGATGGACGTGAAACGACCCAACCGCGACACGCCGACAATTCGGAAAGGAATCGAAAAAATAAACAGCGGCTGTCAGGTGAGTATTTCGGCCTCATTGTGGAGCCCTCAATCGGTCGGGCGGGCTCAGTAGATCATGAGTAGGTGCTAATGCACCCGCGACGGGTCATACTTCCTCATGGATTAATCTCTTGCCAATACTGCTAGTAGAATGGGGTTGGTCGTTGTATTGTAATTAATATTTCAATTTTGAATGACGTGTGAATCTAAGTCGTGGAATGAATACTTAAATTGAAACTAGAAAACTTCAATTTATAATAAATGGGCGTGTATTACTCGAAATTTTTACTTATTATTTATTGTCGTCCGACTTGTTTTCAACTGGTAACTGAACTGTCACTTTACGTTGACGGTCAAACTGGAGAATCTGGAAGTGAAAGTTTTCTGTTTAAACGATACTCGGTGCCAATAAATGGTGAGTAAGTTATTTATTTATTTATATATACCCTGCGCAGGTAGAACAGTTTACATATCTCGGAAGTGTTTTGGACCAACACGGTCAAAGTGGTAGGGACGAAAGGAGAAGAATTGCGCTAGGCAAGGAGGCTTTCTCAAGGAGGAGGGAGTTGATGACGGGGACGTTGAGTAGAGATGTTAAGACAAGACTCGTAAAAACTCTGATTAGAGATTGGAGGCTTTTGAAATGTGGGTGTGGAGAAGAATGGAGAAAGTGAAATGGACCGAAAGGAAAACAAATGAGGAAGTACTAGAAATTGTGGGGGAGGAGAGGGGTTTGTTGAGAGAAATCCTATGGAGGCAGGAAAAATGGATGAAAGGCGTATTGAGCGGTAGTGGAATGTGGAAGAGGGTAATAGAGGGGAGAATGTTGGGCAACCGAGGTAAGGGTAGGAACAGGATAGGGATGTTGGACGGGATAAAGGGAGGAAGGAAGTACACCGAGACGAAGAGGGACCTGATATAGATTAGTTTGCTAGGTGGGGAGTCACAAAATGTTTATTTGATAGTGGTGTCCATCCAAAAACCTACCTTAACCGGTAGATTACCTAATAAAATATACCCTGCAACCCACCGCCAGGATGTATGTCAAGGGGAAATTGAAAACATCAAGAAATTATATTATTTGCTATGAGACGCTGTCACAACTTGAAGCCAGAGGCATTCTTTAAAGCTTTTATTCATTCAATTAATTCAATTCTTAATTGAATGTGACTATTTAATTGTTTTAGGAAGAATTTTTAAATGCTTTTAATGGGAAAGAATTTTTTAAAATCTATGGTGCAGAGTGTTGTTTTTGAACGGCTTAGGAACGTGATCGTTGAAGCAAAATGATTGGGATGGATGGAAGACTTTTGAGATTTAGGTGTGGAGAAAGACAGAAAAGGTAAAATGGATAAGAAGGAAAACAAGCGAAGAAGTATTAAGCAAGTAGGAGGAAGAGAGAGGGCTTCTGGGATAAATCCTAGGAGACTGGAAAGATGGATCTATAGCGTTTTGATTGGGAATTGGATGTTGAAGACTCTGATATAGGGGAGAACTTTAGGCAAGGAGGAAAAATATAAGCACCTTGAACGGAGTAAAGGAAGGTAAAATGTATTTGTTATTTAAGAAGGGTTTATTGTTATTTGGAGTATCGATTTCTGGTTCGTAAGGCCAGGCTAAGAAATGTAGCGATGTGCAGTCCATTTAGAACCTTTCCAAAATACTGAACGGTACACTAACCAGTAATAATATGTGGCTTTAGTCATTGTCTACTTTAATGGAGAGGTCTTTTCAATGTCATGCGCCATGACAGCTTCGTGGTTTGACCTAAGAGCCACAGGAGATGATCTTACTACATTTATGTCTTTCGAGAATATTTTACTGTTGTAAACGAAGGAGCAGACTCATCCAGAGTAGTATCCAGTTCAGCTTTTATATTGGTTGGGGTGAGGCCTTTCAAATAAAAGTATTGTATCACATAACGATGACCAATTTTCTCCATTTTCACAAATTCACTGAAAACGTTCACCATTGATGGCTCCCAAACAAATACTAAACAACGTGGCGTCTTCAAAACTTGAAACATATGCTTTATAGATTGAGCACTTTCTAATGGAGTGATATTTTTCAAACAACTACCGCCATCTCTAGGTCAGACCGGGTACTTCTACGTCTTTTGGGCGTATTTTGCAGATAACTTCTCAGATAGCATTTCGTTTGTCAGTATCGACGATGTTCACTGATTTCAAGTTGCTATCACTTATTCGACGCTTCCCATGAACCGTATTTTCATATTTCCACTCATTTTCTTCGTTCAGCAAGGCTAACTAAATGTCTTGCCCTCTTGCCCTCAACTTGCGAACTACAACGAACCGTGACCATTTCCGACCTCGGGAAATGCAAGGTAAATGAATTTAGATGGTCAATTTTTTCCATTACTGGAAACAAAGCGGAGATCCTTTTCGTGAAATTCAGATCGTAACAAGGTCGTGCCGCGAAAGACTAGGCTTTATCAACGATATTGAAGCCGCCGAAGTGTACCTGAAGGGCGTCATTCGAGAATACATTCTGAAGTTGGGCTACTGCAACCCGCCGTTATTCCCTATTCCATGCTAATTTCTTTTCTCACTCAGAGCTCTTCCTCTCACAAACGTTCAAGTTTCCCACGCATTTACAGAGAGCACACTTCCCGCCTTTCTATTTCTCATCGTACCTCTTTGATTGATGTTACTCAGGGCGAATTCCTCAAATTTCGGATGTGGGTATTCCTGAAACAATCGGATCGACCAAGGGCAGCTTCATCACCAATTGACTAGGAATAGTTTCGTTTGCATTCGTCGTGCGTGGACATATATATTTGGATTCGTTGAGTTTGAGAGTCGCCGACCTAACGGACAAAGAATTAGATGAGGAAAGTTAAGGGAATTAATACTCCTTTGCTTTCAGAGTCTTGCTCGGTTTATTTCCCTGAACCGCCCATTTTTATGGAAACTCATTATGAGTCTTTATGAACTGAAAGGAGATAATGAGATTCTCAAGAAGTAGGAAGACCAACATAAGCATTTAAAATTGAGGGAAATCTGCTAGGAACGATCGAATAGGTCAATATATTTAGGAATTATTTTCCCTGGATGGTGGGCAGAGTAGTAGGGTCATTAAAAGCAGAATTGGATCAGGTAAAGAAGTGCTTACAAAGTCGCGCGTGCTGATGATCTAAGCAAAATTCTATGCAAAAATTTGCAGAAAAGGCCAATGAAAACTTTGAGATGGCGCTTCGTTTTGTGTGGCTCGGAAACATGGTAGTTAATGGAAGAGGATACGCCTAAATTGAAAATCTATAAGATTTGAGTGTGAAGGAGAATGGAAAGTTGAATTGGGCCGAAACGAAAACAACCGAAGTTCTGGGCATGGTAGAGGGAAATAGTTGCTGGGAGAAATTGGAAGAAAGCGGGACAAGTTGGTTACACGGATACTGATAGGAAATCGGATGATGAAGATGGTAATAGAGGGGAGAACGCTAGAAAAGGAAAGTAGAGAGGGGGAGAGAATGGATATTTTGGGGATGGGATTAAAAGTGGTTGAAAGTATGGCAGAGCTAACTGTCAGCGTAATGTTAAGTGGGGGATTTTGGGAAACTTCTAGTAATGTAAGCTGTGAATTTGGAGGAAAGGATTGTGTTGTGCGTGGACCATCAAAAACCAACCCTAGCCCGGTAGACTACTATTAATTCAATGCTGAAGTGAAACTTCTGCATCAAATGATTTATCCTGTCAGTTTATGGCGTTTTCTTCATGAAGTTTTCAGCAAGTTCAACAATTATGTTCAGGTAGAAGGATACAATGAAAGTGGAATGGAGAAATTCGGCCCTCTTGACACGTAAAAGTATCTCTTATCTTTTAATGTCACTCTTGCAGCGCGTTCCGCTTCCAAGCACCCGAATTGGGGGTTTTATGGTTACCCGTTTCCGTTCAGTGGGTCTATAATTTTCGCGCAGCGCACTTATTTTCAGAATGAATCGACGTGTTCTCAGGGTCACCTGCATCGATTTAAAGAGGGAGTAGGCGGAAAAACATGTTTTCTTTAATTTGTGCTTCATTGGTCAGTATACATTTTGCCCTCCGAAATGCCTTTTTTTTGTGCGACTACAATTATAGGTTAGTTTCTCTGCTACTTATTCAAAGATTTCGACACGATTGTTTTTCGGAATTCTTAGGATTACTTAGGTTTTTCTCAAGATTGTTTGCTATTGGATATTCTTGCAGTGGGCCTGGTTTAACAATGGATGCAAACTCAAGGAATGTGCTCGATAGTCTTGTCACCTGGCGTAGAAATTCCGCGTGTTAGTGTAGAATTTACCTGTGAGAGTGTGTGCCGTAGAGATTCTTACGGTGATGCCGATTCAACCGGACCTCCCTTTGTACTCGCGCCTTTGAATTTCGCACGTTAGGATAGTTATCGCAGAAATTCTTGTGCGACCGTGAAATTCAGTCCCGACTTCCTCGTGTGCACTTTGTTTAGTGAATGCGTTCACGCTTGCCACGCCGGTGAGGATTTGGATGATCGTTTCTTTAATTAGATGTTTATGAATCACAAAATGGTAGAATTGAATGAATAAGAACTGATTACTATTCCATCACGAGTCTCCCTTCGGTACCTACGGAGTTTTGACTGATCATCCCTCGTGTAGCTGGCGCATCCACGTGCGTGGGAAATTCCGAGTGTAAAACTAGTGTTTTTTTATTTCCCAAACGTGCGGTTCCACCCGATGGTGAGCTGATAAGGGCGTCTAAGTGTGGCGAAATATGATAATACGTATGTCTCGCGAAAAGTTACGTAAAATTTTTGTCACCCTGTCCAAAAAGGAACGAGTGCTTTGGTATCTGGTTTTTTTATAGGAAAATAGGGACGGAATGGCATTGTTGATATGTTACATATTGTCTCACGCCTGAGTGAGGGTTTATTTTCGTCGTCGGTGCCGTCTGAAGAGCGTTCGAACAAAGGATCAGTCGGGAGCAACCGTCAATTGACGAAGCTAGCGACTTTAGCATGATAATCAGCGAACCCGTAATGCTCATTCCCACACTCGTGCTAATCTGTCCCTCGTTTTCCAACCCTTGTCGGACGAGGGTTGAAGTGGAGTGAGGATCCCTCTTCAGTCCCTCCATCCAGCAAAGATGTTTATTTATTTATTCATCCCATCTCGTTTCTCCTCCCTCACTTCTCTCCATCAAGGACCAGCGCCGTCTTGAGAGACACTCAAAATTCCTTCCGTTCGGTTGGTTGCAAGTTCTCGCTCCGAAAGTATGGGGAGCAGCCAGCCAGCATCTTCACCGACCATCGGGGATCGCCTCCCATTCCCACAGTCTCTCTTCTGCCCCCATCCCGCCGTGCCCCCTTCAGTCCTCCTGTCTTGCCCACATCCACCCCTCCCCCCACCACCGTCCGCGGTGCACTTCCTGCCTTTGAAGGGGAGATACCCTCTCCACCCTCCCTTTTCCGCAGCCCCTCCACCCCGGAGCGAGAGCCCGCAGGTCGCGGTCGCTAGTCCCGCTGTCTTCCCAGAGACGCTTCTGTCATTATTGTCTAGCCGACGAGACTGCTTCAGGATATATGCCCATCTCTTACCTCGGTCCGGATGAGCGGAGTGCCTTATTCTTCTCGCTTGCGCGGCTGGTGAAAATTCCAGCTGAATTCGTGGCTTCTGGTTTGTTGGAAATGTTGGTGAATTAGGCACGTAGTCAGCGGTTGCGGGGAGGCAGTCTAGCCAAACCCTTTCTAGGTTCCGTGGAGGTTGTCCGAATTATGGACGAATTTAACGTAAAGATGGAGAACGTTAGAAAATGTAATTATATAAATATGAGCTCGGTGATGCTTGGGATCGAAGACTATTCCTCGTAATATTCGCTTCACGTACTATTCATTGCATGTAGCGGTATGTTATACACGCTTTCACGTACTGTTTAATTATCTTTCGCACGCTCGCAATTCCAAATATATTAAAGGTTGACTATTACTATGCTAAGATTGACCGCCTGGATTTCTTATAAAATCCACCTCCCCTCTTATTTTTCACCCTCACTTACAATAGCCTCATTCACAATCCGTTCTCCTCCCCATCATCATTTCCTTTCCGTGAGGTAAGCCTCTTTACATCTACAAGAATCGTTACGAGTCACTTTGCAAACTACGTAAGGCATTTGAACGCGTTGCGTGGTTTCAATAAGTTGTGGCGAGTACGCACTTAAAATCGATTAATTTTCTTTGTGAAGTTGAGACGGATGTTCCGCAAAATGTCGCTGTGGATTCTCACAAATATACCTATATTTTGTGCAGTGTGGCAGATGTGGTAAAAACAAATATTAACGTTAATTAATGACCTCCGTACCTAATTCACTGTGAATGTCGGGTGAAAATATCTTTGAAATTGTTGGAAGTTGTTTTCATCGTGGAGAGATAAATGAAAGGAAGGAGGGGTTGGGGAGAGGTAAAGGTCGTGCAGAGGCAATACGATAATGTCATCGGTATGGTAGTTATCTGCATGTTTATCTGGCGTAAAGATTTGCTCGTTATACCCTTAAGGCTCCCTACAAGAGCGATCGTTTTAAGTGAGGAATGTTACTCACGAAATCTCTCATTTCCGATCAGTTTTTATCTGGATTCTGGAAAAACCATATATCTCTTTACAAGAGCGTCATAAATAAGTTAAGACTGTCTGAATGTTGTAGAAAAGATATATAAGAAAATTAAAGTAAGTGTGCGAGTAATTTGCGAAACGTTTTGCAAATGAATTATGCATCATCGGAGGAATCAATAAAATTTTGACGAAATGTATGGTGGTGAGTGTAAGATGAGTCATGAGACCTTAAAAGTAGACATCCTATCAGAGTTCAATCTCATTGTCCATAGACTAACCCCTGAAGAAAGGTTATGGAGAGGATAACATAAATTTATCTCTGGCGGAGGAGTATGAGGGTCTAGAAAATAAATCCAGGAAAATGCCCAAAATGAGTTCTTTATGATTACCTACGAGTTTCACGACTTATATTTCTCTGGACCCAAAGGTTCACGTACTCCATTGGACGCTTGCCATAATGGCAAGTGTACAAGAATGGAAACTTAACAGAGAGGAAGATGCAAAAAAAAACTAGCAAACCTCATACTTCTTTGCTTTCCTTAAAATTTATTTGCGACTACCATCCTAATTCTTATCAGATTCGGATATCATTCAGTCTGCACCAGTCTGTCTTATTTCCGGACGTTTATATATATATATATATATATATATATATATATATATATATATATATATATCAAATTGGCCATAAATTTTAGTGAACATCAATAAAAAGTCTTTGGTTCCAAGGCATACCTTTTCGCAGGAATTTTTTGCCACTTCTACGTAGCATTATTTCCCGAAATTCCAATAATTCATATATTGTTTGGAAAATATTTGGTTTAGTTTCTCATCCAGCCTGCTGGAAGATAGCAACGGTTGCGATAAGAAATTTATTGCGTTTGATTGAGGTTATTTTTTGGGTTTAAATTGTTGTGGGAAAGTGAGTTCGGTGTACGTAAAAGTAAATTGAATTTAAAGGCATAGCACAGGAATGGTTAATCCGTGTTCCCGTGAAAAGCTGTTGTGCTACGATAAGTACGCAAGCGTAAAACATTTTGAATGCATATTAGTGATTGACTTTTTATCGTGCGGTGTGTGTTAGAAGGGATTCTACGAAGAAAATTAAAGTAAACATAGTATAGAGACGTAGAAAAAATACAAATACAGGAAAACTATATTTTTGGTGTGCGGTAGAATTTTAGTATGTATTTTATTGTGTGCTGTGAAATAAAAAAAAGTCTAAAAAACACTGATATTAAGTGAAAGGCGTAGATATGGATTTAGTTTTAATTTTTCTTTCAGATTAGGTGTATATTTCAATTGGTGATTCAAATGTGGAGGCGATATTCTGGTTTCATCAATGGGAGGACGATAAATGCTGAATTCATGTGAAGAACCAAATAGTAACACTAGATTTCGTTTTAAAAATGTATAATTGGGGATATCGGAATCAGTTTGACGAAGATGATAATGCAGTGAGATGAAATTTTTATCGAAACATCATGGATGAATAATTTTCATTTAATGATATGTGAGATGGATTGAATTTGAAATAGTTTGATTTTCGCCCATTCATGTTAAGAAAGAGATCACAGGAGAGATGCTTTCTTGAATTTATTCTGATGTCTTCTTTTTATGTTACCATTACATATTTCAGGAGTAATTGTTCTTATTAACTCAGAAAGGTTTTATTCCGCCATTTTTTCTATATATATATATATATATATATATATATATATATATATATATATATATATATATATATATATATATATATGTATATATATATACACATGGATATATACATTTCCCATCAAGTCATGGATGGCTACCTAATTCCAGCTTTGGTCGTAATTACAAAAATTCGGCGGAAACGATAAATTGTCATCCGAATGGAAGATACTTTCCCAATCTCCGAAAGATGAGACGTTTTCCCTTTTCTATAACGGCATTGTACTGGAAAGTTTTTATTGAGACGTCTCCTTTGCCTCGCTCGGCCTCGCAGAAGTCGCAATTACCGGCCACCGTGCCGCGTTGATGGGTGAGAGGGTATCTTTATTTGCCCGTCGCGAAATCGATCGCGTGCTCTCCGTCGCCGTACTTTTCGGCCGTTCTTCTCCCCTCTCGCCTCGGATTACAACTCGATGACGATGATTGGGTTTCTCCTTGGAAGTCCGCTCGATCGGGTGCGTTTAGGTTTTTTTTTCATTCGTTCCTTTCCATTTTTTTTTGTCGTTGCTCCGAACTGCTTGCTACACGTGACGCTCACTTATACGAACGAACGAGTCGGGTCGACGGCGAGGCCATCCGCGGGAGAGCGTGCGAAATTCCTTTCCCCCTAATGCGTGGGGCGAGGGGCGTAAACGGAGGCGTTTGGTATAAATGGCTCGTGAATCACCGATCACCGAGGGGAGCAGTGGTGATGGCTAAGATCTGGAGGTTTTTGCGGCTGCCGGGGCATCATTTTCCCCGGTGGCGAAGGATGTGGGCGCGTTGCGAGAAACTTGAGGTCGCTACCGGCATCCTTCGAGCCACCGTTGGGCGAGAATTCCATCGTCTTTTCGTGCGCGAGGAGGGACACGTTCGGGATTTCAGGGCCGGCCGTCGGTCCCGACGAATCGTACTATCAGTATTTAATAGGGGAGAGAATAGGGGAGGAAGGGTGGAGGGAAACCCAGCGCCGGTATTACTCTTTGAAGAAAGGCCTTAAATTGCTCACACAGTCCCATTCGATGGACGGCCTGTTCCGCTTGAAGTGCTCTTCACACGGCAGCCAAGTACAGATCGGGATACCGTTGAAAAATGTTTTATCACAGTTGGGATTCGAACCTGGGCTCTCGGGGTGGAAGCCAGTAATCTAGCCGGAACTGAACCGAACCGAACTACCACCCGGAAAACTAGTAGGTGACAGATATAACACGAAGGGCGTTGCCTTTGGTATATCGCCGTTAGTCCTCTCATAGTTTGGGTGTCAGCCATTATTCCCCGCCGGTTGTTTTGATAGGTGAGGGTAGAGTTCACCTCTTACTAAGCCCAATTCTGCGTGCGGGAATCACACTTTAACAGAGTAATATGGGGGACCAGTTCGTTGCCCCTGCGGCTGTGGTTCGTCTGTGGTTTCCTATTAAGACCTGGTACCTAAAAAAATCACACAAGTTGGGTGAAGCTGAGGGAAAAACTTGGCAAAGACATCACCCGGAATCGAACCTTGGCCATCAGATCATTGGCCCGTCTCTTTACCTTCTGGCCTGCCACGCCACCTGTTAACCATTATAATGAGGAATTGACCTTTTCATTTAAATTAATTTAAGCAGTATTTTTCATCCATTTGGGTATGACTCATCTTGCTTTTTTAGTTCTGTCCCATCAGTCTCCGTGAACGATTCGTGGAATTCACTTAGTCCATTTAATGTAGAATCTATGGTTTCGTAACTTTGAGCAATTTCCGGAGTCGATTTCAACGAATCCATTCTTTGGCTATAAGTGCTCATCATGTATTCCTAACTTATATCGTATTCGCGATGCAGACAGTTAATTTTGGAGAGAAGATGGTATTTCCGGTCATTAATAGTTCGTTGTGTACCACGGGAATGTGATTAAAATTCATTGATTTTCCGGTGATGTGACACCCAACCGTTGTGCTGCAGCCCGCATTGATATTAGTAAAATGAAAGTTGGGCCTGAATTGAATTCGCAAGATTGCCCAAGGTGATCCGCGCGAAAGTGCATTTTGATACGCGAAGGCAGATATCACCCTGAACTACTAAGCCTTAAGTCATGAGGTATTCTCTCAGTCACAGTCGGGAGGACCATCCCCTTAACTTGGTGGAACCAATTGGTTCTCCACGAGATTATTCTAAAATGTAACTCTGGCCTCGTTTTCAGGTGTTTTGGTGGCGTAAATATTTGAGAAGATGTTTCATCTTAGTAACTTTTACATTCACTTGGTTGTGGAGGTAGAGTATTCATCTTCTTGTTTTAAAATACCTTATAGAGCTTTTCTATTGAACTCTTAGGCATCCATACGTTTTCACAAAGGCTTACTCAGATATTTTTCAAGAAACTGCGGGAGATGCCGCAACAGTAACTTTTAACGGAGTCATCCGCTACGTGTTTAAGTTAGGGTTTAAGAGGACGCCTTGGTAGCTTAGCTGGCTAAAGTACTCGGCCGGATATCGAGGGATCCGGGTTCGAATCCAGGTCAAGGCGAATGATTTTTACGCTCTGAAATTGTTGCATTGTGTTACTCAGATATGTTCACCAATCCTTAAAATCTATTTTCGATAGACACAATGATGATTTCGTATTCAAAGTGATAATTTTTTAAAGAGCAAACGAATTTATAATTCCTTATGGCTTTATTGCACAGAGAATTCGAATCGAAATTAATCTTACTCGTTTAATCCTATTTAACGCTTATCACTGTTTTAAATTACATGTTATTGTAGTCGGTAATTTTTTGTATTCTGCTCACAATTGTTTTAGGGGACATTTAAATTGATTTATATATATTTACGAAATCGGTAGAAGATTTTTTGGACGTATTAACCGTATATTTACAGGCCTATGCAGTACTTAAATGGGTTGAAAAGTGATTTGACTCTGTGGAATCAATGCTTGGTGAAGAGATCTAGTTCGTGAACCTGTTGCCTAAACACGTTTTCCAACTTGTTTAAAAGGACCGGAGGATGTAAATTATACGTTACCGAACGAAACGGAATCTTCGACATTCTTTCTGCTAATTTTTCCGAGTGAATTTGGTGGATTCTCTCATCATTCAAAAAGAAAATTGAAAGAAAAAAAAATTCTTCGGAACGAAATCCTTCCTGCGAAATGAGACGCTCCATCCCCCCCCCCCCCCCATTGTCGTCGAAGGCACATTCCGCGGAATTGATCAGCAACTCAGGAAAACTTTTCCTTCGCCGATTCGAACGTCGGGGAGCTCCCATTCAAGTGTGATTCTTTTTTCTCTCCCCCCCTCCTTTCCCCTTCTGGAAACGGGAAAATCTCGGACTGCTTCCGCCGCCGCCGCCGACGTAGTTGTTATGCAAGTGAGCGTAGAGTTAATGGGGCAGGCAGAACTCGAAAGGGGAGAAAAAGGTTGAGTGGCGTGCGGAGGCAAGCATTTTATCTCCATCAATCCCAAATTTCCCTCAAAAAATTTCTCTCCTCTCACATCTTTTCGTCCTCACCCTCTCCATCCAACTCTCACTAGGCTAGCCGCCCGTTGAGGGTGAAAGGACCTGCGCGGGGAGGGTCAGACGGTTACGTTGCTTTCCCCTCGACCCGCGTAATTCCACCTCGACAACAGTACGTGTTATTTCCGCACCGAGCCATTTGGTTATGCATAACCTCCATGACCCCAGTCGCATGGAATAACTGACTAATTTTTTTAATATTTCCCGTGTTTTACCATTTCTGTTCATACAGGAAATAACTACGAGAAACACGATTACAGTGTTGCAACTTATTCATTCAGGGTATTTCCCCCGTTGTACGAGACGTACGTACGTACGTGGGTTTTGGACGGTTGCTAAGGACTATTATATTTTACCCACCACCAGGAATACCACCTGTTTGCCCTGTTTCCTTCTTCATTCTTCGCAAGTTCTACCAGCTGTCATCCCGGCTTTATAAGCCTACCCTACTCTCTACCCCGCTTGCTTAACATTCTGTCTTGCACAACAGCCATTAACATCCAACTTCATCTACATCTACATAATACCCCGCAAGCCGCCGCAAGGGCGTGTGGCAGGGGGTGTTAGGTCATGACCCAAAAAAAGGAAAAAAGAAAAACCGCATTCAAAACTAGCACATGCATGCAAACCCAAATCCACATTTCCTTTCAGTACTTAACACCTTCCTCCGCCTACTTGTTCTGTCTTTGTCGATTTTCCTTCAGCAGCTTCCTCTCTTTGCCCAGGATTTAACTAATTGAATCGTTCATCTTTTTCTTGTTCAATTCTACCCCCTCCTTTCTTTGTCATTCCAAAATCTCCAAAGTTTCCACTATACGCTCATCCTCTTGCCTCAAGATTTGATTTCTGTCCAGCACTCCGCCTTTTTCAGTTAATGTTAATAAAGTAATAAATAATTATTTAATTAAGCTATGTCTAACACAATGCTTAATGTCGCTGCGCTTAGGTTACAATTAACCATTTTTCAACTCTGCATACTTTTTTTTACTTCTCGTCGATCCAATGTACCCTATCTTTTCCTCCCTCTTCCTCACGTACCCAACGTTCTCCCCCCTGTCATCGTTTTAAACATTCCATTGACCGCCCCCCCCCCCGGTCGGCTTTTCCTGCCTTCTTCGAATTTCTCCCAACAACCCTTTCTTCCCCAACTATGCTTAGAACTTCTTCGTTTGCAATGATATCCGTCCATTTTCTTTCTTCCTCCATCCCCACATCTGAAATGCTCCCGATCTACATTTAACCTTCTTCCTTGACGGTCTTATCTCGCGGGAGACTACTGGTGTTTCTTGTCATCATGGGGAAGTTCATCCACATCAAACCATATGACGTAAAATATATTCTGAAAAGTATTATGATTTTTCTTAACAAATTAATGCGTGATAGCCCATTAGATGGTCCAGTGGCTTAAGTTAGCGCCCTGGAATTCGGTCCGAGGACAAAGAATACAATGGTGCCCGAGATGGGGCTCGAACCCAAGACTATTTTCGCCTTCCCCTTACGTTACCCACCTAACCACAACCGTATCTATGTTTAATATAAAGTGGTGAAATCAGCAATGGCCCATGGTGATGTGGCACCGACCAAAGTAATCTGTTGATAATACTATTTATTAAACTTTACGAAGGCCCGGGTTCAAATCCTGGAGACAACAAATATTTTTCAGTGGTATCCCGATCCCTACTTGAGGTATTCACTCAAAGTGCTCCTGTGCACGTGTACCTTTGTGGAGAGCACGAGAGAGTGGGTACCACGTCCGTCGGATGGGACGTTAAACTGCGGACCCCTTGGCGTCTTTCGAGAAGAGTAGGCTAATGCCGATGCCGGGTTTCTCTCCACCCTTCTTTTCCCATACATCCCTAAAGGCGCAAATGACCTTAGCCATCGGTCGCCTCGCCAACAAAACTAACTAAACTAAACTTTACGTTTGTGCATCTCAAAATAATTCAGGATCAATTATCTAATTTCTTCATAAAATAAACCAATCCTTTAATATTCTATTTGATACTAAACATTGTATTTATTCTATAAATAACATCGCTACTATTATCATTTTATCCCGTTCATTATTTTCGTTGAATAAGTCGTATCTAAGCATTAGTTGCTCAGTCAGCCAAGGGGTTTATAAGCATTGCTGAGTGAATTAGAGGTTTAGTGCGATACATGTGGGATGAAAATCAATATTAATAAAAAAAAGGTTATGCGATTTTCCAGAAAGAAAAAGGCCAAGATACACATTAAAATAGGAGGTAAAAAAATAGAGCAGGTAGAACAGTTTACATATCTCGCAAGTGTTTTGGACCAATACGGCCAAAGTAGTAGGGACATAAGTAGAATAATTGCTATGTACGGCGCGGAAACGTGGTCGCTGAAGCAGGAGGATGGACGTAGATTGGAGGCTTTTGAAATGTGGGTGTGGAGAAGAATTGAGAAGGTGAAATAGACCGAAAGGGAAACAAATGAGGAAGTACTGGAGATGGTGGGTGAGGAGAGGGGTTTGTTGAGAGAAATCCTATGAGGCAGGAAAAATGGATGAAGGGAATTTTGACTGGCAGTGAGATGTTGAAGATGGTAATAGAGGGGAGAATATGGGGCAAGCGAGGAAAGGGCAGGAACAGGATAGGGATGTTGGACGGGATGAAGGGAGGAAAGAAGTACACAGAGATGAAGAGTGACCTGATGTAGAGTAGGTTGCTGGATTGGGTTTTGTTTGGAGTTGCAAAATGTTTATTTGACAGTTGTGTCCATCCAAAAACCTACCTTAACCGGTAGATTACCTAAAAAAAGTCGTATCTAAGTGTTATAGTAAAAGATTTTGGCCTTATATTTATTCCAAAAGGTACAAATGTCGTTTCCAGAGATTTTTCTTCAGTCTAGTCTCTGAATTGGTGCTTACATTTGGTTTTAAGTGTTCCCAACTCATTTAGAGGGAACTATCGTCAACGGATTCACACCTATTGCATCCACACGTTGCTCTCACATTTGAGCATTATTTTTTTGGGTAAAATGCTTTCCTGGTCCGTTAAATGATTGCAAAAGCCCTCGGCTCTCTAAAGAGTATTAGCCGGGTAGGAGAGTAAAAGTCGCGAAAATTGAAATACTTTTTTTTAAATTTGGTGGTTTTGTGGAATGAAATCGTGGAATATTGCAAGAAAGTTGTTGTACGGTACGTCAGCTACTCGGAAGTGTTTCGCAAATGTAAATCGACGCGGGGAAGCGATTTCCGAGTAGTAGTTCACCGTTTTTTGCGGTACGATGGTAGTAATGCATATTACTCGTCTGATGTAAACGTCGTAGTGTGTGATTCTGACAGATTTTTTGAAATCTGGAAAATCTGAAGTTGTCCGTTCACTTATTCACAGCCACCCGCGTAAGACGATATGAAACTATCAGTTGGTCTTCTCCACAGAACAAATTAGCGCAAAGAGGGTCGTTTCTCCCCACCTAGAGCTCACCAACACTCAGGAAATGAAACAAAATTTTCAAATCTCGTACCTCGTTTTACGGCGGTGAATATAAATTGAGATATGTTGAATGGGTTTAATATTGTGTTATGTTTTCATTCCCCGGTAATATCATCTCTTAATATTTATGGGATATGAGAGTAAAAAAGTCTTCAGGGATAAAAGGCGGCATGAATGAATGTAATATCAAAATTTGCCAGCCACCTCATTCCACTCTTTCAAGGCATCTCTTTCGACCACCGAATAAGCTTTTCGCCCAATTGAATTCATAAATTCTTTAATTGAAAAAAAATGAATGAAGTGAAAATTTTCAACTAATTAATTTTTCTCAAATAAAAAAACTTTCATCACCTCATTACATATCTATAGCTATCCTTACCAAAATATATTTTAGACTGATTATTAGCGAAGGTCTTTTCAGATTTTAGTGTGGAGACGGATGGAAAAGATGAAATGAATGGAAAGGAAAACAAACAATGAAGTACTAAACATTGTGAGGGAGGAGATAAGACTGTTTAGAGAGGTCCAAAGGACGCAGGAAAGGTGGATACAAAGCGTTTTAGTTAGCGATGGAATGTTGAAGTCTGCGATAAGACGGGAGAACTTTAGGCAAGCGAGGCAGGAGAAAAAGGATAAACGTGTTCGACGAATGAAAAGAGTTACGTGCGATACATCTACATCTACATAATACCCCGCAAGCCGCCGCAAGAGCGTGTGGCGGGGGGTGTTAGGTCACCACCCAAAAAAGGAAAAAAGAAATACCGCATTCAAAACCAACACACACAAGCAAACCCCAATCCACAGCAGTGCACACATTCATAGAAACATCCCATCATTCCACGCGCATGCAAACACACATGTGGTAATGAAGGTGTCACATTGTGGTGTATTAGATTAGTGTTATAAATATGTTTGTGTGTGTATGTATATATATAATTAATTTAAACGGAGGAACTTTTCATTATTTCTGCAGAGGAAGGTGGTTTGGCCACCGGAAATTCGGAATACGTGTGAGGTTCATTTGAATGTGTTTCTCTGTGTTTTTGTTGGCTGTTGCTATCTCGCTTCTCCATTTAAAGTGTTATTCACGTCTGTGAGACTTTCCTTCAATATGTATATTTATTATTATAAGGTAATCTACCGGTGAGTAAGAAGGCAAGAGCTGTGCTAACAGTTAAAGATAAATGGGGTAAGATAATAGCTGAACCAGGAAAAATCCAAGAGAGATGGAAGGAATATATAGAAACACTGTATGGTAAAGAACTTAGGCCGACAAGGTTAGACATAGAAAAGGAACATGACGTAGAAGAAGATAGCTTAGGTCCAGGCATACTCGACGATGAAATAGAAAGGGCATTAAAGGAGATGAAAGCAAATAAGGCTGTGGGGGTGGACAATATTCCTGTAGAAATGTTGAAATGGTTAGGGAAAGGTGGGAAAAAGGCCATATATGGACTGATTCGTAGTATCTATGAGGAAGGAATCTGGCCGGAAGATTTTGTGAGATCGGTGTTAGTTCCTATTCCAAAAAAGGCAAAGGCTTCGTCATGTGAGGATTACAGAACAATAAGTTTGATATCCCACGCAGCTAAAGTTATTCTCAGGATCATCAACAAAAGGATAGAGAGTAAGGCAAATGATTACTTAGGGGATGATCAGTTTGGGTTCAGGAAAGGAAGAGGTACGCGTGATGCCATTGCAGTAATGAGATCACTAGTCGAGAGGAATATAGAATACAATCAGGACGTTTTTGCCTGTTTTGTAGATTTCGAAAAAGCGTTTGATAGAGTGAATTGGGAAAAATTAATGCGTGTATTGCAGAAAATAGGAATGGATTGGAGGGACAGGAGACTGATCCGCAACCTGTACATGTCTCAGACTGCTCAGGTGCGAGTGGGGAACGGAGAGTCTGGATGGGCAGTGTTAGGAAGAGGTGTAAGGCAGGGTTGCCCATTGTCACCGGTACTGTTCAACGTATATGTAGAGGAAATGATTAAAGAGGCATGGGAAGAACTGGAGGTAGGAATGAAAGTCGGAGGGGAACTCGTAAAATCGGTTAGGTTTGCTGATGACCAAGCATTAGTTGCTCAGTCAGCCAAGGGGTTGCAAGCATTGTTGAGTGAATTGGAGGTTCAGTGTGATAAATATGGGATGAGAATCAATATTAATAAAACAAAGGTTATGCGATTTTCCAGAAAGAAAAAAAGGCTAAGCTAAATATTAAAATAGGCGGGGAAAGAATAGAGCAGGTAGAACAGTTTACATATCTCGGAAGTGTTTTGGACCAATACGGTCAAAGTGGTAGGGACGTAAGGAGAAGAATTGCGCTAGGCAAGGAGGCTTTCTCAAGGAGGAGGGAGTTGATGACGGGGACGTTGAGTAGGGATGTTAAGACAAGACTCGTAAAAACTCTGATATGGAGCGTAGCTATGTCCGGCGCGGAAACGTGGTCGCTGAAGCAGGAGGATAGACGTAGATTGGAGGCTTTTGAAATGTGGGTGTGGAGAAGAATGGAGAAGGTGAAATGGACCGAAAGGAAAACAAATGAGGAAGTACTGGAAATGGTGGGTGAGGAGAGGGGTTTGTTGAGAGAAATCCTATGGAGGCAGGAAAAATGGATGAAAGGCGTATTGAGCGGTAGTGGAATGTTGAAGAGGGTAATAGAAGGGAGAATGTTGGGCAAGCGAGGTAAGGGTAGGAACAGGATAGGGATGTTGGACGGGATGAAGGGAGGAAAGAAGTACACCGAGATGAAGAGGGACCTGATATAGATTAGTTTGCTAGGTGGGGAGTCACAAAATGTCTATTTGATAGTTGTGTCCATCCAAAAACCTACCTTAACCGGTAGATTACCTAATAATATATATATACTTGCGCGTTTATGTCTTTGCGTACTTCGGTTCTCTCATGGTCAGCAACTGGAGTTGAGTTCAAGCTACTCCCTCCAACTCTCAAATCGAAAGCATTTCTTTCGACTTCACAATTTCTCCTTTCCGATTTCCCTTTCGGTCGATCATCACATCTGTTCAAAACGAAAGTTCTGAGGATGTAACCTTCCCGGGATGCAATTAAAATGCAGTGAAATCGACTTACTTCTCTAAATTTCAGTGGCGTAAAAGTTACCATTTCCTTCGTTGTTTCTTAGTGTTTTTTTTTGGAAAGCGAACCTTTCTTGAAAATACTTACGAGCCGATTTTCTACTTTGAGCGATAAGGTGGATATTATATTTGGCTTTCGGTAATGGTCCCACTATGGAGTCGAGTCCCTGTCGGAATCCTTCCCGGTCAGAGGTCAAGGTTTGGTGAGTTGACCGCTTTATCTTCGATTTGTCGAACAATTGAGTGTGAATTTCATAGCATATCTCTTTCCGATGGTGAGCTACTAGGGTGTGCGTTGAGAATTTTTGGTTTCGCGATGCTCATCATCTAATATTGATTTATTACAGGAGGAAAATAATGGGCATATTGGTTGGAATTACGGCAAGCGGGAAGTTTTCAAAATAAAGAACGAGTGATTGTAATTTTCAATGTGTGATTAAGGGTGTTTAAGTCAGGTCTTAGAGGTAAAGTAATGTGTGATGCGTTGCAACGGAAATCTTCCCTAATCTGGTTAACTATTTCTAATAATAATATTGAAAATAATTCTCAAGATATAAGGCTAGGGAATGGTTGCGTCGAAAGTATCGACATTATTAAATGTTGTGTCAGTGTTGTTCGCAGAGATGGGAAGAGGTTGATGAAAATCGATATCCTAAAAAAAAAACTCATTCCATACAGCCGTGATGTATTATACGATATTAAGGGGGTGAAATGGATGTCGTTTTTTCATATCTCAAATTCGATACATCGAAATATTTGCTTTACTGATTATATTTCAATTAGTTTTTACCTATTGGCCTTTTGACTTTAAAATCGCCAGTTAGCGTATCATTGTAGCAATGCTTTTGTTAAGTGTGACATAAATTGAAGCAGTAACGTAACAATTAATCAGCGTTTATATTCTGCATTAGACTGTGAACACTTAGGAAATTCCTCAAAAAAATTTCCCAACGTCTTGAGGGAACGAATCTTCAACTTAATACCTTCTCTATAAAGCCGCGAGATCTATTATTTATGATAACCTGCTAATGCTGTCGAAGATATTGTCCCATGAAAATAATAAATGCAATCGTTATTTCAGATCTTCCCTGATAATCACCCAACTCTTTGGTAAGCCTCAACCTCAAGCCCAAACTTCAACCGCTGAAGCATCCCTCAGCCTTTCGGAACCGTCGAATTTCGCGAACGTCCATTTATCGTTTAACGCCTGTTACGCCAATATCGGGAAGTTGGCGCTTCCTCTTGGCTAAGAGGCGGCGCAATTGAAGCATAGGGCAATAAATTCATCCTTTAATGTGCGAACCAGGACCAGTCCAAGGGTTAGATGTTTTTTCCCCGAGAGGAAATGAGTGGCTGTGGAGGGAAAAAAAAGGTCGATTTCCGGAGTACTGGATGCGTGGAGAACATTTTTCTTCAGCGTTTCACAATCCTATGCGATCCGAAGCCGCAGGAGGCAGCGGAGTAGAAATCTTCGGAAACCCCACGGTCCGACTGAAACCGTCGTGAATGGAGGATTCGGAACTGGTTGGATCAAGGAAGGGAAATGGATGAAATTCGAGAGGTATCATTGTGTGTTCCATCTTTAAGTCGTGCCGATTTCCTTGTACTAAGATCTCGGACTCGTGATGAGCAATCTGATTCGTGAGAGTCCGAAATCGACAATTTTATCGGAACAATTTCGATAACTATGTGGAATAAAAATATAATTTGGGCGCAATCTTGTTTGACAACTAATATTTTCGAGGTTAGCGATCACCGTTCCTCTTCTTTTTCGGATCAGCAGTTACTTTCGTCTGCTCACTGGAAGAACGACCTCGGGAATATTTTAAGTGTTCGCAGGGCAAAGGTTTCAATCTTTAATGAAAATTGATGGGCAAGATTACTTTTAAAAGGTGGATCAAAATGACTTTCAAACATTGCGATATATTCAAGTTTTCAAGTTTAATGGATTCAAGTCGTGGGTAGAGTAATATGATGTATTTAAGACAAATTTTCCAAAATCCAGCCTTTTGCAAAACATGTACTCTTCACGTTTAAGTCTTGAACTTTGCGAATCGTCCTAACGTCTCAGGCAAGGCTTATTGATTAACGTGTTTACATTGACGTGTCTATATTTTGTTTAACGCCACAAATAAAATGGCAAATTTAAGGAAAAATTAAGTACAATCTTAACGCGAATTTATCCATTTTTCAAGTTTCAATTTAATGCGTGTGCTTAGGTTATTTGAAAATTTGTTCATGGACTGCTTCGGAAATAGATGGTTTTGCTTTTGCTGCTCCCACCGATGATTTTTCTCGGAATTATATATCATGGAACTCCGTTGAAAGCAATTTTTTATTCACTTTTACCCTAAGAATGGATTCGTTCGTGTTTACTGGTTCTATCGAGCGCATCCTCGTATAACTTGCTGCGTGAGTTTCTTTTTCTACGGGGATGGCTGGCTTGCATGGGGCACTTCACAATCCTTAACGCTCGGGAGGAAATTCGCTTTAGGCTTCCCATTCCACGGCGTTCATTCCAAGCGTCAATTCGTTAAAGGGAATATATAAGGGGACATATCTTCATGCGGAGGTGTGAATTTGGAAGGTGAGCGAGGATTCTGTCGCCGGTGAAGCATCCAGTGCCGTCACCTCCGACGAAGCTATTCGAAATATTTTCGTCGCTGAAATTCCGCATCTCTCTCTCTCATGGAGAGCGCGCCCGAGATGAGGTTGGGGCCTGTTTTCACCCGGGCGATCTCGGCCTCTACGCCGTGCGCCTTGCATCTCGCTTCGTACGTCACGTCGCCGCTCGAGGCCTTGATTGTGTGCAATAGCGCTCAGAATGGTTGCGGGCTGAATGGTGTTGGTGGTGTTTGCTACTTGGGTCGGCAGGTGAATAAAATGAAAAGAGACGTCACCGTTGCGAAATCTGTTTTGAGGACGGAATCCTCCCCTGCGGTACACTGAGTTCGTTACATATCCCGTCTGCAAACCTGAGCACTTGCGGTTGAGCTGGGTGTCATATATATATTTTTTACTCTTTTCTCATGCGAGTTTGCAGTGCGATGGCGATTCCAACGCTGCTCATTTATATTTTTTATTGTAGTAGCAATGATCGTCGCCATCAGTATTTCAATCCTAAGTTTGACTTGCTGCAGCCTTTCATTCTTCTCTATTCAAGTGTTATTTCCTTCACCCCGTGATAACTTCTCTGTTTTACGTCTTTCTTAATGTGTCCTATAATACTTGTCTCTAGGTCTAACTCGCTGGGTTGTCCCTTCAGTTTTCCCTTCTTTTATGGTATATGTTTCTGCCTAATCCATTGTGCCTCAAGGTGTGTCTAATCGGTCTACTTCTTCGTTGCCGTAGCGTTCTACGCATGGTCCTTTCCTCTTTTGCTCTTCTGTATACTTCCTCGTTCCTCACTTTATCTGTCCATTTTATCTTCGGCATTCTCCTACAATATCACGTTTCGAAGGCTTTTATTCTTCGCGTGCCCACTTTTCCAATTGCCACTGTCCCTGATCCGTAGGGATCCATACGAACGTTTATGAAGAACTCCCGCCTTGCTTGCAACTTTAGGTTCTTTGAACATAGTAGTTGCCTCTTATTCACAAACGACTTCATAATTTGGGCTATTCTTTGTTTGATGTCGGTCGAACTTCTTCCATCCCAAGTTGTACTGCTGCCCAGATAGTTGAAGGGTTCCTTTTGCTCCAGTTTCACCTATCAAAGTAGCAGTAAAGCATTATTATCGTAAATAACCAGTACGTCGCTGTGATATCATTTCATTGTCGCATTGATTTATATTATTTTAATTTAGCGGCATTGTACCGCTTACTGTAGGTTTTTGATGGACCCACAGATTGAGTATTGCTTCACTTCTATGCCCCACTAAATGCCCCATAATCCCTCATTGAGTACGGTGTGCCCATGTTTCAGGTCCACGTACTTTTCCACGTATTAATGGTTCCTGAAGGCAATAATAATAACAATTATTATAACTATCATTTTCTCAGCGGTCGTTATGTTGATTCTGGCCTCTTTTGTTCATTTCTATTCTTTTAGCGTTACTAAACATATAAGTATTAATATTCAAGTTTCGCAAAGGATGAATTTTTCCATTAGAATCAGTCATGTAGGCATTATTTAATGTAGTTACACCTTTTTTGCTTGTTAAATGAGATGTATTAGGCATCTTACATCAGATAAAAATTTGGATTTTGAATCTGAAATGTGTTTAATGTTATCATCCCAAGAGAACATTTGATCACTAACACACTCGGCTTCATGCGGTTGAGACGCGTGAATAATAGTGCGTAGTGAAAATTTGTTTTTATTCCCTTCATATGCTCACCTTGCGTGTTCACTAGGCACGGTGAGTTTATTTAGTTTCATTTTTTATTTGTTCATAGCTCAAATAAAATAATGTTCCGTGATATCGCTCATCATCGACGGTTTATTAAATGTTAATTTTTTTTGTAGCCGACGCGTGTTTTCTTAAATTGTCTGTATTGCAGTGACTACGAGCAGTTCACCGATAGAAGGTAGGATTTGGATGGCCCCTGAACGATCGTGCTCAACGTCGTGAGCGTTTGAAGAGCTTTTATAAATTATTGAATTGTGGATAAAGTTTCGGGCACTGCGATTTGCACAAATTTATTTTGAGGGTATCGTGTATAAATATCTGAATTAGTCACAAGTCATACAGTATACTGATAACGTCATAGGTACACTATTTATTTCATTTGATTTGTAATATGCAATTCAATCATTATGGTAATCGATGTATAAATTAGTGGGCAATTATGAAAAGAAAGGATGTCCCCCTTAGAAAAAACATTGTACGTAATCGGAATTTTGGTTTGACCGGGAAATGGGCAGTATTCGCATTGTTGTGAACGTGGACGACAGGATGTAATAAACATTACTCGAGTTTTTGTTTGGAAAACCATTTATAAACTGCATGAGAGATCGTAAAAGGACAGGTGATGTAGATTGTTACGAGCTTAATGAATGCCTATTCCCTGTGCTAATTAGAGAGATCGAGATTGCATTAACCGCCATTCGATGCGGATGATATTCTGCAAATGTGACATCGTGAGTGCGCGTGGTCGAAAGAAAGGAATGAAAGAGATTCCCCGGAATGAGTAAATTTTCCAACGGAGGGAAATATTTCCAAGATGAGATGTTCCTCGTGAGAGAAAAGAGGGAGGAAGAAATAGTTCCCATCGCATCATGATGAGGTCTTCAGCTGTCGCGGGACAGCGGTTTCGTTCGTGAAATCATTCATTCCAAGGACGACGAATCCTTTGCCCAATTACCGACGCGGTCACTCGTTTTTCATGCACTCAGTAACCTGGTTCTCGAATAAATATAAATGGCCTCGGTCATATGAATGGCTTCCAGGGGGGTTTAGATGACTTATAAAGGCAACGCCGGGGGGTTTGCACGGAGTTAAAGGGCAGGGGATTAAAAATTTCCTCGGCACCCTTGTGGGAGAGATTTGTGAATGAGGGTGAACTTTATTATTGGCTTAGTTATTCCACAACCGTCGTTGGGAGTGGCTCTCCCTCTTCTGCCTTGGCAACCTTGTCGAGAGCATCGCCATGAATTAAAATGCGGGGACGTCTTCCTTTTAAGCTTTTCGTTTCTGTCGCGAACGTTGCGAATTCTTCACCCTTTCTCTCATCCCCCACGCTCGTACCCACTATATTTCATGCTACGTCGGTGAAGCCATTATTACCACGACCGCATACATGATCGAATTCTCGTTACCCAAAGCCGTGGGATCCGCATACAGATTGGCAATTAGTCCTCTCCTATTGTCGTTCGAAGATCAATTTATTGCCTCAAACAAGAGGTTTATTTAAGCAGCGATAAAAATCGAGGTGGTGGGCCAAATTCTGGGACGAGGTAGATGGGGGAAGGGTTTTCTCCAGAGTCAATGGCTTTCGAGGTTCAAAACGTTTTGGTGTAAACTTTCGTGACGTCGCCTAGGCATAGTTTTATTTCCATCGATTCGTTTCCTCTATATAATGTCATTTTTCGTATTTGTCAAGGTAAAGATGGTAATCCATGGAGTTCAATGGCTACTCTCAGAATGGAATGTATCGTGGAAATTGTGCATCGAAATTCATGGCGACAAACACCGATCGATTGAATTCCATCTTTAAAAAAAATCACCGTTGGTGTATGTAAAATGGTACCTGCCATCATATAGTATGTCAAAAAGGGAAGAAGATCTGCGTTGGATATCTGTTTTCAGCCATTAATTGTATGTTGAACCGTTTTGCTGAATTACTCTCTAGTTTTTTTTTATTATTTCATTTTGTTTTGAGCTACGAGCTCGCAGATGGGAATTAAGATGAACATGCATTCGTATTGCATCCGTTTGAAGTCAACTTTCAGGGAAACTATATGCAATTATAAAATTAACAGTTATTTAAATCCATATTGGCGTGAAAATAAGTTTCTTACGTCCAAAGTGGGTTGTTATACTCTGCAGTGAATTCCAAATTGTTGATTGTGAACTATTTTGATTTTGAATGCATCCGATGGCTGCGATTATACTATGTCAGGGACGTGGGAAGTGGGGAGGAACATGGGATCGGTCGAGGAGGGGCGAATTCATTTGTCTGCCCACCTCCATAAGAGTCATTGTAATCAGTCACAATAATGTACTATAGTTTCGTGCCAGCTAAAATTTTAATAAAAATTTCAAGCCTTCATGAACCCTGTCTGATCGCAGGTAAGCGGTGTGCCCGCATAGCGAGAGGACTTCTCATTTTGGTCCTCATATAGAAATAAAATGGTGTAAGAAAGAAACTGGGAAGTGAGGGAAATAGAAAAATATTCGGAGTTTTGAGTGGATGGGGAGGGAAGTGGGTGAAACTCACGCTGGCAAGGAATTCTATATTTTAAGGGTCATCGAAGCGTAAATACGAGATATTTCAAGCGAAGGAAATAGGTAAAATATTGTGCTTGAACCCAACCGGAGTATTATCTATCGTACTACATGTGAAAACACTGAAAGTTAGTAAATCCTTAGCGAAAATAAAACATGACCGCTAGATTGGAATAATTTAGTTAAAATTTAGAGCGGATATGTGTGTATCTAAAAGTTAAAATATTCTTCGTCGACGAACTAATTTGTGCCTCAAGAAATGTGAATATTAAATGAGAGGAATGGAAAATTTAAACAGTTTATTTGGAGAATCTAACTTACCACACTACGTAATATGAGAGAGTTACATTTTGAAATTCTCCCATTCCTAATCCATTGCCGTGGGTCCCAATTACAAAGGATAATGGGTATTCTGGCATTCCTTGAAAACCTAAAACAAGGAAACTGCAAAAATTCATGAATAAAATATGGTAAAACCTGTAATTTTGGAAGAATGGTATAGTTTACTTGAAATACTTTTCTTGTGGAAAGAAAATGTTTTCTTTCCCCCTTCCCTTCGAAGATCTTTGCAACCAGCGTATTGAAATTAGCGTTATAAACAGGTGAAAAAGACGAACTGAAAAATGAAAATATGAACCTCGGCACGCATTTTACGCGTGTACAAACATTGAAATATTCTCTAAGATATACTTATGGAAAAAGTTTTTGTCCTTGAAAAAAAATCTTTTTCTTGCGCTCGACTACGACTTTTTGTCCTTTTGAAAATCCGGAACGAGTCGAGAATCAAGACACACCTAATCGCTGATAGCCGTGTGTTTCAACTATTACGTTCAAAAGTCAGGTAGGTGTCAGCTTTCGCCGATGCGAGCCTAAAAAAATTGAAAATACGAAACTTTGTCCTGGTGACAATGTCTACTTATTCCTGTTGCGTCACCGTGAATCGGGTTCACTTCACGGAAGTGGATAGTAGTCGGGTCTTGGCGTGTAACCGCCCCTGAGATCCTATTGACTTTTTCCTCGAATACTACAAGCGCAGAGTATCGGAGGAGAAGTGAAAAAATAATCGCTTTAAAATATTGAACATCCTAAATTCTGTAAAGACATGGAAATAGTTAGATTTTTGTTTGAAGCGGGCCACGATTACAATTTAAGATGCCAGGATGAATATTAATCTACTAATTTTAATCAGTATTAATTAATGGACTAACTAAATTATTAATGGTAATATGATGAATAATACATTAAAAATAGGAGAAATAAATGCTAGACCACCGCACTTCGCAGGATGTGATTCAAATCCTGAAATGAATGATGGAATTTTTCAATATATTTTAAACATTTGTGTATTTTATGTACTTTCACATCTATTATTCTATAAACATTGTATTTCATGTTTTTTATCTGTCATCATACGATTCTAGTGACAATTCGTATTATTAATAAACATTACCGGTATTTGTCAGAGAAATGTATTTGTCCCATCAATTAAATTTCCAGCTTGACTTTATATACGTGAAGTTGAGTTCCCAAGGCCCGGTGTGGATGGACCCGTTCCCACGAACATGATCAACTCCAAAAAAAGTTTCCTTTCTTTGGGTAAAGATCTCGTGTTAAGTTTGGGCATTGTCTGAAATTCCCTTTGCGGCGTTCACGTTATCCATCGCGCCAATAACGATACCACGCTTCTTGAAGGACCGCGATCTCGCCTTCGCTCTCCAGCGTCCGGGATTCCATCGGACCGCGATGGGATGTTCGTTCCGAGCCCATCCCTTCTTTCATCCTCCCGGCGGCGAGCGGACGCTACGCTGATGGTCAATCTGCGAAACGGATGACAATCGATTTTATCGCACGGGCGTGGACTCGGTCAATGGGCGGCTGTTTGTTCTCCTTTCGTTCCTCGTCTCCTTCGCGCTTCATCCGCCCTTCGTCCTCCCCCTTTTCTCCCCCCCTCCATCCCACCGTGGACGGAGAGGGCCGGCCGGGCAAATCAGGGACCGATCACGCTTGCAGAACTTCGTGCCGCCGCTCTTTTACCTCCCTTCTGGCCGCCTGTGCTCGGAGTCGGATGGGTGGGTCGGCGACACCGATAGGGAAAAGCATCGAAGCGTTCCTCTTCCGATGTTGAGCGGAAAAGCATATCATTATCCAAGGCAGGTCGACAGGGGTGGTAGTGGTAAACACTTCGTTATCCGGGGCAAACGTCTCCATTCGCCTCACTATTTTTAATGCAGATAGCTATGAAGATTACTTTCTTCTCTCGCCGAAAAAAAAACAGCGACGTATTCAGTCCAATACAGGGGAGTGAGTAATATGAGAATGAAGTTTTCGTGTACTGATGAATTAAAAAATGACCGAGATAAATATCCAGTTATTCTTCATAATAACCCCCCACTCCCAGCCACACGCCCCCTTGGTGGCATGCCGAGTAAATAGTAGACATATTGTTTTAAGGAGACAGTTGGGGTCGGGGGAATACTCGAGGGCATTGCGTCCGCCTGGTAGCATCTTGAGAGTTCCGCCTGTTACCTGAATGTCGTGAAAATTCTTGTTTCGAAACTTGGGAGACCTGGTGATCAGCGAAAGATTTTACTGAATTCCAGGGCCAAATTCAGTTGGGCAAACAAGATTACCCTCTGTCACGCTCCTTGTGTTATAAGACTGTCAAAATATTAGCCCCAGATGTCAGTTTTTATCCCAACGATTAATACGTCAAACGGTTGTAGGTTTGGCATGCGTTGTTCAGTTTATTTCTATATCTATACCCGGAAAATGTGAAGAAAAAAATAGAAATTTTGATTTGATAGGCCATGGATTTGAAAATGAGTCAATTTTTGGACATTGAGGCCCTAGTATTGAATAGATGTATTTTGTCTGCGATGGTGGCGCTTGCGCGATTTGTATGCCTTAACCTGAGAAGAGTAGTGGAACAATACAGTCGCCATTCAATCATCAGTGAGAATTCCTATAAATTGGAGCCTGCCTTAGTATGTAATATTGCGACATCGATATATTGGGCAGACCCCCCATACCCTGTCCTGATAACCTCAATTTTTTTTGAGTCACCGGTTGGTATTGGACATTCGCGCAGCTCAGATTTATAGCTTTACGTATCATTTACCTCATATTTATTGTCACATGACATGCCACTGGACGTTAGATTGTGATTATCATTATTATGATAGTCCGCCACTCAAGATAGGTTTTAGATTGATCAGGGGACTAATCACTGCTACACTTCTATGCTCCTTCTAACGCGAAACTATGTACCGTAAGACCCTATATAACAAACAAAGTTTCATTTTGATGTTCCATGCCTGCTGCGGGATCATCCCCTGCCACATACTGTATTCTAGCGGTGGCTTGCAGAGTAACATTTAGATGCATAAAATATTAATTTAATTCCTCATTATTCAACTCCCTCCACTCCATTTAAAATGATTCATCTTTTCCTCCCTTTACACGTATGTCGCTAACCTCTTCCATTTTATCACAGCATTACAAATTTTATATCCACTCATGCTTTGCATCCACTTTACCTTTCCTGGTCCATGCAACTTGTCTCTCGCGCATAGCGAATGAACGAACTCTCGGGGCGAAGGCTAAATTACAGAGAGATAGAGATATTAGGTGTAGAATAGATAGATTGGATACATTTTTACTACATTCTAAGATGCATGGGTTTGCTAGTTGATAGTATATGTAGTTGCACGCGTATACATTGTTGGGTTATTGCGTGAATGTGTTCGCCACTGTGAGTGTAGGTTTGCATGGATGAGTTAGTTGAATTTGTTGTTGTCGTTTTGTTCTCTGTAACGGGTGGTGACCTAACGCCCCCGCCACACGCACTTGCGGGGTATTATGTAGAAGTAGATTTAAGATATCGTTTTTTCCACGAAGGATAAGGGATTAGAATAACATTGTCCGACCGCGGCAGGGTCATATTCGGCTCAAAATTATTCTGGTGTGCATTCACCCCCTGCCACACACCCTAGCGGTGACGGCTTGCTGTGTGCTAAAATATCAGATATCAAAGATGGACGAATCGCAACGGTCCTGTACGTATGTGCTTGTTGTCGTGTTGTGACGAGCGCAAAGAAATATGGTCTCGACGACTCATCTCCTCATGAGCGGTGACATATCGAGTATTTCAGTCGAATCGATGTGTCGCCTCCCTGACTGCCCGGCCCCACTCGCTCCTTGATCCAATCGCGTTTCCAGAATTCGCGCGGCTGCGGCGCTGCCGTCTGGCTCCAGTGGTCTTCCTTCTCTCCACCCGCCGCCCTCCTCCGCACCGCCGACCATCTTCCCCCCTCTCGCCCCACCCTGCCCTCTGCCAACCCGCAAAACCCCGCTTCACCTCACCTCACTGCCCCGGGAAACTCTACCGTACACACACCACTCTCCAACACCTAATACGCTCCTCTCCCTCCCTCCCTCTCTCTCTTTACCTCTCTCCCCTGCCGAACTCTCGAGAGAGGTCGGTCTAACTGTCTTCCCTCAACCGGTTCCCGTTAGCGACGTCGGGTTGGTGGAGGGGGGGGGGAGGGTGGAGCGTGGCAGAGGGTGTGAGGGGAACGAGTGGAGTCGATGGGACCGTGGGTTGGGTACCACGGGGAGAAGAGCGTGCGGCGGGGAGTTGGGAGGGGAAAGGGTTTTGTTGTTTTCTTTTATCATTTCTCGCAGGGGTTTTGATGATGAGTTTATTTTTTTGTCTTTCACCCGTCGTTCTTCCTTTAAGGTTTTGGATGATGGCTCCGGGAGAGGAGATGGGGTGAGGAGGAGGCGGGTAGTGGAAGCAGGCTTGTTGTCGGATGTTTCCTCGGTTATCATCGCCTTCTTATAATGGTCTCTCGCTCTCGCCCGCTCTTAAGACTGCTTTTTCCGATGAAGAGGACCTCTTCTCAGTCACTGCCTTAATTGCTGCCGAGCGGAGGGATGCGATTTTATGGTTCGGGGATTTTCGTCCCCTTGGGGAGAATGGTTGCGGAAACAACGAAATTCCAAAATGAGCGTAAACAAGCAATTTTTAAATACCAGGGAGTTTGAGCGCCCATTTACCATAGCGTAATTTACTCCGCTTAGAAAAACCTGCTCAACTGGACCTTGGATGTACGAAAGGAATTCAGAAACACGGGCTGAAGGAAAACGGTGAATCTAATTCATTAAATTCTAAAATAGTGATTGTTTCAGCATTCATTACATTCATTACATATCTCGGAGCCGATTTTTGTTCATATAACAATGAGGTTCATAGCGAGTTCCGCGTAGCGTATGTTGTGTTTGTCAATTATTCCCCTATTTACCTGGTGACGGTATGAGATTTTTTCTAACTGATACCCTGCATTAAAACATTCATTTATGTGAGAAACAAGTGGGTATGTTGTCTTTTAGGTTAGGAAAACGTCTATTTTATGAGTTTTCATAGCTCATTTTAAATATTATTTCCTAAATCGGAAAGGAAAACAGGCATGGAAGATAGGGGGACTAGATACGTTGAGGGAAGGGAGAGGGTTGCTGAGAGAAATCCGAAGAAGGTAGGAAAAGTGGATGTGGAGTATTTTGATTGACGCTCAAATGCTGGAGACTGTGATATAGATGGGGGAACGTTGGGCAAGCTGTGTTGTGGGAGGAAAATGATGGACACGTTTGACGGAATTTATCTAATTATATTTAATTTATGTATGCACCCTGCAAGCCACCGCTAGGGTGTATGGCAGGTGTGAATACACACCAGACTAAATTTTACCCGAACTTGATTATTATGATCTCCAATCGTCCGTGGAAAAAATGCATCTTAAATATATTTGTTCTACACTCAATCTCTCTAATTTTACTAACATGATCTCTCCTACCGTAGTACGATGGGCGTAACAATACATTTTCAACATCACTGCTAAAGAGACGTACTTCCAATTTATGCCGGAGCTTCAATCTGTAATTTAACCTTTGCTCCGTGAGTGATTCTCAGCCTAGCTTCTCTAAAATTTTGGATACGCTACTAAGTTTATCATAACAACGTTTTACAAATCTGGCTCTTTTGCTCTGCACACGATCCAATTCGGCAATTAATCCAACTTCGTGAGGATCCCATTCATACTAGCAGCATGTTCTAACCAAGGAGAGATAACATTTCTCTTTGACCTTTTCACCACATTTATCCAATACTCTTCTAATAAGTCCTAATTTTTTGTTAGCTTGTCCACATATTCCCCGTGTGTTTTACATCCAGGAGAGGTCGTGCGTGAGGGTAACGCCTAGGTATTTAATTGAGTCTGCACATTCCATTTCGATGTTCCCATTGCAGTAGGCGTTCGGGAGGGAATTGCTATTTTTCCAAAAATGTATCGTTACGTACTTTTTTATTTGACAATAAAAATGGGAAGCGGTGGTTTATTAAAATATTTTCATTTGCCATGGTGGAAGGTTGTGCTTGATAAATTAAGACGCTTGTGCATGTTAGTTCGAAACCTACTTCCCGGAACGTAATCGCGGTTATTTGTCGTGGTTTTAAAAGAGTGCTTTGAACTATGGCCTCATTATGAAAATTAGCCTCTAGTTCTTTGCATATCATATCGGATCGAGCCATATGTCGCGTAAAGAGAGGAAGTATCTGAGATCTTATCCTAGGGTTTCTAATGATAATCCTGGGATGATTTCCGTCGTTTAACCATGGTAAATTTCTACAGATCGGGTATTTCTGCTATCAGTTTGCATCAGCCTTTCGTCGTATTTGAATTTTTTAATTCGAGTGATTAATTAGCCTTAATTAAACACCGCTTACACTCCGAAACTTTCCTTTGAAAATCTTTTCATTCTTCTCTCTCTCTTGGTATCGGAAGTTCATAAATTGAAATCATTTAATTCAAGCAACGCTGGTAGTTCTACCTACTCCTCATTGAGAAAAGATTAATTTTTATATTCCGCACGAAGCCACAGAATAGTTTCAGGGATTTTTCGTGGAATTGTACGATTGTTCTTTTTCAGTGGATGTTCAAAACTTCCGTGGAAGGTCTGTAGTATTTAAAAAGTTTAACCAACATTCGTGTTAATTTTTCTGATTGTCCATGTCTTCTAAGATGATTAGACCCGCCCGTCATTTAGGTGGAATTGGGTCAAAATGACTCGGTGCCGAATTACGCGAATGTTGCCTTTTTATTTCGCGACGTGCTTAGGAGAAAACATTGTTTCTGCTTGATGATAGTGTTCTGTTGACTTAAGAGTTGTGAAATAAGTATACATTCGAGGAAATGGACACTTAAGTCGCTTAAGTTTTCTTTTAATGTTCACTTAAGGGAGTAGTCTAACCCGTTAGGATAGGTTTACGGTGGATCCTGACCCTGGACACTACTGTACCCCTGAGCCCTAACCAACACGGCACATAATATCCCTAGATCACGCATTAAATTTTGCTATAACTCATTCATTATCTCTTCATACTTTCCGCTTGCGACCTCCCTTAATTCCATCTAAAATAGCTATTCTTTTCCTCACTCTTCCCCGCTGTCCCAGCATCTTCTTTCTGCTACCCTCTAAATATCCCACTGCTTCTCAATATGCCCACTTCCACTTGTCCCACCTTCATCGAATTTTTCCCTACAATCGCGAAATTTTGTCCTCTATCACATGTAGAACTTATTTGTTTGTTTTCCTTTCCGTCCCTGTTATTTTCTCCCTCGTTCCCACACCCACATCCCAAAAGCCTCCCTCAAAGCCAAGTTTTCACTGATCTTTTCTCCCATCCTTCGACCTATCCGTGCAGGTTACCTAGGTTACGATGGAGGGTTTTGACCGGTATAAGATGGTAAACCTGCTTATCCGGAAAGTGAACATCACATGTTTTCCTTTCGACTCCACTTTTGGCCAGTTTTACAGCAGGCAACTCAACTCCTTGAGCTCGTCCCTCTCCCTCCCTCCCTCTCTCTCCCTCTCTCTCCCTCCTTTCCTCTCCGCGTCCCTTCCGTCAGTTTTTTGGTCGTCAAGCGAGTCATTTTGTTTGCCCCGTTTCGATGGCATTTCCCCGACCCCCCGTATTGCGTGGGTGGATGCATTTTCCTTTCGTCCCGCCACTCCCCCTCTCCCGCTCGAATATTTCCAACACTCTCTCTCTCCCGTTGCTGTACCCCCGTGTCGAAACGCAAGGAGGTTAATTACGAGAGAGCTTTCCCTCTCCTTAAATAGTAGATATGGGGCGCTTCTGTTTAAACCGTCTCTTTCCGGTTGCTTAGTTTTCTCGTTTCGTAACTGTGAAGACTACGCCGGGCTTCCGTCCGCTACGCCCCGTGTTGCTTATTTTTCACGCACCATGAGTTTCCTTTCGCACTTTACACGAGGTCTATAAGTAAATGGTCGTTATAATTCATAATGGCGCCTTGGGACCGTAATGCTTATAAGGCGGAGTAATTTCTCCGGGCGAGCAAAGCTACCTTTCCGTCTTAGTTTATTTTCCAAGGTCGTAAGTCTGATTAAGGCCAAGCTTTCTCAATCAATCACACCTGGAAGCTTGCTACTGATCCGAAAGTTCAGTCATACCTTTCTTTCCGGCTCCTGGAATACCATTTTCTGTTGGTTTCCAAGGCGATGGGTGCCATTTTTTCTTTGTTAGCGTATCGGTAGCAATGCAAGGTGGCCATTTCTTTCTTTCTCGATGTTCTTTTAAGTCGTTGGTTTCTTTAAAAAGAGCAGTCCTGTCAACCGAGATTGCTGGGAGGTCTCGCATTTGCATCACCGCAGACCTCGTTATGGTGTACACAATGGGGCCGATCGATTACTTTCACGTATCGATATGAAAAGGGTTCAATTATCCGCGGCGCGGCCGCATGATGCAATACCAGTGTTGGCTATCGTCTCTACCGCCGGTCTGTATGTCTTGTTTTTTTGCGCCGGGATTGAAGAGGGATTAAGACTTAAAACGAATGCACTGCATCCTTCGTCCGATTTTTTCCAATTTGATTTTGGCTTCTGTTTTTATTACCATGGCGGGTCAGCGTTGATTCCGTACGTGCTTACGATGAATGTATGGGATTCATTCGTGCCGCCGTCTGATTATTTTTTTGAGTGTGATCACTTGCGGCGACGGGCATGAGCCGATGAGATAATGAGATGTTGATTGTAATAAATTAATTGACACTTTGTCTTAAAGGGTAAACTTTCTTATTCGATGCTTAAGTATGGCTTCATCGTCATTCTCGTCACAATGCGTAGTCATTATTACTAGGATCGGTTTGACAAAACTGTTCACACAATTCTTTTTCAAGCTGATCTTTTCATGATTGCTTACTTTTTTGGGATGCAGTTCATCACTCGTCTCGTCAAGGGTCTTGCTTTGTAACTCTTCCCGTTAACTTTTCCTCCCATTATTTTATTCAGCCGGTTATTTTGCTCAAGATATGTCAGATATGCTTTTTCATTATAGTCTTGAATTTTTATGTATGAATTTGAATTTAATATAAAAATATAATTGAATTTAATATATATAATATATTTAATTTAATATATATAATACAATTGAATTTAATTTGAATTTAGAAATGAATTTTTTTATGTACTCGTATTTTTCTTTCCCCATCCTTCGCAGAACTTTTTCATTGGGTGTCCTATCCGTCTAATTGATCTCCATCATTTGGCGTGAGACGCTAATTTACACTTCCCACAATATAATTTTCTGCTGCTGCCATCTAGGATCAATGGGAAGTGTACTCGATGTGATTTAGCTATTTTAATCTCTGGGCTTCTTACCGTTGAACGTGCGGCCTTAAGCGTCTCGGAGTCCAATATTGGAAAATTAATACGTGTGCGTGGACGCGGTGGTTGCTCATAACTAGTGAAGTTTCGCACAATGAGCATTCTTAATAAACTTTGCAGAATTTACGAGCTATACATTGCGAAAATAATGTGAACTGAATTAAAATAGGAGGGCAAAAAGTAGAGCAGGTAGAACAGTTTACGTATCTCAGAAGTGTTTTGGACCAATACGGTCAAAGTAGTAGGGACGTAAGGAGAAGAATTGCGCTAGGAAAAATGGTTTTCACAAGGAGGGAGTTGATGGCAGGGATGTTGAGTAAGGATGTTAAGAAAAGACTCGAAAAATCTTTGATATGGAGCGTGGCTATGTACGGCCCGGAAACGTGGTCACTGAAGTAGGAGGATAGACGTAGATTGGAGGCTTTTGAAATGTGGGTGTGGAGAAGAATGGAGAAGGAAAACGAACGAAATGGACAAAAAGGAAACGTCTGCATTCGCTCGTATCGTGGAGCGATGTGCAAATCATTTGGAAATGCATAAGGAGGAGGCCCACGTGGTGGTGACCCATTCAGAAAAGCAGGTGATGCCATATCAAGTTGTTATCGCCGATGTGGATTTACGTTCGAACTTCACCCTTTCTTTCGTCTCTTTTTTTGTTCGTTCGAGGAGGGCATTAAAGGGCGAGATAATGGGCACGAAGTCTCTCCTCCAGCGGAAAATCTTCCCTCGAGGGTGTTAGGGGGTAAGGGGCGCGAGGGAATAATGGCGAAACTTCCTCGTGTTTCACGCGCCTGTACTTGCGGGCGACGTTCTTCTTTTTCCTCCTCCACCCGATAGTGCTCGTCCCTCGCGGCGCAAGTGATTATCCGCTTAACGATAAATCGAAGAAGGCATTACGCCCGTCTGAAACCACAGGCTAACCCTATTCCACCCCTCCCAACCTTTATAAACGTCATTGCGCGATCATTCCCATTTATGGTTGCGGATAAGCTCATTTTAATATCAGGGGAGACGTAAGGTTCGGCTGATGTGAACGGTATTGTGGGTGGGAATCGGAAAATGGAGGGCAAAAAATGATTCGAAGCCGCAGCTATCGAACTGTGCGTCGTGTCTCGATGGTGAGGCTTCGGGTAATCAGACGCGGCGTATTGAAAATCGGAAATACAGAAACCTTAAATTGTTTCTTAGTGCATTTAAAACCTGAAGAGGAAGGAACTATTGGACAAAGAAGATTTTACAGACGAATAGATAGAAAATTCCATCTCCTAATAATAATCTACATCTACACCAGCCGCCTGCATATGTGGCTGGTGCCCGGCCACATATGCAGAAATATTATTTTTTTGCATTCATTTAACACTATGTTAATATAAATGTAAAACACTCTAAAACATACACACGTGAATGCGTATCTCGTATACATTATGAATTATCTGTCGTGCTTGTCTCATTCATTCAATTTTCAATATCGACGTTGTTTAAGTTTTTCGGGCGTAATTGTTCGATTTCATTATGGTTAAATATCGTGGGAGAGAAGAAGTTGTAGTTGAATTCTGAGATAGGCTGTTAAAGGACTAATCCATGGTTACATAAGTCTTCGTTCGAGCTTTTTAAAATGTATTGTAGCCAAAAATCCAATTGTAATTTGGTGGAAAATTGCAAGAGTTTACGTTTTTGTTAATATGTAACTGTTCCACCACATCACACGTGAATCTGTAATTTATATTAGTAATATGGTTGTCTTTTTGGTGGGTTTTATATGAACACAGTGGAAAACTCTGTTAAATTTCTTTGCTTTTCAAAAAGATATGATGACACGCTACACTGCAATAAACCCTTCACATATTTATTACCTCCCTCAACCTGTCCAGAGCATATTTTTCACAAGTCTCCGGTATGCTTCATTTGCCTAACTTTCTATCCTCTGTAACAACCGTCAACATTCGATCGCCAATCAAAATACTCTCTGCATCCACATGTATAAATGATAGGCGGAAAATTCAATGTGCTTGATTAACCCCTTTACGTACACTTGAAATAGTTCAAAAATCCTCCCTCGGCCATTTTACTATGAATTATTTCCAAAAATACAATTCTAGAGAAAAACGTAATGATAGATAAGAATAGAGTATACGTAATAATGCCTACTTACTTCTCGTTCTCATAAAAACAATAATGTCTCGCCAAGAAATATAATGCGTCGCAATGATGATTTCTTATGCGTCGGCAGCATGCTGGAATTGTATACACCTCTCACAAATGATTTGTGCGTCATATGTCCTTGCTACCGCTTGCTGGAGTAAAATGTAGTTGCTGTTTTCTAAAAGTTTCATTTCCTAGAATATTCACGTGCCACTGTTGGTGATTTCCTAAAACTTTTAAACATCGCATCTCATAGATACATCTCCTAAAATTTATGCAGTTATAAACATTTCAAGATAATTTATTCTTGGCTTATGGGGGTGTAAATCAAAACTTTGTGAGAATCTTTGTCGAAGAAAAATAACTTTTGCCTTTACGGAGGGTCAGTACGTGAAGAGGACTGGCCTGATGAGGAAGGTCTTCCAGGGAAAGGTGAGCAGGGAGAAAGAAGTGCGGAGGAAGAACCACCACCGGGTACTTAGAGGAAATGATGACAGATATCAAAGAGGAAGAATACGGAGGCGTGACGAGGTTAGCGTATAGAACAGTTGCAGTAGTCTAATCATGGCATTGATGGTCAGTGATGATGATACCATGGATCAACCAATCGAGATTTGCAATTAGCGTCTCATAGAAAATCCTATACCATTGAAGGAAATACACATTTTTCAATCCTTTGGAGACAGCCGTAAGATAGGAAGCAGTCGTATCGAGATTGCTTTTGACTCGATAGAATTTCATTTCTGTTTTAATGTCAGCCCGGCGCAGAGTCCCAAAAGATATATTTTCATCCGTATCATTAGCATATTCATGACTATAGATAGGGTTAATGGAATCCGACCTAATCCAGTAAAGAGATACGTGAAACAGTCTCGTGTTTCCTTTCCGAAGCTCGATGCGTTCGTGTTCCCGCAGGTGGTTATCTCGACCGCATCGAAATCCCGATTTCGCAGTAGCGTAATGCATTTGTTAAAATGTCCGCGTATGTTCACATGACCACCTGTGGCGTGGTGTGGTTGGGAATATGTGCCAGGGTAATTAATTTCCCCGGCTCTTCCCCTCCGAATCTGGGGAAGCGACAAGCAAACCGGAGGTGCGATCGAGCTCCCAAGACATATTGCGAAAATGTCGGATTTTGCCAGGGAGGTCCCCTTTCAAGACTCGTTGGCTCGTGCATGCTCTCCGCTCTTAAGCATCTCAGACCTCCATAAGGCGGAGGGAGCATATGACATTTCCCCTACGCTGGATGCTCGCCAACAACCGAACGCATATGATTCTTTCCCGGTCGCAAAGAAATATGTCTTTTGTTTTGGTATCACGCTCGAGAGAACGCCCTGATATGATAATGGAATATTTTGTGTCCAAAATCCTCAGTGATGACAAAAAATGGGACTCCATTGAAACTTTGTGCTACCCTATAACTCGTGTTTATGTATGCCATCGAATTTTGTGTCCCCCACCATAAATTGTGGTAGCTTTAGGGGAGGCGCCCGACAGCTGAGGTCAATTGCATCATTAGGGATGGGTGGGAATGAAGGAAGGGTGGAGTGAAACCAAGCGTTGACATTAACCTTTTCTTAACCTAAGGCGCCAAGGGGTCCACAGCTTAACTTCTTATTCGACAGATAGTGTACTCACTTAAAGCGCTCTCCAAAAAGCACCTCAACTAGGGATCGGGATACCAATGAAAAAAAATCTGCCGTTCCCAGGATTCGAACCCGGGAAGTGAGAAGCCAGTACATTACCCTCCCCCCCATAAATTGGACTAGGGCACGCTTATCGTTGTTCCTTAATTACCCAGTGATGAATCTTCTCATTAGTTAAATTTTGAACAAGACAGTCCAACCCGACCGCCGGCACCCCTGTGCGAATACACTGGAAATTGCACCCTTAGCAGCTACCATGGTAGCGTGGTAGCTTATTTGGTAGAGCTTACGGGCATTATCTGGAGGATCCCGGGTCAAAATCCTGAGCGATGCCTCTGTACTACCCAATATATATATATATATATATATATATATATATATATATATATATATATATATATATATATATATATATATATATAAGTGGTGCGACTTTCTGTGAATTAGAACTTAGTGGAAAACCGAATGGTTCCTCAGGGATAGGAACTAGGTCTCACATCATGTAATTTTTAAAATTTCACATTCCCTCATTCCTTGATTCAAAGGTTATTCCTTACCCATCCCTGTATTCTGTATCCCTGTCTTCGTCTATATATTTTGCCCTTCCCTGGCTAAATTTTTTTTAGTTATCCATGACTCCGAGTCCTTCGCGTGACCCATGTTTTAAATTTCCTTGCTGGCTGAAACGAATCGTTTATAACATTGGTAATCTCTGATCTTCAGGGAACTATCGCAAGAATCTGTAATATACATATGCTCAAGGTTTACATTGATGTAATCACGAATTCTTGAGAGCCAATGCGAATCCATGTCCCTTACAGGATCAGATGTTAGGCAGCTGTTTTTCGTTGATCATTCTGAGGTATTTAAACGCTTGCATTTGTAATTTATGTAATTTCTAATTCTTTTATGTTCGCATTTTGTATTTACACCGCCTTAAGCTTCAATCGGTTCATATACCCATTACACGTATTCAGGGTTGACCGTTGCTCGCTCCCGAGAGGGTTGCTATTTCTTTTGATATTCCTGTCTCGCTCAAGTCTCATTTTAGTCGCCCTTTGCCAAGTAGAAAAAATATAACGCGTTATGCGGAGGTCATATCCGGCACTGCGCTCGTGGCCTTGTATCAAGGCGGATCCATGTGTATTGGGAAAGAATGCGACCGTTTTCACTGCTCGCGCGTACGGCGAGTATGCGCAACGTGTAACGAATTCAGAGTTTCAATTTCAACTTTATTGAAGATTTAACGAAGAATTTGTTGATTTAAAGTTGGTGGCCTTGTTCCGGTCGTAATTGTTTAAACCATTAAAAGTTGACATGAACTTATTTTGTAGAATCAGTGACTTAAATGGGTGAAAATTGATTGGAACGTCTTAGAAAAGAATTTAAGATATTCACTTTAGGAGTAAGGTCATTAATGATGAGCTGGGAATAAATTTTTTTTGTTTACTCTCTGTGTCGTTTTGTTCTCTTGGATGCTTTCGTTAATTTGTTGTGCGGTATTTACGTATTGATTATGTTCAGAACAAAGGTAGCTTCGTTTAACATTCCACTTACTCCCTCGACATCTCCTCCGTTCCCTTTTTTCTCCATCTTCTATAATCGTTTTCTCCTGACTATTTTTCTTCCCATTTTGCTTTGAGTAATTCTTCTTCGTTTGGCTTCCCTAATGCTTGGCTTTCTTATCTGTCCTCTCCTTATCCGCTTCTCAAATACTCACGACTCAAGCTCATCCTCATTTTGTTTAAAGCCTTGGAAATGTAAAATTCTCTATATAAAAGCATTTACCAGTCTTCACTCTGCGATTTCGCAGACAACTATGTCATCAATTCCATCTTTTTCTGTCGTCCACGTGGCCATTTATTTTCGTCCTCAATTCTCCTCAAGTGCTTCGCTTGATATTATTATGACCCCTACTGTGTTTTAATTGATTTTCTCCGTTTTTTATTTTTAGTAGTAATTAGGAGAGAAGGCCGACAATGTTTTTTTTGCGCCATAAGGGATAGGTGGATCACTTGATAGAGGTAGGATGTTTCAAGGAATGGAGGTAGGGTGGAGAGAAATCCGATGTCGGCATTAGCCTCGTCTTCACGACAGGTGCCAAGGGGTCACAGAGTTTAAAGTTCCATTCGACAAACGGGGCACTCCATTTGAAGTGCTCTCCACATAACAGCTCAAGGAAGGTGAAACTCTGAAACCTCTGAAGACTCCTGCCACCTCCGGAAATCGAACCCGGACCTTGAGGGTGGAAAAGCAGTATATTATCCACCTTTTCTCCGTTATGATTTTTCCCGATTCCATCCCTTTTGGAATGGCTCTAAATCTCTCATTTTTGCAATATTTGTTGCTATCCTTTGACGCATTAGAAAATAAAATCTGGAATCATGGATATTACATGAGTTATTTCAATTTAAAAGAGACAATAGGGTGGTGATAAATGAAGTCCCTCAAATATGCCCTACAAACTATCTGTCTTTGAGAATGCATGACCACCCTAGGCATGGTCTTATCCTGTACAGAATCCGACTCTAGATGTGGTTTTTCATCGTCACATCGAAATTGGAATATCTTGGAGACAAAGCGATCACATGGCCTAAATGTTTTATAGTTACCCTAATATTAATTAGCTTGAGTCTTAATACGTGCTGATAATTATGGGTATGGTCCACAATCGGAATTGTCTCTGCGTGATGGAAACTTACATTCTTTTCCCATTGGGAAAGATATCGCATTTCAATAAAATTATTTTGAGTGCCAAGGTTACTGCGAAATGTTTCCGAGGCCAAGCGTTCGTCAAACGTTGACTGATTGCGTGCGAAACATTGCCGGAATCAGATGTCCTGCTTGTATTGCTTGGGAAATTGATACGGTCGAGGCAGGACGAGTTAAATTTTGAATTTCACGGAAATAGAAAACATTGGTCTCTTCGTTCCAAGTTTTTTTTTTTTAGAGAGTTAGTTATCTTATCTGCGCTTGATGTTTTTCCAATGCACCTGGAATGAAAAGGTTAAAAATGAGAGAAGTTCGTTTGTCGGGTTATATAATTTTTTTCCCAAATCAACCCTTTTGGCGTAACCTCAACGCTTGAACGCGTGGCTGCTCAACTCTCGCTCCCTGGGTTTGACAGTTCTTTTCTCACGCTCCATTCGTGTGTAAAATGCCATTTTTTAGTCTATCTTCTTTTTTTTAATTTTCCTTCCGGATGTGCTCAGGTGAAATAGTGATACAGTGAATGTGAATCTCTCAGGTGCTGGATCTGACTCTCGCCAAAATTTCATTCGCTTTCAAAACTTATCTTTTCGTACAGTTCCTCACTATTCCTTGATCTTTCGCGAACACAGCTATTTTTATTACCCACTATAGCAAGTGCTTTCATTACATCTTCTCAATTATACACTCAATATATAGTATTTTGTTGAAGTATCTCCTCTTCATTTCCCTTTTTGCTTCGACTACGCTCATGATTCAGCTGTACATGTCTTATCGTACATTATTCTGCAGAAAAGCGAGCTAAAATTTGCTAAGGGTTTTCCGATTAAAAAAATGTAGGCGTGAAATTTACTCGGGCATGCCTTATTTTTTTGTGTAAATTATTTTTCGGAATGAAATTTAATATATGCGCATACACGCTTTTGAGTCAATTTTTTCATTAACGCCCCGCATGAAAATGTTAAAAACTGGGTAATAACACATCGTATGTTTGTTTTAACTCTGTTATTTTCTTAATTTTATAACCTGGGGTAATAGGATGCACCTATCATAATACACTCGTGCCGTTACGGACGTAGGCTTATAATATCCCATCGTTTTTCAACTCTTTGAATTAATTAAATGTACGAGTATGTTCTTCTTAATCGTGCCTGTTTTACACGCTCCAACGAGCACGTAGCTCGAATTTCATCAGAAAGAGGATGGAATTTTTATTTAATATATTTACTTGTATGAAATAATGTTTACAATACATCTAATATTTTGAGACGTGTTATTCCAGTAGGTAGATTATGATAGACGTGATATTCCAGCAGTTAGACTACTGGCTGTACTTCCTATCCTTATTAGTAAAACATTGTACGTGTTACGTGGACTCTACCCTCGCATATAAGACTAACTGCCTGGGTTGATTACTGCGATTTTGGTTTCTTTCCGCAATTTTTAGAGGTCTTCCGTCAAGCCAAAGACTGAATCTAGTCGCAAATTTACTGGGATTCTAATTTTAACCAATATTTTTTTAAACGAGCTTGTAATACTTAATTTTTCCCCAGTACCATATGTCCATTTCGCCCAGTGGGTAGGCATTCTTTGCTCACGCCCTACAGCAGTTCACACCTCACAGCCCACAATGCTTAATCTCAGGTGCGGCAGGATGAGTTTGCCCCGACAATAAAATTTTATGTTCGCCGTGCAAATAGAGACGCGCCGCGCGTGTTAACAGCACGCCTAGTCCGTGCGAAACGTGTTTTTTTTTTCTGTCGCTTCCGCGCTCGCGTGCTCCGCCCGCTTAAAATTCGGGTTGTCGCGGGATTGACGCGGGGTTTTCGGCGAATCGTCTTGTTGTGCAGTTCCCTCCGCGTGGGATTCGGGTCTCCCTTGTGACCTCCATCGGCGAGGGAGGGAATGGGGGAGGAGAGCTCGGGGACTCATTAACATTGCGGGCACACAATGTGTTCCTCGTCCCCGATTGAAATCTCCGAGAGAGTGATGCGCCGCCGTGGGGGAAGGGGACGGGGGCGTAAGGAGAGGGATTTCTCCTCATTTTTTTTCATAACAGGGGCGGGGGCGGAAGAGCGCGGTTGATGGGGAGTCGGGGGTTGGGAGGAGCGCGGGTTGCGCTCTCAGGAACTCGCTCGGTGGTGAGGGGTGCGTCACGGTGTGGGCAGCGGTCAACCGGTCGCCCACGAAAAAATGCCGCGTTGGTGGTGCGCGCGGGCCTATTAGGGAACGCGGGTCGGTGCGGGTGCGAGTAGGCAACGCCGACTTTTCGGCCCGGCGGCGGCGGGCCGTTCTTTTTCCCCACCCCCTCCCCCCTCACTCTCGCGGTTGGAGCGGGGCGTTCGCGGAAGACAGCCCAAGGAGTTGACCTGGCGAAAGATATGTTGGGTCGTTCGACTTTCCATTCGAGCGTCGGTGTAAGTCGGGCAATGAGGGCGTTGATGCTTACAGGTGTCCAGTGCTTGCCCGTGTCGGATTGTTGAAGTACTCAGGGGATTAAAACACGTCCAGCCCTGTCGGAAGGGCTTTTTCTGCCTTTGCGTGGGATGGAGTACGAACCAAAATAAAGTGTAAAGTAATAAACAACTTTCCGGAGACCGCAATAGAAGGGAGAACGTTGGGAAAGTAAGGGAGAGGGATGAAGAGAATAGGCATTTAGATGGAGTTAAGGGAGGGAGAAAGTATTCTATGGTATGATACAGTAAGAAACACGACTAGATTTGGTCAACAGAATCTCAGTTGCCCCAATAACAGTTATGTCAATGAGAACTAATGATAATGCAATAATAGTGAAGCTAGAGCCGTACATATATACATAGATTATTACAAAACCCGAAATGAAGAACCTTAGAAAAAAATTGGAAGAATTAGAAGAGATCGAATGAGAAATCAAAAAATTGGTGGAATTAAAATATTTATTGGTAACTTACGTTTAAGCAAACATTCCTTTTGATATTTCATTCCTGTTGTGGAATCAACCTATGCCATTCAATCTACTGGAGGTTTTCAGAATACTTTTTTAAATGCAATTGTGAAATAACACCCATGAACTTATGAAGCTTATTCGAGAGGTAAACAACGAATTGGTGAAGAACAGGCGGTAAAGCATGTGAGGAGAAGAAGAGCTAAGGAGCGTATTATTGTATTATTAAGTATTGTGTTTAGCTATATTAGGCCTTAGGAACACAGTAGTGTGTTGTGCCAAGTTTCATCAAAAATACGCCCTAACCCGGTAGATCACTGCTAAAAATAAGTAATAAAATATCTTTCCGCGTCATGAAAATTTAATGCAACCCGATGAAGCGATGCGTCATCATCGGGTGAAGAGTGAGAACCGGTGACCGTTTATGTGCGGTACAAAGTGGAGGAAATCACTTTTACCTGATCACCATAACCCATCCTTCTTCTCATCCTCAACAATCCCACAGGTTCAGGTCAGTTGTCGTTTCACTTTTCCACCAAAAATGATGCATCACGCTTGAAAACCAGGAGGTATCAAAGTGTATTTCTCATGGAAAATTTCCTATTTTTTTTCTGGAACCCATTATGGTCCAATTCCGCCACGCCACGTCCGAATCTTCTCAATTTGCGGGCAAAACCCGAAAGGGCGCTGCTTTGAGGGTGGGAAGGAGGGGGCGGGGCCGAGAGAAATAAAAAAATCCCGCTGCGGACAAAACCAGTGTGGATGAAAGTCCCCCTTTGCCTCTTTGCTCAGTCTTGCACGCACGCGGTCACATATACCTTTGTGTTTTTGAGGTCGGATTTTAAATAACTTTCATTTACGGGCTTAAGAATCAGTACTCTTTGCTGAAAAAGGAATTGGTGTCCATAGGATGACATCGTGCGCTCTATTACGGGGCATGGGGTCGGGTATAAGTGGATCGCGTCAAAATCTCTCTAAAATGTTTATTTTTCATTTGCTTGTAATTGAGTTCATGCGTATGTTTTGCTTGACTATTTTGCTTATTTGGTGTGTGTCTGATTTTGATAATCCTGCGGAATACTGGTTCTCGTCGTGAGTTATATTTTTGGGCCCCGATCTCTTTGGATCTGGTGTAATTTTGAATTATTTGAGCAATTTACATAGGTTTAGTTGGATCATTCTTTTGAGTGCTGTCCACTCCAAAGACGAATCTCCAAATGAACGTGATTAATTTCACTGTTTGTTTGGTTTGTGCCATCTGAGATCATTCACCAGAGCTTTAAAATGATAGCTTTTGACTTTCAAATAATTGCTAGGATTTATTAAAAATATATATATTCTTGGAGTTAATGATTTCAATTTTAATTTAAACATCATCCAGTAGAGGGATATTATCAAGCTGGCTGTAGGAGTATTTACAACAGGTATATTTATGTCTCTCTCAATTTATGCTCATTAACAGTTAGATTACGCCAGCAGCTCTGAATCAATGAGTTCGGATAGGCACGTGATTATGAAGACATGGTAATCATTCAGAAGTAATGGTTTATAATTTATAAATGTAGAGAGGTAGTTTTATTATCTTCTTAGAGTAAAATAGCGACTCAACCTCTAGTGTATGGTTTTACTGGTTTTGTATTTTACTCAGGTACGAGGTAGAATAGCAGGGCGAGTTATCGGCTACCATCAAATAATGATGATTCTGGGAATCGTCAGCTTAAATCTGCTTGATTTTTCATGTTGGCTCCAGTTCATTTTTGGAAAGCGCAATCGACGCAGGGAAAGTAACTGGCCACCCTGTAACTGATGTGTGAATTTCTTACGTATTTTAAGAATTTAAAAAAAGTTTAAATCAACGTTACCTGTTCAATCAAACTTCGGATGGATCACGATAGATGGTGGTACTGTCTTCCTGTTATCATCCTTAGAAATTCAGTATGATGCACTGAAACGTTTGGAAATATAATGACCAGCACAATCAGTTGAAAAAGGTTTACTCGCAAATGTCCACTCCATGGGGAATAGCTAGTCGCTCCTCGGATATTTCCCGACCCTCAGCGTGGCCCTGTATCGCTTGCATCGCAAACCTATTTTGCCCATGGAGAGAGGAGCGATGTGATTTTTTGGGGAGGTGGTCAGTTAAGGGTTCTCGCTGGGGCACCCCCGAGTAAGGCATTCATGCGATACGTACGAACTCGTGTATTTGCACGTGTGCATATTTCCCTTCTCTTTTGCCTCCTCACGGACCTCCCACGCACTCAATATATGTGACGCACGGAGTGAAACTCAGGTGAGCACGTTTTGCAAGTGTGCCCATAGCAGTCAGCTCGTGACTGATTAGTTCGGGTCATCTCTTCTGACGGATATCGGGGCTCGCTCACAAAAGGCGAAGCGTTCGGATTCTGACGTAATGTTAGCAGGATATTGAATTTTTATTATAAGGTAATCTACCGGTTAAGGTAGGTTTTTGAATGGACACAACTATCAAATACATATTTTGTGACTCCAAACAAAACCCAATCCAGCAACCTAAACTACATCAGATATATATATATATATATATATATATATATATATATATATATATATATATATATATAACTTAGACAGTAACACACAGCACGAGAACAACTAATAAAAAGAACACTCACAATAATATCTTGATAATTTCGACGGACTCGAGCTCCGTCTTCTTCGGAAGATAAGATATGACTCTGAGTCATTCGTTCTCGTGCTGTGTGTTACTGTCTAATTTTTTTACTCAACACTTCCGTGTTACTTCGAAGAAATCATCTATATATATATATATATATATATATATATTTATATATATTTAGCACGGGTGTTAGAGCTAAATCAATTGACTGAGATAAATGCATTAGATGACCAATTTATTTATTAGGTAATCTACCGGTTAAGGTAGGTTTTTGAATGGACACAACTGTTAAATACATATTTTTTGACTCCTAACAAAACACAATCCAGCAACCTACTCTGCATCAAGTCCTTCTTCATCTCTGTGTACTTCCTGGGATATTGAATGTAAACAAAAAAAATGCCGAGACCGTTAACTTGATGGGCACTAAGTGATAAGAAAGAAAAGAGGAAAAAAGGAGGGGGAAAAAAGAAAAGAAATAGGGAATACGCACTAGGTTACTTGGGTGTGTTTGAGAAACAATGACCACGTATGCTTCAATCACACACAAAAGCCAAAATAAATGATAAAAAAATAATAAAATAAACTTACAACCACTCGATCACTAGGGTGTGTTAAGAAATAACAGTCACTCTCGTGAATCACATTCACGTACACACTTACACCTTATTTATCGTTGGCTATGCGGGGCTGTATTATTATTAACAGTCACGCCTTCACGCAATGTCCTCTCTCGATTGGTAGTTGAATACATATCGATGGGGCAATTTCCTGTCGGAAACTATCACGTACGATTTTCATACTATTTCAATGCGCAGTATTTCCTTCATACAACTTTGTACCATCCACGAAGCAAGTTTCTAAAGATATAGCCACTTGTGAAATGTATGTTGTAGCCTCAGAATTTAACGTTCCTCGTATATGAATCGAGAAAGCTAACTGTGTGTATGTTGCCCACCCGTGCGTAGTTACTCTCTTAGGTTAAGATGAGATAATGAAAATCCAAAAATAATAGCGATTTCATTCGGCTTACATTTGAACCCGTGTTTACCAAATGCAAGGTTAACTATCCAGTTACATTTCAGTTGGCCACCGAATTCAAAACTTCAGATACGTCATAATTCCTGAAGCCTCTACCTTTCAAAGAGCAATGAGTTACTCCCATCTACGCTGGCATAGGCTCCTCACTTCAAAGAACTTCTCGTTGAAAACCCGATCTGGTAAAAATCTCTTCAACGAACCTAGTGCATTAACTTGCACCCGCATGCGTAATTAAGAACAACATACCGTTGTGGAATTACCGTAAATATTGGCGTAATTAAGTAAATATATGGAGGTTCAAGACTTTTTATCTATAGCCAAGCGTCGTACGGTTTCGGTGTTTGAGTTTAGGAGAAGGGAAGATGCCTTTTTAAGAAGCCTAGCGGAAGATGCCTTTTTAAGATTGCGAGGGTTTTGAGATGTAGATTTGAAGGAGGTTGGAACAAATGAGTTTCATAGGGAGAGAGATCAGTGAAAAGTACGCGAAAGGATCGGTGAAGTTGATGGCAGAATTTTTGTAAACGATAGAAAATATGGCGTGAGGAGAAAAACCAGGTGGCTAAGAACGTGGCAAGACAAAAGAATGCCGGGATAGAGAATGCGTACTTTGGAATACAGTATGTGAAAGCTATTATTATTGATTATCAGGAGATGAAGTTATTTTTCTGGAAGGAGTAATTTTTCCATTGATGAATAAGTTTTAATCCGTTCTTTTGGTGTTCCTTCGCATGCCAAAACACCATTGTATTAATGGATCGGTGGGCGAATCAAATCAAGCGGATAATTAAATAGGTGTTATAATTATTAAGATTTTCATATCGATAATAACCAATTCAATACATAAATAATGTTTATGTAGATATATCGATAAAATCGTATTTATTTTTATTCATATATCTTCATAAATGAAAGGAAAACAGATGAGGAAGCACTGGAAATGGTGGGCGAGGAAAGGAGTTTGTTGAGAGAAATCGTATGGAGACAGGAAAAATGGATGGAAGGCGTATTGATCGTTAGTGGGATGTTGAAGACGGTAATAGAGGGGAGAATGTTAGGCAAACGAGGAAAGAACAGGAACAAGATAGGGATGTTGGACGGGATGAAGGGAGGTACACAGAGATGAAAAGGGACCTGATGTAAAGCAGGTTGCTGGATTGGGTTCTTTTGTTAGGAGTCACAAAATATTTATTGGTAGTTGTGTCCATCCAAAAACCAACCTTAACCGGTAGATTCCTTATAATAATAATAATTGACATTAATATTATCGATATATCAATAATATTTATGTCGATATGTTTATAAAAATAGCGTATATTTTTATTGTCGTTACATCCGGTTGCCGAAACGGGACTAGCATTGAAACTAGCATGACTGGATTGCCGTCTCTGCTTTCTTATCCACCCTTGTTAATTTTTGAATCGCTTGATGGGGGCGTGCGTCACATTGCTACTCGGCCAGCGGCGTTATGTTATCTGGTGTGGGATCATCCTCGAAATGCGTTTGGAAAAGCATTCCGTGGTTTTTATCGATCATGGAATCGTCTCCATTAGCGTACGCGTAAACATCCCGTAGATTAGACGACCGTTTTCCGCGCACTACTCCAGTCCACGTCGTGGTTTTCTCATGAGTAAGTGAAGTCATCGCCGAGGAACTCTCTCCCTCCGCGCTGGGAGTCAACATCCTCTGCGAAAATGATCCGCCGTCGCGATTGCTATCATTTGCGAAAACGCTTGCGCTCCTTCGTTAGGAACGTGAGAGGGATGGCCCTTGCACCCGACCGTCTCTCGGTCGGGAATGCTTGCGACGAGGAGGATGCATGCCCGACAATGGGTGCGCGGGTGTCCTCCATCCCATTCTGGATCATCGGATCGTTCCCACATCACACTCTTCGAGCAGAGATTCCTTTCCATCGCGAATCTCTTTCGATCCGTATCATATATTACGCACGTCCGTTATATAAAATTACTGCATCCTAATTTTATTCATCACATAAGAATAAAAAAGCTATCTTCATTCGGTGGTTTGTGTGCACAGGTTGTATGATTGAAGTTATTGTCATTTAGGCCTACTGTCATGTTCCTTATAACTTCATGTAACTTACTTTCGACCGCGGTACGGTCATGTTTGGGTAAAATGATTCTGGGGGACATTCACCCCCTGCCACATACCCTGGCGGTAGCTTGCAGGGTATATAAATAAATAAAAAAAAACTCAAAGCTTACCACCCCGTCCTGTTACCTAATAATCTGACGTATTCTGCTGTCCTTTCGTGTTGTCTAATAACTTGATGTGACCTACTATCCCGTCTTGTTTCCTAAAAACATACTGTGTCATCCTGTTTCCTACTCTCACGATCTCATATGGCATGCACGTGTGTGAGGAAAAAGGGAATTCCTTGTGGTTCGACATAAAAGTTTCCTTCAACTTATTAACGCTTTGGTCGCGCCCACTTATACCAAGTTCTTTACCCGCCCAACTTAACATCGCGCGAAGAGGATGTTTTCGAGCATCCGCCTGTCGAATTCGGCAAAGAAGGGATTCAATTTCCACCGAACTTCTGCTTCTTTTATCAGCGAATTCCTTTCTTCATTGATACATATATCATTGGTCGATTTGTGGCCCCGTTTTGCGGTAGAGTTATCGGTAAATTAGAAGATTTATATATATATATATATATATATATATATATATATATATATATATATATATATATATACTATATATGTGTGTGTGTATATATATATATATTATGATATATATGTATATATATATATTGATAATGAAAAATTCATCGTTGTTCAGTCTGTGTCCATCCAAACCCTCCCTTCCCTACCAGTAAAAATTGAAAGTCTCTGAAGTTTTTATGTTAAGTGTTTTGTGCATATATTTTTATGCCACTATGCATAACGCATTTTCAGGAACGATGCCAACATTTGAGACCACGATGCAAAGAATTTAATAATAACCTTCCGAAAGTTATTTGGCAAATATTTTTTTGCCACTCCGGCCCTCTGTAAGGCAGTACATATTCTCATTCTGAACACCCATGTCCTATGTATGAAGCAAACGGTAACTACGGCCGTATTAATATTTTAGGAAGAATCCACCCCAGCCGTACTCTTACAAATTGGCAAAGGGTGTCGTGAGGAAAATTAGAGGCAAAACAACAAAACTAAATAAATAATTCAAATTAAGTAAAAATGAAATGATATAGGGGAGTTCAGTACGGAAAACGATTAAACCAAAATATGATGATAGCGTTTTTTATCATATTTTGGTTTAGTCGTTTTCTGTTCTAACCCTCCCTATATATTTTTTTAATTTACTTTTAATTATTCATTATTTTTCCTCTCTAATTTTCTCCCACCAATCCTTTGCCCATTTGTAATAGTTCGGCTGGAGTTGATTCTTCCCATAATACCTACGTCCTATTTATATTTCTATGTTTTGACATTAAATAATTCAGAATGAGCTTGGCGAAAACTTGTCCGAATATTTCCTTCGAAATATACCCAAATTTATCTGCTAATCCACCCCCTCCGTTTCTTTTTGCTAGTCACTTCGGTTCTATGGAGGATTTCCTACTATTAAGAAGCGTAGAACTACTAAATATTCCGTGTGACGTATTCGTCGACAGCTACCTCAACATCAAAGACCGTACGTGACGTCTTATATCCGTGATTTATTTCATTATGGAAGTTGCATCGATATGTCAAATATATGCCATGATAAAATGTTCCGAATTTGTAGTCTTTAGTGCAGTCCATCATTTAACGATGATGTGAGATTCTTCCAGTTCAATTTTTGCAGAAATGGACATCGATAACCCAGGACTTCATTAATGACCTGATAATGGCGGAGGGCTACTGCGAGAAGAATAATAGTTTGATGATTCAGAAATGGATTTCTTATGATGAAAAACTGATGCCAATTAGATAAAAGTTGTGTTAACTGTATATGTACCCGCCTTTGTTTCATTCATATTAATTAATTTGTGAGAAAAAACAGCCGAAATCGCAGATTTCCAAAATTTTGCGCCTTGGAAACAATCCAAATCAAGTTTCAGAACACATTTCAATAATTGGTAGGACACACATTTATTGGTAATTAATAATTAAGCAACGCTTAATTTGATGGTGAAACATGGCGTGGGTTCACCCCCTGCCACACGCCCTAGCGGTGGGTTGAAGGATGCCAGGTAGATATGAGTGAGAGGATTGGTGAATTCGTGATTTTTTTTCATTCGATAAACAAACGAGGTTTGTCGTTCTCTGGGTAACCGCTAAACGCTAACAGGTTCCCAGGGATGGCATGTACAAGCAACATTTTTTGCTGGAGACCATTCCGATTCCTTACATGAATGTATCCGCCCGCAGTTTAATGGGAGAGTGGGTTTAGCGGCGTGGATGCTTTGCTGGCGTGCTTGTGTTTGTGTGTGCGAGGGTGGTGAGAAGTGGTTGGTTTGGGGGAGGGGAAGGAGGGCGCACCGCTATATTCCCACCGCCCCCACTCCTCCGACCTCCCTCCCACCTCCTTTCCTATTCCCTCCAGGGTTACGCATGCAGTGTTCCCCGACGCGTCGGTGGTGGTCGTGAGGTTCCCGAGAATTGAATCCCTTTGTTAGTGCCACCCTTCCCCCCTTCCCACCCGGACCTTATCTCCTTGCCCTTAATCACAGCGTGGGCGATCTCGGGTGCCGGGGATCGAGCGTGGCCAAGAATAAGGGAGGGAGGGGAAAAGGAATGCAGGCGAAATATTTTTAATTCGTGCGAAAATGAGGTTCCCTCCTTGTTATTCGAAGGCAGCTCCAAGCGAGTGTTATTGTATCTTCTTTTCGATTGGAGAATGCCAATGCGTTCTACGTGTATATTACTCTTGCTTCGTTCGTAAGAAACGTTTTGTGAGCGATGGAGGAATGGAATACTGACCGACACCACTCGACCCGATCGGACGTTTCGCTTTTTGCCGATCTACCGTGATAAAAACAACCAATTTGAATCTGGGTTTCAGTTTGAGGGTCTAAATGGATGTAGGCTTTTAAGCTCGTTTCCGTGTCAAAAATTAATCGTGGACAAACTCGTGTGTCCTGTAACTTTCCAAAAGTCCGTCTCCTCCCTTCATGAATTAATGAGCTCCCAACCTAATCCCTCCAACATAGCCATTACGCCTGCTCTCTTGTCGTAGAAAATTTTTACAAATTTGGCGGACATTTCTCTCAAACTTCTCAAATTCTTAATTAATGTTATCTCGCATTGACCCCGAGCCCTTGTCGCATATCCCAAGTACCTTAAGAGAAGTACATTTATCATTTCTCTTTTCATTACAGTTTCCTGTACCCGTCTAATAAGATCCAGATTCTTTTAGGTCGGACCGCATACTCTTCTGAAGTGCGCGTCTCATTTAGGGTCTGAAGTACGAGTAAGCGTAACTCCTAAGAATTTGTGTGACCTGTCCTGAGTTGCTTGATCGAGCCCTTCTGCTTTATATTTAGCGTATTTTTCCTCTTTTTCTTTTGTTCCAATTCTTCATGGCCTAGTCAGGAGTTCGGGAGGGTTGACATTTTTTTTGAGGCTAGGATATGGGCCTGGATTTTGGTGACTTACGTAGTGGATGTGGAGAAGAATTAGAAAAATTAAAATGGACGGAAAGGAAAATAAATGAAGCCATAGGCATGGTGGGGAAGGAGAGAGTTTTGATTGGAGAAATTCAAAGGAGGCAAGAAAGGTGAATTCACACCGATTTCATTGGTGATGGAATGTTGAAGACGGTGATAAGAGGGAGGACGTTGAGTTGGCGAGATTAGTGGAAGGAAAAAATAAGGAGGGGATGATGAGTGGAGTCCGAAAGCATCAATTAATTGAAAAATGATTTATTGTAGGGTAGAGTATCAGGTTGTTTCTCGTTGGTCACTTTTAAGAAATATAGCGGTGGTTAGTCTGCGTGTTCATCCAAAACCTAACTGAAACGGTAGGTTTTCCTAGGTTAGGGTTTCGGTAGCGTGGTGATTACTTGCATGCCTCCTTCCATCGCCGATGGGACATTTTTGAATTGTGAAACACCTGTCGTGCATGCTTTACCACTCTCGTTCCCCCAAACACGCCTACTGTACTCTCTCCCTCCCTGGCTTGGCTCTGTGCGCGCTTTCCCGGCGAATATCTCGTAAATGTCCCCCTTCTCCTCCCCTCACCCCCTAAAGTTCATATCTATGCGCCCGAAGCTCATTTGATTGGGAAATGTATGTTCGTGCAACGTCGCTTACAATCCACTTGGAAAATTCCAGGAGAAGGAGAGCTGGCTGTAAATACGCTGGAACCCCGTAAAGACCTCCTTCGCAATAACTCAAAAGAATGCAATTTTAAGTCTGGATCGCCCACGCCAACGATGTCGAATTCCTGGAGGAGAGATGAGGTGGGAGATTAAAATTTGTTTCTCGAAGAAAACCCGTGTATCTCGTCCCTCTCCTCTCCATAGTGGTCCAACTAGCAGAGGGATTCGATTAAGGTTTTAGGTGGTGCTACAGTTAAGGTGACATTGCTTCATCAAACGTAAGCATGGCAAACACAAAGCATGTGAATAATATATAATATGTATGTAGGTTATAAATTATTATTGTAAGATAGTCTAGCGGTCAAGGTAGGCATTTGATGTGAAATTAAATTGATATTGTTTAAGATTGATGAAAAACAAAGTTTTGGATGGCTACATGCCAATATCATCACAATTCTGTCCCACGTGAGGCGACACTAATAGCAATACGCCTTACACTACAATAAACCGATTGCTCATGCTTCCCTTCATCCCGTCGAATATACCTTTCCTGTTTTTCACCCAATCAGGATTATCGAGAGTTCTGCCCTCTATTACAGTCTTCAACACATCAAGTTCATTCTCTGAATCAATTTTTCCTGATTCCTATTGGATTTCTCCCAACAATTAATTCTCATGGCTACCCTACGTGCCTAGTAAAAAGTACGGCTTTACGTTCGCAGACTTTTCGGTTGCCGAAAAGTTGGTTGGAAAATTAAGATTAAGGTTGCATTTGAATCTTACATACTTTTTATGGCCTACAAGCCTTTCTCAGCGGAAGTGCAATCTTCTCTGTTGAGTGCATCTCTCTGCCGAAGACGGATTCATCTGAATGATATCCGTTTGTCCTGAGGAGTCGGGAACGTGTTGCACTTTTATTCCTCAGGACTGCTTCCATCATTCTGCTCTCCGGGGTCGCCTCCGAACTGTCCCATCCCTCGGTCACCTCAAGTACCGCGTTGGGTCGGAAATGACTTGGGTTCCCGAGTTTGGGATTTATAAAAAGAAAAAGCCAGAAATTTCCAAAATGCGGCGTCATAATGGATAGCCCTGTAAAATAAGGCAACGGTCCCGCGTCCATACCGTATTACATTAGCATATTCCGCTTTGCAAGTGAAAAGGAGTTTCTTTGTTTTTTTTCCTCTGTGGCTTATCTCTCCAATCTCGATATCCTATGAGCCAGCGTGAATTTTTTATTCCATACTCTCGTGACCACTTAGTTCACGCTGGAGAACTCGGTCGGGGGTAAATGTTTTCCCCGCCCCCAAAATTGCTAGCTCAAAAGCCGTGGACTTGAAATTTTATTATGAAATAACTTCCTTTTTGTGTGCCGCTATCCAACTGAACCCAGGCTGTTAACAGTTAATTGACGCCTTCAAAACGAGCAGATTACTTTCAGCGAGTTATCTACGTCTTTCAACGGAGACTCTAACACGTAGATAACAAGAATGACATTAAAGTAAAAACCTTACAGGTTTCCGAAGATTCGCCCCGCCTTATCACACAAGTTCGAAAAAAGTTCCCGGTGTTGTGATCTTGATTGTCTTTCAAGCAAAAGAATACGTTATTGCTCATTGTTTTCCTCAATCAAAGTGCATATCGATCACGGAGAATTTAATGAATTTTCCATGTTTTCTAAGTTTTTGCGATTTTTTTTGTCTACTGTTATGAGTTGGCTTAACAGAGGCAATGCCGTCATCACTTGTGCAGCATGTCTAATCAGCCGGCTTTTCAATAGATCGAAGGTGTATCCTTTGGATCGATTTGGCAGTTACACTGTTCCTCAGTGTAACTCGGCTGCAAAGGCGTCTGACCCCAGTGGGGCGGCCATTAAGTGATGGTGTCACGTTAAAAACACTATTGAGGAAGGCAACGGGAAACCACCTCAACTATCATTCCCAAGAATGTAATGATGGTCACTACAGGGAATATGAGTCCTGGTAACTGCGAGACTCGGCCCAAGGGGCCGCGTGTCGTACCCGGCAGCGGGGGAGGCAAGGCTTCCGCGGTCGTCATCCCACGAAACCCTTGCAGGGAAGAATGTAGAGTAGGTTGCTGGATTGGGTTTTGCTTGGAGTTACAAAATATTTATTTGATAGTTGGGCCCATTCAAAAACCTACCTTAAGCGGTAGATTACCTAATAAATAAATTGGTCATCTAATGCTTTTATCTCAGTCAATTGATTTAGCTCTAACACCCGTGCTGGGACCTTTTGAACCGAATGGAATAAGTTATCTTGCGAAATGATTTAGCTGTAATTGACAGGTTAATGAAGGTTTTTGTTGTGTAGGAACACTAAACTAAACACGAAACTAAACACGAAACTAAACACGGCTCTGAATCCCCGCCTATTACGACAGAAGATATCCTTAAAACATGTATTTCTCTAAACCATTGTTTAACTCCACATACTTCCTACCTCCATTCATGCTGTCCAAAGTTAATTTTTCTTCACCCATAGCCAAAATTCTTCCCCCTCCATGACGGCCTCCACCATTCCATTGTTTCTCTTCACTTGCCAGCTTATAATTTAGCTCTTCCATCCATTTTTCTTGCCTCTTTAGAATGTCTCAGGCAATCTTCTTTCCTCCCAACCATGCCCGCCACCCTTCTTTTTTTCATTTGCTTTCTTTTCATCCAAATTATTTTTTTCACTTTTTCTCCGCACTCTAATTTCGAAAGTCTCCAATCTACGCTCACCCTATTTCCTCAACGACCAGTTTTCCGGACCATACATAACTAAGCTCCATATCAAAGTTTTGTTCGCTGTTTTCATTGCGTCTTAACTTGAGGATCTTTACACAAACTGCCTCTTCATTTCAAAAACGTTTTCGCGTAACGGAATTCTTATTTTAATCTCCTTATCATTTTCCCCGTTTACGTTGAAAGATATGCCTAAATAATCTCTCTCAACCTACTGAAATGGCGAACTGAATTTTCGGATAACATACCTTTTGAATGTGCATGCAATTAGAACTCTAGGAACGCGTACGTATAGATGAATGAGGTCAATTGTGTCTGTGTGTCATTCCCAGGTTCGATTCCCGGACAGGGTGGGATTTTTCCATGGCGTTCCCTCAGCTATACAGGCTTCGTGACGAATGGGCCAAGAGATGGAGCTTCAGAATGGGCTTCTTTCTTTCGAAACTATGCTTATCCATTCGATGAGTTTCTCTGCCTCCTTTCAGTTAATTGGAAATAATCTTTATCGATCATCTATGTAAACTGGCGAAACTAGAATTGACCATTGTATTCATTTGGAAAGAATAACTGTGTCCAAGAAACCTTTTGGTATTGGTTCCGTCAGTGGCGTCGCTGTAGCCGTAGATGAAATATGGCGGATTAGAATTTCATTGCATCATGTGATGCAGCTCTTTGAAATGGTGAATCAATTAAATCTGTTCTGACACGCGGAAGTTGAAGCAAAATTGTCTTTATTATTGTATAAACTTCCTTGCAATTAGGCATTTGTCCTGGTGGCAACGGTCAAGTCTGGTCAATGGTCGCTCTTACAATGCACATACATACACACACACACACAAGAACATATATGAGACAAAATGCTCTCATATACGATGACACTTTTACCAACAGCTCCTTTACCATCAAACAAGGGTTAGCTTCACGTCATACCTACAACGCTCCGACCATCGCCGCACTCCGTCCATGATCACGCACTCTTCACTTTCATGTACCGTTCAAAATCAGGCGCCATCAACACATCATTCACTTGCAATACAACTTTTCACGCCGTCCACATCACATACAAACAATATTTTAATAAGTACAACTGTATAATAATCACTGATCAATTAAGTTTATCGCCCAGTGGCTGCTTTACACTTATTCTTAAAACTCCAAAAATTGGAAGGAAAGGGCTCAAACAAACCTCCAGGCAGCTGGTTCTATTCAACAATAGTTCTGTTTAAAAAAAGAGTATTTTTTCTTATTTGTATTTCGCGTTCTTATTTTTATTTTAAAACTGTGGTCGTTTATGGACGCTTACTTATTTTTTCCTCTCCTAGGATATCAACTTAATTTTTAAGTTGGTTCGTGTCCTAGAACGAAGCTCGTAAGGTAAGGTACGCTCCTCATCGGAACAACGCGAAAGTCCGTCGTGCATGCCCAATGTGGGATTCGAACCCAATGCCTTAGTGAATGGGCTCATTACCCACCGGTCTAACCGGGTCAGTTAGAGCAATACGAATTCATGTGCATGATTCTTTAGGGCCGCATTCTGTTATTTCGTACTCTCTAATCTGAGTGACCTCGTTGATTTTCGTGACCTCCATTCCGGTCGCGAAAATTCTTAGTTCCTCAGCTAAGGATTAACGGGGTGCAGACCATCCTCTCGTCCTTGGAATCCAGAAATTCCGTAACGTAAATTGTGTAAAATTAAGGGCGTGTGGTGTGAATTCGTGGAAACGATGGCTATTTAAAAAAGAAAAAGGGAAAAGATCCGCTCTTCCAGAGTTAATCCTCGTTTGTTTTTTTTTCTTTACAGCAAAGAAAGCTATTGGGATAACTTCTGAAAAATAGTGCTTCCTTTTACTGAAGTCATGGTTAGACATTTACGTTTTGCGTATGGGGTATTTTTCTATACTAACAATTAAAATTTTTGGACATTGAAAAATTAATTTGTCCGTGTGGTGGTAGGGTAATACCATAAAAAATAGGATAATATGTAAAATATAATATAGCGTAGCATAATATAATATATAATGATAGTATAATATATAAATGGGATATAACATTAGCATAATAATATTGATGAATATTTAGGATAATTAATTGGTAGAAAAGGAAGAGGTGCTAACTTAGTTGTGAACTCATCAACCGACGATGTGTACAAGTGTTATAGCATAGTGTTTTGTTTCGGTAAAATTGTGGCGTTTGTGCTGTCTTACTGGTGTTTAAAGAAACGCAGAACTGTGGAAAAGCAATTGTGTCAACGCATTAAAAACACGATAACTGCGGGTGAGCTCAGTTTTTTTGTTATGAGAATAAGCTGAATTCCCACTCGCAACACACGTTTTATACATTATGTGACATTTTTCCGGTGTAAATTATTACATACTATGCACAAGTATAATACTATAATAAATATAAATTTAGGGTATTTGAGTAAGGATGTTAAGAAAAGGTTCGTCGTAGCTTTGATATGGAGCGTGGTTTTGTGCGGCGTGGAAACATGGTCATTGAAGCAGGATGATATGAGTTGATTGGAGGCTTTTTACAACATGGGTGTAGAGAAGGATGGAAGAGGTGAAGTGGACAGAAGTGAAAACAATAGAAGGAAGTGCCAGGTATGTTGGGGCAGAAGAGGGGATTGTTGGGAGAAGTCAAATGAGTCAGAAAATATGGATGCAGACGTATTTATTGGCAGTGGGATGTTGAAGACTGTGATAGTGGGGAGAATGTTAGGCAAATGACGAAGGGGCAAAAATAGAATAGGGATGTTGGACGGAATGAAGGGAGGATAGAATTATGCAGAATTTGAAGAGGGACTTACTATAGTGTTGGACGTTGGGTTGTGTTTGGCTAGTATAGGCAAAGAAGTCATCTGTGTACCGTTGGGTAGGTTGGTAGCTTAGTAGTTTGTGTCCATTAAAAACCTACCTAAGCCGGTAGATTACCTATAATAATAATGCACAAGGATTTAGCTTTGTTCGTACATTATGAAAGATACAATGCATGACAGCTTATTACGATTAAAAAGCTAAATTTGTTAAATACTTAATCATGAGATTTTGGGAATGGTATCAGTGCCCCGGGGAATATGGAGATCACACACAAAGCTTTAAACTTTTACTTAGACGTATGTACAAAGCGTACAAGGTTAACGCTAGCACAGAGGTAATAATTCTTGCCCCACATCATACATCTACATAAATACCCTGCGAGCCACCAAAAAAGGTGTGTGGCAGGGGGTGTAACATCATATTAGTAAGTGCTACCATCACGAGGAATGAGAGGAATTTTACTGCCGGGCGGAGCCATTTAAGGAATCTTTCCTTCGTGGAATACGTGAAAATACGATAAAAGCATGGATCATCACCCACTAAATGTTGACGATGATCACTGATTACCCTAATGGCTGATGACTTAGCCTCACCCGGTTGTGGCTTATAGAGTAAAATGCTGGAGTGGAATAATATATTCCATAAATTTTGAAGTGAGTCAAAGGTCGTACCGCACGCTATACATTTGGATTTAGGGTGTGTTAAACTGTCTTGTCTCATATTTATGGGTGCTGATTGAAATGTGGTAATGGTGAGCGTGTGTGTTCAATTGTGATATCAGTAGCGTTTTCTTAGCCAGTAGCTTTTCGTTCAGCCGAATTCAATATGAAAGTATGTAACGAGTGCGCGTGTAACCACTTTCTACGCTAAAATACTTCCAGTGTGAACGCTTCTTCAAGGGCTGTTCTTCCGCCTGAGGAAGGCATTTATATTCCGTAATTGGCAGTTGCTGAATAGTCTGGCGAATGGTGAACTCCTCTTGAAGGATATCCAGCGGCCGGAAAAGTGCGTACGCCGAGGGCCACTTGCATTGAATACGGGCGTGAGATAACGATCTTTTAATTCCCCGTCGAAATTAGGCAGGTGTCCAAGCCGTATTGTTTGGGCCTGTCAACTCTTACGCCTTCTGCTTGTTCTGGGGATTGTTTTTTTTTTCGTGTGGGAGAGTTCGGAATTCAGGGCCGTCGTCTCTTAAGGTCGTCGGCGATGCGCTTGCGCCCAGCAAGTCATGCGGGCATGAATTTTCCGTCGCCGAAAATTTACGATCGGCACTCAACCTTACCTAGATTACAAGTAATCTTTTGAGGATTGGGGAATACGTTAAACGCCTGCTTCCGTCCTCGGCGAGGTCGAACGGGCGTTCTTCGACGGCAGTGGTAAATGTTTCTTCAAATTTGAATCTTAATTTGACCTTCCCCGCAGGCTAATGTGTATTTTAAACTGATCGGGAAGATTATTCGCCAGATAATCAGACGAAACCCGAAAAATATCCGGTGTAGTTACTCAAAATATGCTGGAAGGAGTGTTACAGAGCTGTCACTTACGCAGGGTTTGAGTAACTTTATTCGCATAGTGAGAAAATCCAAGCCTACAGAAAGACTTTTTTTTAAGAAAGCTAGAGGGCAATCGAGTTCACTTGCAACGGGTTATTTACTTATTATGACCCCAATGCGTTGTCGGCCTATTGGGCAATCCGGATCAAATTAGAGAGTTAAAATCGCTGACATTATCGATTCAAAATTGTTTGATTTCCATGTTCGCGGTCATAGTAAAACCAAAGGTTAAAGCTCCTCTAAGAGAGATTTCCATGCGTAACTTGGTGAATGTGTGTCATATTCGTGTAAATGAAATTAATACACTCGTTGTCATGATGGAATTGAATTAAAACCGACCAAACTGACTGTCACTGTCAAATGCATCCCAGAAATGGCACCCTGATGTGGAAACAGTGGCCGTTTTATATTAAATATTAGCGTGAAAGCTTTAAATTGTTTGGATTTAAATAATATGGGTTGAAAAACTCGTCAATTTTAGGCGAAACACCCGATTTTCATCTGCGATTAACCTGATTTCATGCACTTCATAATTTCCCTAAATTAATGTTCCTGCCACATGTCCTCTTAGTGGTTGGGTGGGTCGGATTTATGGCATGTTTACATCGATTTTCCATGTTTTTTTTACTCAATATATTTCCTAAGGGTTTGATTAAAAGCGATTTTACATTTTTTTGGCGGTAATTCACGTAGGTATTCGTATTAGAAAATTATTAAAACGAAAGGGAGCGTAATAAAAAGTCATTTCAATGCAATGGCAGGTCATCCTACTGCACTAAATAAGTCAGGTGTCTTTTATTTATATTGCCAAGTGGTGATGGCGTTTACTATCCAAACCCGTATCGTTTCAATAGTCTCCTATGTGGAAGGACCAATTGTTCTTCTTTAGGAGTTTTTTCATCGCAGTCGTGCCTGAGATTAGTTTTTTTTACCAGGTTATTCCTGGGAAAGTTTGCACTGTTGAGTACACGTACGTGTAAATTATTTTTTTTAAGTAGCCCATTGCAATTGTATCACCCCTTAAGATTAATTGAAAAGCAGTCATTATGTCCTGAGTATTGCGGGAACTTTCATTTATGGTCCAAAAATGGCACCTCGTCATTTCCATTTTTGCTTATTTCCATTTCGCAGTTTCAAAATGCTGCTCTGAGTTCTCTGTCGAAACATAGCTGTCGCGGAGCATACTTAATTAAGATCTAACTGCGGTAATAATTACGCCAATGCGTGTTGCAAAACCATTATTTCACACATCGTTATACTATATATCTGCCACCTTTCAAAAGGATAGGAGAAATCTCGAGCCGAATGCGGTTGCTAATACTATTCTCCGGGTCTTGTTATGCTTTTAACGGTAGGCGCACAACTCATCGTTGAATGATAATGAAATCAGAATTAATACTTGGGGTTTCCGGGGATTTATTCCCGCCACATTAAATCCTTCTCTAGTCATTAGCTATTCTTCATCATATCGACTGATAGTCAACAATGTTCAATCAATTTGTAATGATATACAAAATCCAGTATTCTCTTCTTGCTTATTTGTTTCAATTGCCAGTGTTATGCAGAATTTAAATTATCGTTCACCTCTTAAAAGTAGATTGGGTGGTTCATGTCATGCGCACACCTTTCGCGTGAACTTTCGCGCAACGCCTCTATGCTACATCGATTCTCCTCAATCCACTCATTCTCCCTTTTTCCCCGTCCCCGTTGTAGCTTAGCCCTTCAACTATCATGTTTGTTTCTTAACCAACTCATTTTCTTCACTCTTTTTCCAATACTTCCTTACATGAAAACCAACTCTTCCGTCTGTTTGCGAAATCATGCGACGAACGATAAACTCTAGGTCAAAGTTTGTTCTTTTCATTGACCCCTTGCTTTTGATTTACCCCTCATTCAAGTTTTCTCCTCAGACATCCATATTTCTTTGCCTATTTTTTTACCATTAGTCTTTTTACTGGTCTAAGATTCGGTTTTTCTCGAGGGAACACTGCGAAGTCCAGTTACCATTTACAGAGATGAAATGCGTAATCTCCAATTGAGTTTCAATTTAAACGTCTACCAGGAATGTACCTTAGTAATCACGTAAATGACTCGTAAAATGTAGATTCTTCAGGACCTCTCGGGACTGTGATGAAAAATGCACTGCTGTGTCGTACACGGTGTCTCCCTTTGGAGCTGTAAGTAGGTCTTAAGAGAACATATTATAGTACGGGTTTTTAATCGCGTTTTATGACTCGTAAAAACTCTGATATGGAGCGTAGCTATGTACGGCGCGGAAACGTGGTCGCTGAAGCAGGAGGATAGACGTAGATTGGAGGCTTTTGAAATGTGGGTGTGGAGAAGAATGGAGAAGGTGAAATGGACCGAAAGGAAAACAAATGAGGAAGTACTAGAAATGGTGAGGGAGGAGAGGGGTTTGTTGAGGGAAATCCTATGGAGGCAGGAAAAATGGATGAAAGGCGTATTGAGCGGTAGTGGAATGTTGAAGAGGGTAATAGAGGGGAGAATGTTGGGCAAGCGAGGTAAGGGTAGGAACAGGATAGGGATGTTGGACGGGATGAAGGGAGGAAAGAAGTACACCGAGATGAAGAGGGACCTGATATAGATTAGTTTGCTAGGTGGGGAGTCACAAAATGTTTATTTGATAGTTGTGTCCATCCAAAAACCTACCTTAACCGGTAGATTACCTAATAAATAATAAACGTTTTTAATCGATCAGTAGGGGCAGGTTCAATATAATATCCCAAAATTTAAATTAGAACTTAAAGACGAATAAATACTGTTTCCAAAGGCAATTTGATGATTCTAATCTGCATGATTTGTTTCACAGTTCAAGCCCAACGTAGGGCACCTCAATTTCTAGTCGTACGTTTCCATCATTTTGGCGGCGACTTTGATCCCAAATGGTCTCTTTCGGTTTTCACTCTTCTTCCCCCTTTTGCAACCTTTAGCTTCCCGTTGACTCATATCGCGCCAAACCACCCTTTCCATCGTCTCCGAATTCCCCCATCCCCCAATCAGCTTCCCTCTCTTCCCCAACTTTGTCCATGAGACTTCATGGCTTGCTCCGGTCGATGTGGACGAGGAGATTTCCAGTGTTTAGGGAAGGATTTCGCTCCTACTCAATAATTATTTTCGATAAAATGATTTCGGCGATTAATCTGTTCAGTTAGATTCGATTAGTGTCAGAAGTCGCGCACGAGTCCGCCGTATCGTTGGTGGGTTCCAAGGGAGTTACGGCGTCGGTGTGACCTCTGTCCGCAACGCAGGGGGCAGCACGCGGACGCTTCTACAAAGGGGATGGGGACGGTGCAAAGGGGGGGGGAAGAAGATAGGAGAGTCCTTAAGAGAGGGAGGGGGGGGAAGGGCTGGCTTCCCTTGACTCCCGCGAGAGCGGGGAGGAAAACTTTCGAGACAAAAGACTTCGGGAAGATCGTAAGAGTACTTTCTCTTGATCCCATTTCCACGCCGAACGGCTAATCCTCAAATCTCTCGTCGAAATCGGTTCTTTTTTTTCTACTCTCTTTCTCGCTCCCCACCGTTCATTTATATCTGCATGGAGGATCGCGAATTTTTTTCCTGGAAATTCGGACGTCATCGTATTCCATTTTTCCTTGCGGAATAATTGGGGTAAAGCATGGGCTGGAAATCGAATGGTCTACCATGGAGTGTAAATTTGCTCTATTTTGTTCCTCGCATTTTATTCCCCTTACCCTCTGCTGAAATATATTTAGCGGTGATTTTACGTACCATTTCTAGGCACGGCGATGGAGATTAGGTTTTTGGAATAAAATCAAAGAAGGTAGGAAAAATGAGTGCAGAGCTTGAGTGCCGATCGCCTATTGAAGACTGTTGGAAGGGAGAATGTTGTCTAGACGAGGTGGGGACCGAAAATAATAGGATTATTGGACGGAACGAATGGTGGCCCAAAGTATGTGGATTTGAAGAATATTTTACGCAGATTTTAAGAGTACTTATCATGTGCAGTGTTAGGTGGGGCTCAGACATTTTGTCTAGTTAATAGTGTATTGAATCCAACAAAGGACTACTTTGCTTAATTTATTATTAATATATACGTCAATTTATTCTTACTGCAATATTGTGTTGCAAAGCTAGGATGACAGGTGAGAAGAAGATGAGCTACTTGGCATTTCTCAATTATTTAAAGACCAGAGTTCACCTTCATTGTTGGAAAATCCTTCCCGGAGAAAGCACGAACGATTTTTTGAGCACCCTTGGGGAGAAAAGGTTATTTTCCTTTAATTGCGTTTGTTCTTCCAGTGAGTATTTTTATAGCATTTGCCACAAATGTGTGTGAGATCAAATGGATGATGTTTAATCTCTCTAAAATATTGCGTTTTATAGTGGAACTGGTCTTAAAAATCTCGAAATGGGATCATCGGCGTGGTGCGATGGTTGTTGTACTGGTTTCCCATCCCGAGAACCCACTTTGGCAGGCAGGATCCCTACTATGGCAGAATTTTTCAGGTATCCCGATCCCTACTTTTGGTGTCACACGGAAAGATGATTAAAATCAATGAGGTTGAGTACACCGACCGTAAAATGGAGCGTTAAGTTGTGGGTCTATTGGTGACTTTCATTGAAGAGTAGGCCAATGCCGACGCCGGGTTTCCCTCCGCTCTTCTTCCTCAATCGCCCGAAAATCACATCCATATAGAATTCCGCACCCATCTCCAATGGCGCTAGCGACCTCAGCTGTCGATCTCCAAATCACCATAGCCACTACTGTTGCTGAGGCGATCAATTTTGTACCTTTTCGTATCGTATTCCGCACACCTATGGTCTTGGTCTCGAGGGATATATCAATGTCAAACGAGAGATGTAATGATAATGGGATTAATTTCAATCGTCTCCTTTGTATTTGGTTATATCGCCGTGTCGTAGAGGGTGTGTGTACGTGTTTGTGCATTGATTACGTGTCGTATAAATCCGGGAATGTCGGCACGATGAGGTACGAAGTTGACATAGAAACACGAAAGTAATTTTTCGCTAAAAAGAACACGGCCTGCGCTGCTCCCACGCTCGCGTGCTCGTAATTCGAAGGGGTAAAGTACACCACACGCGATCGCTCATTTCCATCACCTTCTGGAAAAAAATGGAAGATGAAAGTCGATGACATCATCGCATCAAATTTCCAATCCTCGGCGAAGGAATGTATTTGTCTTCAGTTTGGAGGCATCAAATGTTGTCAACAATGACCTTTACGTCATTAAGGGAGGTTAGATCGTGACTGCACGTCTCGATGTGTCACCTTAGGTTATATATTAATGAAGATTGATGAAATTGATCTAACACTCGTTCGTGCGTATTTTGTAAACAGGCATGGAATGAATATACATATTTTAAGCCCTCCTGTGGTCCTTTTTAATTTTTGAAACCTGTCATTGCAATAATGTCAAAGTGTAAAAATCATTCGCCTTGACCGGGATTCGAACCCGGATCCCTCGATGTCCGGCCGAGTGCTTTAGCCAGTTAAGCTATCGAGGCGTCATCTTAAACTCTGAATTTGTTTTGTGTTTGTTTTTGTTGCGGCATCTCCCGCAGTTTCTTGAAATTTGTCTAAGGTATAAACAACCTAAGTGTTTCAAATGACACACTATCACAGCAATTATATAATTGCGCAAATGATATCAATTTTTGCGCAAATGACCTTAGCAATCGGTCGCCTCCCATAAAAATTACTACTACAGTAGAACTCCAGCTATCCGAATCGCCGATTATCCGAATCGCTTTAGGCACCGTGATGTGAGTGGGGGTGAGTGTAACTACGGGCATATCGCCACTGTGTGTTTTGATTGCTTGTTGATTATGTGGGATTTTTTATGCGCCGATTTGTTGTTTTCTTTGAGAGTGCGTTTCATTGTTTACCATGGCTTCGAAGAGAAAACGTGTTGTGTTATCTTTAGTTGACAAACTCAAAATCATAGAGCAATCGGATAAGGGAGTTACGGCCAAAAAGTTGGCAGATCAGTACCGTGTTGGACAATCAACGATATTGGTATATACAAGCGATGTACGGTTAACATGGCAAAGTGTCACTTCTTTTAAATGAGTTAATACGTAGCTTTTCTCATTTTTCTTGTAGTTTTCTTTGAATAGACCCTTCCTCCGGACAAAATTCCAAATATCCTAATTTTCGATTATCCGAACGGGGTCCGGTCCTGATTGATTCGGATAATTGGAATTCTACTGTATATCAGTTTTTCGCGAGAACGACATGTATTCTTGCACCATTAATCCTAATTTCTTCCGGTGGTGGTCCGCTACTTCCGCAAAAGCACAGTCTTTGTCCATTTCTATGGAAACGAACCCGGGGAGACCCTATTTTATCATCGTCATACGAGATAAATCGTATGATAGAGTGCCCTTAGGACTACAAGTACAGGATATTTTATCAAAATGACATATATTTGAACTCCCGATGCCACCTCCTTAAAGAACCGCGACGAATGAGCACGAACCATTTCAATCCGACCTCCTTTCCTCCGAATCTTTTGTTTCGCGCGGGCCTTCGTGTTTCCCACGGGAGGGTCGAACACGACCAGGGGGTGTACACGGGGCTAACATCAGCCTCGTTGCTGCTACTGCCGCCGGCAAGAGGCTGAAAACATTGTCGTTTTTTTTCCATTCTACAACACCGTGTTTGGTGGCTTCCAAGAATACTGCGTGTGTTGGTATTCCTTCTTTTGCCTCTGCAAGCGTTCCTTGCATGAGAAGCAGGCAGATATTGTCACGACTTGACAGTTGGCACGGGATATACCGTATATCGTCTTTGACTTTGCTACCCGAGGAACTGGACTTCTGTGTAAAGAAAGGTGAATAAACGAGCTTTTTTGCCTGTCAGGTATATATTATATATATATATATACCTAAATATATATGTAAAACACTTTTGTGGAAATCCCACGGATGTGAACAATAATGTAAATGGAATTAACACTAGTAGGCACAAACACAGAAACAGAAACACATAAAAGAGGAACTCACTGGGTCTCGATTTTCGGTGATACAACCACCTTTCTCAAGAGGAGGTAGGAACGGAACTCGGAACGAAAGTAGTCCGACGCTCTACCCACTAGACCACCGCGACCCGCATATATATAAATATATATATATATATATATAATATACCTATTAGGAATATAATAGAAGTAAAAATAGAAGGGAAGATATCACGAGGAAGATCAAGGGACATGTACATAGGATAAATTAGGAAAGACGTAAAACAGAAAAGGTATCAGGGATTGAGGGAATTGACATTAAATAGAGGCGAATGGAGGGCTGCAATAAACCATTCCTAGGATTGAAATACTGATGATATATATATATATATATATATATATATATATATATATATATATATATATCAGTGAAAACTACCGAAGTAGGGGGGAAGTGGGTGGAAGATATTATGGAATTCATACGTAAATTAAAGATTTTATAATTTTAAGTTAGATCTGAATAATACGTAATCCTGCTAAATCCGAGCACACAGGAATCGTAATTATAATAATTTTTTTAGCTCTAATCCTGTATGAGAGACGAAACATGGTAGTATTGTGTGTATTTAGATGAAGTTCGGACGGAAAACATTCGGCGTTACGTTTTTTCCGAAAGAGGCTGAAATAAAAGTTTAAACGTAAATATTTTCAGCTTAGCTGTTTTGGGCCTAAATTCACTTCATTTTCCTCATTGTTATGGCTAATTCTTTGATTCAAATAAATGCGGTTACGCCATATGTGTTTTTAATTTTCGCAAGGTCTACGCCTATACAGTTTGAATCCACCTAAGATTGTACGCCTGCATCCTGAGAAAATCAAATTAAAATATTCAGATCCATGTGATATTAGGTTATCATTTCGGTAATTTAAGACTCGAAATCAGTGACAGCTTGTGTGTGAAAAGGTGATTATTTTAAGGTTTTTCGATCCATCCACTCCTTTTTATTTCGCCTTACCCCCAGATATTTAAACTTTTTTATCCTCGTGTGCGAATACCGATTTCTAATATCTTGTTGCCTATTGATAATTTTTTTGTTATGCGAATGTTGACAACTTGTAAAATTGTTCTTAAAAGGCCACAAAAAAAGCCTAGACTTGTTGTTAGAGACCAAACTAAAATTAATCAACGAAACCTAAAGATAATTAGGAATTTGAATGTAAGGAATATATTAAAGCCAATACGCTTATATCAAGCAGGAGATTAATTAAAGACATTCAGATCCATGTGATATTAGGTTATCATTTCGGTAATTTAAGACTCGAAATCAGTGACAGCTTGTGTGTGAAAAGGTGATTATTTTAAGGTTTTTCGATCCATCCACTCCTTTTTATTTCGCCTTACCCCCAGATATTTAAACTTTTTTATCCTCGTGTGCGAATACCGATTTCTAATATCTTGTTGCTTATTGATAATTTTTTTGTTATGCGAATGTTGACAACTTGTAAAATTGTTCTTAAAAGGCCACAAAAGAAAGCCTAGACTTGTTGTTAGAGACCAAACTAAAATTAATCAACGAAACCTAAAGATAATTAGGAATTTGAATGTAAGGAATATATTAAAGCCAATACGCTTATATCAAGCAGGAGATTAATGAAAGACACTATTAGACATCATTACCCCTGGAAATGTGACACTGATTAGTTAAATTTGTGTCCCCCTACATGAGCATATCAAGTTTCAGTGAAATCGTTTTGCGTAAACAATAATTTCTAATTGCGATCATGAATTGTGTTATTTGTAATTGTTTTAATTGAAAGGGTGTATCAGATACTTTTATATTATTATAAGGTAATCTACCGGTGAAGGTAGGTTTTTGGATATTTTTGTACTTTTCTATATCTCGTACGTATATGTATATATAAATATATAATTACATATATTATATCTCGTACATATAATATCATTTATATATATTTTTCTATAGATATCATTTATTTAAAAAAAATCTGAATTCTACGAAGAATGCCGAATCTCATTAAATTTTTTTGGGAGTGCAGAAAACAACATTTTCACGCGGAAATGAGGAAATAGATTACTGAGCGTTTTTCACAAATTCGAAAAACATCGAACGCCGCTAATGCCCGAGGCCAAATGTTTTAAAGATGTCTTTTTTATTATTCCATTTCCCAATCCAAGCGCAGAGTGCTCTCTCTCCCCCTCCTCACGCTGTTTGGAAACAGTTGATGGAAGGATTCCCCAATTGATTTCCGCGTGGTTGGATGTCATGAGTGGATGCGGGCTGCATTCGATGATTGATGTACACGGGATGACTGACTGACTGACTGACTCTCTTCCCTCTCGCGGTGAGTGGGGCCATCACGCTCCCCTCCTCCTGTTTTTAAACGTTGCCCGTGGCTGCGAACGTTTTGTATCACCTTGGATCGCTTCGTATTATGAAAAGCATCTCATCCGTGTTGATACCCCCATCTCCTCCCCTTTCCTTTTTTTTAAATGCATTGCCCTTGTTAACCCCCACAAGGAGTCTCTCTCTCTCTCTCTCTCTCTCGAGTGCCCGTGCGGACTTCTCTAAGGGCAGTCCACGTGCCGAAGGGTGGGGCAGTCGACGGAGCTCTGTCCATCCGTTCTCTCATCTTAGGGAATACACAAAAAAACAGAAGGATTGGGAAACCCTCCCCCTGCTCCCCTCCCTCCCCATCAATCGACCTAAGGTGCGCCATGGTCATTGACCTTCGCACAAGTTTGGTGGCGAATGGCAATAAATGGCTCCGATTCGTGGAAGGAATTAATTGTTCTCACACCTCAATGCACGCCCTTTGTAGGCCCACGCGCCAAATGTTTGCCGACATTCATGAAGCTCGCTTGAAGCTTTTTAGCGAACCAATTACGCCTCCCGGCCGTCGTGTGTTTTCACATGACATTTCCGGTTACTGCTCCGACTTGATTTTTACATTGAGTCGTCACGAATCCTAATTCTCACTAACGGATCTCGATTTCCTCGGAACACATCTTGATCGTCCTCTTCCGCATCGAGAGCACAAAAGTCCATTCTTCGCTTCAGATGTGAAATGGAATTTTTTTTTAAATATCTTTCCGGCTTCTGCGCCTCGTTCAGAGGAAACATCATCTTAAATTGGATGATTGTTTAGATACTTTTGTCTCTTTCTTTTTAGATCTCCTCTCGATCAAATAATTTTCGTGAAGCCGCCCTATATAGGCAGTGTGCATGAATGGGAATTTCAATTAATGTGAGCGAAGCTAAAACATATGTTAATGATTATTGCACACGCATACGTACATATATCCTCCAGGATAATATAGGATTAGAAGAGAAGGAAAGGGATGAGTAACGTATCAAGCGACACTTGATTACTTGTACTCTGATGAAGATTGCTGAGGCCATCGAAATGTAAAAGTCTTGATTGTTATTTTACATTTTTTAATGTATATTTTCATTATTTTTTACGCTTAAGTGTTTCTAGGCATATAAACATCGAACCTTTTAAGTTGAACTTGTGGTCAGATGGTTGCAAATGAAAAGAAGATGCATTAAAAAGAGTTAAGCTTAGGATTGTCTGAATTGTTCCAAGAATTTCCAAAACTTTAATAAATACAATTATACCAGTGGTGTAAAATACTTACCGAATGAAGTTATTTTCATTTTTAGTATTAAAAACTATTGAGATTCTGTCCTTAAGTTCGAGTTTGTTTTTAATATCTAATAATTAATAAACATCATCTATCCACATTTCAAATAGTTAATTTTGGGGGCTATGATTCCATGAGCTGGAGAGAAAATTGCTGGGTAAAGTTTCATATGCAATAATTACTTCCGAAATAATTTCTATATTTCGGGGTGCAGTAGTCCCGTGGATAGACCTCTGAGCTAATGATTAGAGGCTCTGGGCTCTCTTCCGTCTGAGGACGCATCTGTCTATCTACATTGTACCTACTCTCCTCCGCTAAGGTGTGTAGCAGGGGTGATTATACTAAGCATGTGACTTTAAAACTTAGATCTTTATTAATTTTTAGTTACCATATATAGTAGTTCTGTGTCATTTCTAGTTTTCTTTCGTAGGACGCAGAAACATTGTCATTGACTTTTAATAATCAAACCACTTTACTTTTCCACATAAACTTTTTAATTTTTACTACCCAGGTTTCTTTATAGCATAACATCATCAGGTCCTGATGATGTTATGCTATAACGTTATGTTGATGTTATGCTAAAAACCTGGGTAGTAAAAATTAAAAAGTTTATGTGGAAAAGTAAAGTGGTTTGATTATTAAAAGTCAGTATGAAGATTTTCCACCAAGTTACGCCAGAAACTGTTTTATTTATCATTGTCATTGAGGCAAGATGATCAGCATATATTTGATGCTTGTAAAATATTGGTACGGAGAAGGATGGAAAAGGTGGGGTGGACAGAAAGGAAAACAAACCAGGAAGTGCTAGCCATTGTGGGGTAGGAAAAAGGATTGTTGGGACAAATCCAAAAGAGGCAGGATAGATGGATTCACAGCTCTCCGTAATCAAACCGCGTTGTCCAAAGTATCTGCAAAATCGCGTGCTCACAGACCACACCCAGACAAAAAACTGCTTATTTACATAAAAAGAGCTTTAATACAAATATAACCCAGTAGCAGCTGCACGGATAAATTTAATTAAAAAAAACCATTGAGATTCTCTCCTTATAGTCGAGTTTGTTACATTTGTGGCAAATGATATATTATGTATGTAAATATATATATATATACATAAATGTATATATATATATATATATATATATATATATATATATATATATATATATATGCATGCTAGCATTACGCTCCGTTTTTCACCATCCTTTCTCCTAGGTTCGTATTGAAACACTAAAGCAATTAATACACTCTCAGAACATTCGGACATAAATGTCATCAGTGGAGCAATTAATATCGTAAATCACGATTGTAAAAGGCTGTAGTTTTGTTATTTGAGGCTTATAAATATGTGGGTGTTACGTTTGTACGTCCTAAACCTTTTGGGTGGATACACACTTGCCACTCACATTCGTATATGAAAAATATGGCAAGTATATCTTTCCTCAAGCACACACCTCTTTCTACAACGAACGACGCTGGCACGAAATGTGAACAATATTTATGCTGTTGCCCTTTTTTATGTGCATCTAATAATATGAATTTAATTGAAGTTGTATTTTATCAAATTAAATTTAGTTTCGTCGCTCTCCAACGGTTATCTTTGAGTGTTCATATTTTATATGTTTTGCTGGGCAAGTGTGTTAAAGGGCGACGTTAAAGGAAATATTTAAAGAGAAAAGATTAAAAAAGAACATTTCACCCACTAGACCCCAATAACCTTCCATCTCGACTCCCATTATATCAACTTCCACTCGTTCCCTTACCCCCTTTAGTCTTCGTGTGTATTATACCGAAATGAACCCTGATTGACAAAATGTTGTGCCCAATGATGACGCCTACGCGTCGAAAACCGGTGGCGCCGCCAAAATAAAACTGTGCGAAGTTTCAAATTGTGCTCTCATTCATTAAAAAAAAAATAATTTTTTGTGGTCGGGGAGTCGCCGATATTGCGAAATTGAGAGGAAATGAGATGGCGGGGACTGATGGAGGGGAAAAAGTTCAGGATAAGAGGCGGGGGAGGTTCAGAGAAGAAATTTTGGGCTGAAAGTAGGGAGGTAGAGAGAGTGAGTGGACCTGGAGAATTATTATGTGCAATGGTTCTCATGATGGCGAATGATTTTTTTTTGCTCTTGTGTTACGTGCTTGATTTGTGGGAAGTTAAAAGGATTTAACGATAGCATTCGTACGTTCCGTGTAAAGGTTACCTTAGACCGGCAGACGACTGCTAAAAAAAATCACTTGACGAAATGGTATAAATTATTTCTAGTTTCCAAAGACGATGAATATCGAGTACAGGACGAGATTTCTCTCTTTACTGTTTGGTTTTCTTTTTGGGCCAACCTTTTAGAAATAAGAAAGTAATGTTGATTAAGAAAATAAATTTGTGGTTATGGTGTTAATGAACGTGAGCCTGGCAGGTCTCAGTCAAGGACCTTACCGCGGGCACATGTTTACTGTGTAAGCCGGGTTGGGTTTACCAACAGCAAACCTCCGCCCAAGTTATAGCCCTTCAAGGTTCTTATGTGCCTAAATAAAATAGAAACCTCCATTAAACCCTGAACATAAACCAATGTCATTTTGTTTTCCTTGGAAAAACGCCGTACAAGGCGCACCAAAAGGCGATTGAACACACTATCAGAGTGGTGACTTAAAGCTGTATCAACTTGTAGTTAATTGCAGTATTCACGCGTCTTGGTCGTGGTTTCGTCAATTTTCAAGCCGTTTTATATGGCGATTACGAGTGTGCGCAGTTGAGCGTTCACGTTTCTAGTCAGGAGACTGTTTATATTCTCGAAATTGATACCAAGAGTTATCTGCGATGGCTCCACTGTAGAACGAAAATATAATTCGCTCATAAGAATCAGACGGTGTGTTTTCACAATATTTTTGTAAGGAGTGGATAGTTGGCTTATGGGACAATGTAGATTTGTTCGAATTTTGAAACAGGAAGCTCTTCATTTTCAACTGAGTTTATATTAATTTGAAGAGAAAGGGGATAGGATTTTTGGAATTTTACACGTCTTCGAGGAAAGAACTCGCGTTTTTCCGTAAGATCTGATTCTGCTTGACATTAATTCTGGTTTTTCAATCTACTTGCTTCGTTTGGAGAGCTTGCTTGATGCGATCGTGGTTTATTATATTAATTATTTTGCTGATGACACTTATGACATAGTCCTCATATGATTGCTCGTACTAATTGTCGCTTTGTTTCAATGAGAGACTAGGGGCAAGAATGGTAAAAAAAACGATTAAGTGATGCTAAGTGTCACAAGTTAACTACGTATTCAGTAAAAGCCGGCTTGACTCGGTAAACCGTGATGAGTGGTTATTGTGTCAAGGAGAAAGAGAGTTTCAAGCTAAATTGTAACATTTCTTATGCGTAATGTTCCCGCATTAACATGTCCGTAATTTAAACTCGGGTGTTGACATGTTTGTTGTCACGGGAAACCACTTCGGGGTTGGAAACGGGGAATTTAATATTTTTTTTTGTACGAACCACGCTTGAGGTACGCAGGCATTCATGAAGGCATGCATTACATGAGGATTTATGCGAAGTTATACACACATATGTACATGTGTCTACCGACTTAGCCCCCAGTGATTGTCATCTTTTCGGACCCCTAAAAAATCATTCGGGTGACCATAGGCCGTTATGTTACGTTACTCGCGAAGGCAAACAAAAATACTTCTTTGCTGCCGGTTATCAAGGACTTGAAAAGATATGGGATAAGTGTTTGACTGTACAGCGTGAATATAGGCGGAAAAATGAAATAAATTTCTGGAAGTTCCTTCGATTATTTTTTCCTCTTCGTCTATCGAGTTTTGCGAGTTGTTCATTGGCTTACCCTCGTACAAATGTACCATTTTTTTGGGGTAAATTCGGTAAATGTTGTCGGTTTAAACTTTTCATGGGGTGCCAATTGGATGGCCCATCCCATAAATTTATTAAAATCACTGGGATGTGTATAAAAGTCTTGCAAAATTGACGGCTTTCTCATGGTGGCGTTTTTGCCGGCGCAGCATCCAGGAAAATCTCATTCTCCTTATGGTCCATAGAAGAGTGTTATGATGAATCACCGAAAGTTTACTCCAAGACTCAAGAATGTTCTATCCCCAGCGTTGCGAGGTATAAGATAAAGGTCAAAGTACAGCCGTTAAGAAAAAAAATGAGGGACGTATGGGTGAAGAAAAAAAGCTGAGAAATCCATTGCGGATGGAGAGAGCTCGCTTCCTTTTTATTGCCGCCCGTTCGCGAGTGGGAAGAAATCATCTCTGGCCACTCTGCCGGGAGGATTTCGAGATGATTTCCGTTTCCTTTACCTCGGGCTGAGCAAGCAAGCGAACGCCCCCCTCGGTTTATGGCGGAATCGGATTAATTAAAGCCCAAAAGCTTTCTCGTTGAACCGCTTACACGGGAGCGAAGGGCAGTGGGCCGTACATCCTCCTCGCATCGATTTGCATTGGGTCCGCAACAGCGTCTCTGTTTTGCGTTGGATTGGCGATTGTGCAATCCGAGATGGAAAAGTCGTGATAGCTGGGATGGTGTGGCTGGGTGAGTAAGGGGTGGGTTCGTGTTAGCAAAGGGAAAGCGTTTACTCGAAGCTAGGCCCCCTTGACGGTCCGGTAAATGGGATTTCGATCAAATGTCAATTTTGGGCGAGTGACCTATGCCGTTACTATTGATTCAATTCCGATGATTTGATAGTTTTGGAGGTGGCGAGAATTTCGATGAATGGATGGTTTTTTGATGACTGGATAGTATCGCCTGTCAGATGGTTTGCGATATATCGACGAATATCGTGATTATCAGTATATTTTTCGATTTTTTTGTACGATTGAAAATGTATTCGGAGTTCAATTAAAAACGGAAATGAGGATAAGTAGGTTGAGTGTATTGGACTTGGAAAGAGAATTGACTTCAAAGTTCATTCTTGCTCGACTCCTGAAATGATGTTCTGTGATCTCAGGGATAAGGTTTCAAAATGAATTTTGATTCGTAAAATATTATGAACTTTGTATAATTTAAAAATATAACGAAATATTTAAATCATTCTGTGACCAGTTTGAACCGTTCAATATTCAACCGTGGACATTTTTACGAGTAAGTTTTTTCGTAAGTTCATTGAAATACCTTGATGTGTTGAGAGTTTTTAATAAAATCTCAAAAATGATACAACCTTCAATTTCGATAATGCTTTCAAAAAGCTGATTTTTATGGAAAGTTCCTTTTTTACCACGGCCATCTTAGTACTTAAACGAAAATTGTCGTTTTCTAAGTGTCATATTTTTGTCCCCCCACGGTTGTGCCATAATCAATCGTGATAAACGCAATGTTTTATGTTTTGTTGGTGAGAAATTTAGTGGATGTGGCATTCTGAAATTGAACCAACTCTGAAAATAAAACTTTTTTATCTTGAAAGCTGAGAAAATGCACTACTTACGCAGTTTAGAACTGTGAAGCTTGGTACTCTCCGAGTACCTATTATTAAGATATTAAAGATTCCTTGCATGCCATTGGATTTTAAGGAAGTGACTCCTCGTGGAAAGGGTTTCTATACGTGCAATCTCTGATATAGAATAAAAAGAGACGTTTCAGGCGTGATATGGTGGAATAACATGATTTTAATTACTCTGACATAGAGTTGGTCGAGTGCAAATAGCATATCGGAGATGAATTTCGACATTTCATATATTCGATTCCAAAATTGTTGTAAATTATCTATCACAAAAAAAAGAAATAAAGTTGGTTTTTACTGAATCGATTGATAATTCTTACCAACTTCAGTCTTCTCCTCTCGTTCTTTGCCATCAAAATATTTCAACCCCAAAATTCGACCCTAAATCCGTCCCAAGAGGGACACAGTATGAGGTGAAATACATACGAACTTCGCGCTTTTGGGCTCCGCGTAATGCTATTATGTCATCGTCGCCAAGAATAAGGCGAGTAGACTTTAAGTCGTCATGTGCTTTTTTCGTGCGGTGCGGAGGACGCGAAATGTTTCAAGAGTGTGCTCATTGCTCATGTCGTTCGGGGAACGTGCGAATCAAGGGCCCGACCAGTCCGTGCACATGTGCCTCACGCATAACGGAGACGCGATCCGTGGGTTGTTAACGGTTGTTCCAAGGGACGGACGTCTTCTCATTGTATTTCTTTCGGTTTCCCTCAGCCTCGCCTCCTCTTCCCCCCGCGCCTCTCCTCTCACTTCAGGGTTCCCTCGGGTTTTTGAGCTAATGAATTGCCCGTGGGCGGCCAGGCCATTCCCCGCCGGCCGTAACCGCTTTCGAGTGGGACAACGGGTGCAAGCACTCCTCGACAAGGTGGTCCGAGGGGGTCCTGTAATCCGTTCCCTTCACTGGCGGCCTCTTTGTTTTCCTCCGAAGACTTCAACCTTGGCTTCGCACATGTAGTTAAACATTCCACCCGCTTCATGAATTATATTCCGGGCGACTTCGAAGTCAGTCAGCTTCGCCCAAGCTGTGTGAGTTTTGCGGGCGCTGGAGCTTCCTGGGAAACCGCGGCCGGCTAAAGGAAAAGGATTTATCCCCCCTCCCACCCTGACGTGTGTGAATTTCGCACGCCACACAGTCCTTAAGTGGGAGTCTAAGGCTTCGTCTACTCTCTAGTCGTCTATCATGCCAGCTTTCTGGGTTGTTGCTGTTTTACCAAATCGTTTGCCCGTTGCATTTATCACCACCTCTTTGCACGCAAGGGCTAATATTCCTTTCAGGTGCCGCTCATTATCTTTCAATTATTCATCGCCTTCATCGCGAGTCATTAACTGTTTTTTTTACTCCCATTCCTTCATTTATATTTCGTGTTTTTCTTCATTTAATGCCTTCATCAGGCGGTCACTTGCCACGATTTGAGGCACGCGAACATGTGTTCCCCATAGCAATAATGCTTTAACTGTCATTGCACCTTCTCTATGTGGGCTTCATTAACTGGTTACTTGCGACGTCTCTTTAATACTCTTATCATCTACAGGGTTCCTTTCTTCGATGTCAACACATTCTGAAATCAGCAAGGCGTAGATATTTTTTCTAATGGTGTGAGTGTGCATAGAGTGCCTCCGATTTATAGAGCCAAAATTATGTAGTCTACCCTGACGAACTATAAGATGAATATTTGGCGATGAAGTGCCCATTGTTGAAGATTCTAAGTACGGTGGAGCCGTAGTTTACGGCGCTATTTGGTCCTGTTGCGATATGATTGTTAGAATGCCAGCCGCTTTTGGTTATTACCCGGGCCGCGAATCTTTGTGGGGGTACAATGGGAAAAACCTTGGCGCCCCAATAAAGACATTGTCGATGGCGCTCCTCTAAATGCACGTAGTTGCTACGTAATGATGACGTTTTTTCCAGAAAAAAAGGATTGTAAGTATTGCTAGTATGTTTTCCTTTTTAATGGTGCTTTTAGGATAGAAACACAGACTAATCACAGCCACACTTCATGGTTCCGCCTAACACGATACAACACGCCCCTCTACACTATAATAAACCCTTCTGCAATCTCGAATACTTTCTGCGTCTCTTAATTCCGTCCAACATGCCTATCCTTTTCCTCCCCTACCTTGCCTGCCTAATTTCTCCCCTCTATCACAGTCTTCAACATTGTATTGCCAATCAAAATTCTCTGCATCCACCTTTTTTTTTGCTTTCTGTTTTCCTCAGCGACCCTCTCTCCTTCCCCAACCACATCTAATATTTCTTCGTCTGTTTATCTTCCCGTCCATTTTACGTTACGGTATCAGGCTAGGTTGTAAAACGCGTTTAATTATGAAATTTATTACAGGAATCCCGTTAAGCTAACTTAATGCGAACTTGCTTGTGAACTATCCAGTGTCAAGTTCTCTCGGAGTCGTCGACTTGCTGAACACATATCACGGGAGCGGTCTTATCCATGGAATTATTAGCCTCTTTAACCCTGTAATCCAAATTCTTTCACGTCCGTTATGGCCGTTGTCTGCCTCGGACAACCTTCAATCCCCGCTTCCCTCTCGTTCTAATTCTTCATTCTTGGCGCCTAAATCCCGCGGAATAATCCCATCCTCCCCTCGAAAATTGCTGTCTGTTTTCTTTTGCGCTGGCGGTGGCCAAGGATTCTATACACGGGAGGGGGCCGGGATCAGGTGTAGAGGAGGCGGGGTGGGATCGAGGGCGGGGGCCTCGCGGGCTGGATGAATGCCGCGGGGGATGCAGTCGACCGCTCTCTCCACCCCTCCTCTCTGGCATTGTTTCCGCAAAAAAAAGCTCGCCGGGATTGAGGAGGGGGATCCTTGCTCCTAGCCTCTCATGAGACTGTCAACACGGGCTCGGTATTGTTTCTCCCCCTTCTTTTGGAATAGTCCTTCCTTCTACCACTATTCACGCGCAATTCCGACGAAATTAAAAGAACCATCCAATTTCCATACGTAAAAAAATAACCGCCAGCTTAATTTCGGTGCTAAATTATTTTATTGGGTTCGATGTGGTGAAATGGAGGGGGGGGGATTGAGTTCTCTTTGGTTTGTAATAAAGTGGTTGGTTGCGAAGAGATTGCTGGATGTAAAAAAAATTTATTCAATTCAATATTCAGCTCTCTTATGAAACCTAATTTACTTTCTCTTTTGAACTCATTATTGGGTGAAATTGAAATGATGTTGGTTTAATATGTAAATGAAAGTGTCGTTTATTACGTTTTCGTGTGATTGAGAGCTAATATCATTTCTTAATGGAGTCGTTTTTGACGAAAGTGTTCCGACTTTAAAGGTACACGTATACATGATCTGTTGTAGTTATAGTTATTTCAGAAGTTTGTACTCCTCTATTGTATGGTTGTGAAATTTAATTTAAATTTATCTATGTAAAAAAAACCATCATTGTACCACCATTCATTGTATATTTAAATTAAATTTATCTAACTTATTCTCTTCATCGTAACATTTACTTCTGGAGCTGCGCGATTATAAAAAAAGATTAGAAAAATTGCACCCGTCCTTTTTTTCGAATAATGGCTCTGCAATTTAAAATTCCTTACATTGCGTACAATGGATAAGCTTCAGTTACTTCTGAGTGGAAACGAAGAATGTCTCTTTCTTTATAAATCACTACATTTTTATCCGAAGATTGAAAGCATTTCACCAAGAGCTCATTTTTTTTCTCCTCTCTTGTGTGTCATCTTGAGTTCCATCTGGGAAATGTCGCAACGAAGGCGGAGCGTAACATACGAAATAACGAAGCCTTGTGCAAAATAACAGTGGTACTTTTTTTTTGAAGATGTTTTGAACCATGACGGATTGTTTGATATCGTAGAAGAGCGAAAAAGAGACGCAAAGAGCTAACGATCCACTTGTAATGAATTGGAAAGAGACGAGGGTTTTAACAGAGTAGCGTACAATTAGGGACTTAGCAAAGCAGTCTTTAAATTTTCAGCTTCTGATGATGGCTTTCTTTTTTTGTTATTTTGGTCGTTATCTTCCACGGAACTTCCTCAGATGTGGCTAATTTTAAATATGGAATCACGGTCTCATTCGTACGAGCCAGAAAAGAGCGGAAGAGGAGAATGCGAGTGGGAATAAATATTGAAACGGGTGTAGAAGGGTACGGATGGTGTGCAAATTGAAATTATTTTTATGAATTGCGTAATTCATCGCAATGGAACGGAATAGTTGCCGCTAATAGAGAATGGAATCTATATGGAACTTACCTGACCGCGGTAGCGGGTCTAGAAAACCTCAAAGGGTTTTAGGGGAGAAATTTTCGTTTCCGAGCAAATATAATTTTATAAACTATTTTCCTCACAAATAAAAGTGGAAATTAATATAAATTGGACACTATTAGCACTAATAAAAAGATTAAAACGCACCCTGCTCTGATTAATCTTATGCAACGGATGTAAAAGAAATGTCGGGGTTATAAAAAATATTAATGATCATCCCCCTTGGACCCACCCGTGGGTGATAAATAATGCCTGGTCTTCGAAGCATGGGTTTTCTCGTACTTACTTACCAAGTCCGTTAGCCTTGTCCGTTTCGTGAAAACTAAGACTTTTACTTAGCGGATGGAATAGCTGCTGACGACACTTGATATCCATATGAAGATGGATACTAAGTAATGGCAAACATATGTGTCTTATCACAACGCCACACATGCTGTCACTAAGTGAACGTGCGAATAATATGCAAAATAATTTTTTTATTACTTCCGTTGGACTTATGTAACTTTTGTTTTCTGTAAATAAATATAAATATGAAGATACATTTATTAAATGATAAATATATGCTACTTAAACAGTAATTGGACTGACTTTTTATTTGTAATTGGTTATTTGAGGCTAGACTTAGCGGAATAGATTAATTTTATAATGGAAAACTATGCTTTTATTATTCCACAGTAATTTATTAAGGCACGATCCAAGTTTCGAAGTTCAACACCTGATCTAAGCCTGCAACGGGCCTGGTGATGACGTTTAGCGTCCAAATCCGGGTTGTGTCTAAGTAAAATACTGTGGAATTACGAAGTTATAATTTTTCTTTTTCACAGTTCATTCAGTTAACTTTCGGGGATGTTTATCAAGGGAAGGGATAGGCAGCTGCCAACGTGATTACACTCTGTGATTTTGCTCTTATGTTCGGTCGAGTTACCCTAGGATTCTCGTAATTGGTAACTTAAAGAGAGTTAGCCGATGGCGTTATTGTGCGACGTGCGCTCTGCGTCGGTTGTGAGTATCGCTCCACTTCGAACAGACCAACTGGGAGATATATATGACGTCAAAGCAACGAGCTACTTAGCCTCCCGCGAGATTAATGGTGCAACGGCACTAATGGACGTTTGAATGCGCCTGTTGTATTCGAAGAGAACTCGATGATTTAGCGATAAAATTCCACGAGTGTTTGGGGAATTCTTCATAACCTCTCGCAAATTTTGCGCATGATTTTATCTCTATCGGGAGTTCTCTTTGCCATGATTATTAAATGTAAACGTTCCGCGTATTATTCGTATTACGAACAAATGAATTGATTAATAACACCAATAGGCAACTAACTACTGAACATTTATGTGATAATTAATGCTATAATAAACATGGAGTTTCGAATGAGTCCATTTTAGAAAAATCACTTTATGCACCCAGTATTCTTCGGAATATGGCTTCTTACCATGTCATTTTTAGTCATTTACCTCCGCTCGGGGTTCTTAAAAAAAGCCCGTGGCGCCTTCTCAGAATATTATCCACCACCTTAGTATAGCGCCCGCTTTAAATGATGAAGAGCGAGGCAGTTTCGTTTTTATGGGCGCCAAGGAGGAAGTAAGCACCACGGTGGGTCTTATCTGAGGACCATCTCGGGAGCATTTCCTTGCTTCATCATTATCCGAGATCCTCGCCAAGTTCTCTTGCCAAATTACCCATGCCTCCTCACCTTAAATTCTGCCAGGATTCTCTCGGAAACTGTATCGCCTCCCCCTTCCGCGGCTTTTACTTGAGTCACCACAAACCATGACGCCTTTTTGACTCACCCTCCTTAAACTCGCGGGCGATATTTACACCCTGTAACGTTTTGTGGCGGATTTAAGCGCGGAATTCAAATGAGAAAATTGTAAACTTTTCTCGCAAATATTGTCAACTGCTCAGAGTACGTTATAAATTAAGTTTTCGTGCAATGGATTTGATCTTTGAAGGTGTAGGCTTTAGCGGTTATTGTGGGTGGATTGTTCAATTTTAGAATTGTTTACACTATAAAATACTATTCATTGCAACAATTTCAGAGTGTATACGTCATTCGCCTCGACCGGGATTCGAACCCGGATCCCTCGTTGTCCGGCTGAGTGCTTTAGCCAGTTAAGGTATTTTTTTTAAATCTCTTTATTTCCAATGACATTATGTCCACTTCAAGGTAACATAATTATATAAATTTTTTTTACATGGCATTTTACAATATTGTTTTATCCACAATACATATGGTTTGGTAAAAATCTCAATCATTACATTGAAATGAATTACAATTTAATATTTTTTAACATATACCGTAATAATTAACCTTTTAAGTATTTTATTGATACACATTTTCAATATCATGCACTTAGTATTTATTTACTAACATTTGTTTCACACTCAACCAGTTTGGGTGTAGACGCTATGGAAAGTTTCTTTACATCGAGGCGTCCTCTTAAACTCTGAATTTTTTTGGGATTTTAAAGGTACAAGATGTTGTGACGAAATTCCGGTCAAGGCGAATGATTTTTACTCTCTGAAATTGTTCCAATGGAATGCATGTTAGCGGATGACTCGGTTAAAAGTTACTGTTGCGGCATCTCCCGCCGTTTCTTGAAATTTTTATTAAAATGGTGACCAAATAAATCTCACTCCTCTTTTTGAGCGTGTTGAATCTGTGTCAAACGTCTTTAGCCCTCACTTTTCTTATCCCTTCAGGTCAATAATTTAAATTTTGTGAAAAATATTTCCAGAGCGTTAACTTTAGGAAAATATAATTTTAACAGAAATTGCTTGACGGATATATAGTATTTCCGTAAAAGGTTTTATAAAATTGGCATCCTCATATAAGTATTTATAAAGAACAATGAATGCGTTCAGTAGTTGGTTATTATTATTATTAAAATTTACATGTGCAAATAGACAAATGTCAGGTGGCACACAAGTCCCAAGTGTTACAATAAACTTGCCTTGGAAAAATAACATGGTTTCTGAAATACAATCAACATCACAAAAGATAATAAATAAAATAAGTCTGAAAAAAGAAAAAAAAATACACTAAGGAAATTTCCAAACACCAATCTGTAGTACATAAAAAAAATCCCCATTTCATTAACATTTGTTTCCCAATCAACAAGAAAAAAAATTAAGCTATTACATTTAATTTTATACAACACATCAATCAAATGATTACAGAAGTTGTTTACATCTTTTCTTAAAAGTTTGGACTCTGTTAGGAAAGGGCTTAAAAATTTTTGCAGGTAAATTATTCCAATCAACAATTGTTTTATTTAGAAAAGAAAATTTCTTTTTATTCGTTCTTTGTGCCCGGCATTTTACCTTAAAATTGTGGTCATTTCTCCCTATAAAATTCGGGTTCCCCGCCTCTTTCCTTAGATCTGCCCAAGCCTTCTCCCCATTCAGAATGCGGAACATTCCACAAAGTCTGCTTACTTTCCTTCTAGTTTGTAAAGGATCCCAGCCCAACGTTTTTAGCATGTCAGACACACTATCCATCCTCCTATGCTTCCCCAGTACATATCGGGCAGCCTTTCTTTGCACCTTTTCTAGTTTTTTGATTTGTCCTTCTTCATAAGGGTCCCATACTAGAGAAGCGTACTCCAAAATTGGTCTTACCAGGGTCTGATACGCCTTCTCCTTAGTTGCTTTATCGCTCCCTTTGAGGTTTCTCATGACCCAATGAAGAGTTTTCAAAGCTTTCTTAAAAATGTAATCCACATTCAGCCCCCACCCTAAATCCTTGGTTAAATATACACCTAAGTATTTGCAACTATCACTTCTAGGAATGACATTTTCTGAGAATTTATATTCCCTATTGTTTCCATTTACCTTGTTACTAAAGGTGATGGATTTGCATTTGCTAACATTAATATCCATCCCATTTTTTGTCACCCACTCCGCCATTTTATTAATGTCCCTTTGAAGTATGTCGCGGTCTCTGTCATTTTCTATTTTCCTATAAATGATACAGTCGTCTGCAAAAAGTCTTATCTGAGAAATAATATCTACTGGGAGATCATTTATGTATATTAAAAACAAGAGCGGGCCAAGTACGCTTCCTTGTGGGACACCCGATGTTACCCTTGTCTTTTCAGAATAGACTTCTCCTAATTTGACCCTTTGTGATCGACCTTCCATGAAATTTTTGACCCACGAGATTACTCTTCCATCAGTGTGCAGTGGCAATTGGCCCATCTTTAGCACTAAGAGACCGTGGTCAACTTTGTCAAAGGCTTTTGACAGATCGACTATTATACCATCCACTTCTATTCCCGCATCCATAGAGTCAAGCATTTCTTGGCAAATTATCCGCTTTTGTCGTACTAATGTCCTACGTCCCCAATAATTCATTATGCATACCCTAATTCCATCTTTCATCCCAATCAAATGGTATTTGCATCCTCTTTATTTCGTGGAAAGCGGATTTCAGGGGTATTATACAGATAGTGTTCATTGAAATGTGCATTTGTAGTTGTTGGCAGTATTTTAATGCGGTTTAATTGCAAAATTGAGCGTTATGTGTCACAATATTGGCAAAATGTTGGTCCGAATTTCCTTTATACCATGAGATACATATAAAAGTATAGAAATTAAACCGCCATTTTTCTTCCAAGGATGTTTATTTGGCTTATTCAGTAGACTGCTTTTTAATAGACACACCAGTACGAACCATAGTCGAAGCCTATTTGCCTATCCCAAAAATCAAGATAACTTAGAAATATCTTGGAAGTTGAATAATATCATCCGAGCATTATTTCAAGATAACTGGAATTATTATTAGGTAATCTACCGGTTAATGTAGGTTTTTGGATGGACACAACTATCAAATAAACATTTTGTGACTCCCCACCTTGCAAACTAATCTATATCAGGTCCCTCTTCATCTCCGTGTACTTCTTTCCTTCCTTCATCCCGTCCAACATCCCTATCCTGTTCCTGCCCTTGCCTCGCTTGCCCAACATTCTCCCCTCTATTACCTTCTTCAACATTCCACTACCGCTCAATACGCCTTTCATCCATTTTTCCTGCCTCCATAGGATTTCTCTCAACAAACCCCTCTCCTCACCCACCATCTCCATCACTTCCTCATTTGTTTTCCTTTCGGTCCATTTCACCTTCTCCATTCTTCTCCACACCCACATTTCAAAAGCCTCCAATCTACGTCTATCCTCCTGCTTCAGCGACCACGTTTCCGCGCCGTACATAGCTACGCTCCATATCAGAGTTTTTACGAGTCTTGTCGTAACATCCCTACTCAACGTCCCCGTCATCAACTCCCTCCTCCTTGAGAAAGCCTCCTTGCCTAGCGAAATTCTTCTCCTTACGTCCCTAGCACTTTGACCGTATTGGTCCAAAACACTTCCGAGATATGTAAACTGTTCTACCTGCTCTATTCTTTCCCCGCCTATTTTAATATTTAGCTTAGGCGGGGAAAAAATAGAGCAGGTAGAACAGTTTACATATCTCGGAAGTGTTTTGGACCAACACGGTCAAAGTAGAAGGAACGTAGGGAGAAGAATTGCGCTAGGCAAGGAGGCTTTCTCAAGGAGGAGGGAGTTGATGACGGGGACGTTGAGTAGGGATGTTAAATGGACCTTTTTATTACTATCTTGTTGGGCACCCAAAAATTAGTTAAACGAATAGTACAACCTATAGAAAACAATCACTGTTATCATTAAGCTGTATAACAGGAACTTCTCGTCTTCCAATAAAATCAAAGGCTCTAACTTAAAAGTTTTATTTTTGCGTATTAATTTGACACTCTAAGCTGTGTTTAATGCCTCAGATGAGGTGAATCTATGAACTATCTATTTTGGAAGTAAATAATGACAGCTGTTCCACTGCAAATCTTTCAAAATTCGTTTGAACGGACGATTCATTCAGTGGTAGCACGTTCCACCGGTAACTAGGGCATCCCAAGTGCAAATCCCGGTTTTGTAAAATGAATTATTCCATACCCATTCTCCAATTATCGACGGAATATTACCCAAATAAATTTTGGTAAACACCTTATACAAATCCTTGTGTGTGCATCGTAGTAAATTGCGCCAGGAGGAAATTGAATGTTGAAATACGTATCAATGTCAATCTATCGACTGAATAATATTTTTAATATTTATAATGGTCGATTTGTTCCATTTTCAGGTGTCTCGCGAAATTAGGACTTTGAGCAGAAGGGTTTTACTGGATGGAAGAGTTTTGGAACGGTTGGATTACCCGTAAACCGGTCGGCGTCTTTGTGCACGTCTTCCAAATGAGGTGAGTGGAATAAAAATCATTCCCCCGGCCAAATTTTACGACCCTCCCACATGACCAAATTTTTATGTTTTCAGCACGGTTCTGATTTGTTTCCCGCAGACTTTCTCGCGTTTTCATGGCGATAGTGTGGGCGGAGCTCGCGTAGCAATAAAGTCCGGCTTCCGGAGGAATTGCGGCCGAGAAATGGTAGCCCACATTTGGATCCGCTCCGTCTGAAGTCTCTCAGTACACGCACACACATACATAAACATACATACAAAAACATACATACATATACATACAATCATATATATGCATGCATACGCATTAGTACATACATAGTTTCCGACCTAACAAAGATGCAATACATTTTTTCTGTATTTTTCTGAAATTTTTTAAGTCGGAAACTTTTCAGACCACTCACGTACTCGCGGAAGAAGGCTGACGAGAGGCAACACCAAATACAACAACAAATAGTCATTAAAGTATAAATGAGACTTGAGAAAAAGACACTCGTGTACATAATCATTAAATCATATATATATATTTTATATAAACCATAAACACAGTAATCAACCCGAAGGTCGGTTTAGTAGGTGATGGTCGAGCTCACCCATGTACCAAGCCCGACGGCGGTACATCAGGGTAGGGGGGCCAGTTCCCTGTGCCGGTTATGGTTTCCCATGGGTATGGGAAGATCTGGTACCCGAAAAATCAACTAGCTTGGGTGGAGCTGCAGGTGCCCAAAGTGCCTTACCCGGGAATCGAACCCGGGACCCTCTGGTCAGCAGTCCAACGCTCTACCCGCTAGACCACCGCGACCCGCATATTTTATATATATATATATATATTTTGACGTTTCTGTGGTCATACCCCCTTTGTCATTGTCAGCCGTAACGAAGGGGTCGAAACGTGAAATGTATTCATGTAAATGTTCCCTTCCTCGTCGTATATATAGTCGTATTTTATGGCTAGTGTTGGATAGTTGTGTGTGTATGTGTCGGGGGGGAGGAGGGTTGTCGTAATGATAGACCCCAATCCAAAAGAGAAAATTTCGTATCTCGAAGAAATACTGTTTATCATGCGTAAGCCATTACGACGATATTGTGGAAAATATATTTTTTTCTGACATATATCGAACTATGCGGTAGCAGCCAACGAAATATTCTCGACACGTTCGTAATGGATTTTAGGGTTCAAGCCTTTCGTGGCAGGTTTCGAACTAAATCTTGTTTTTGCGTTGCGTCGTGATTTTTTTCGGCTGTAGAATCCCTCACGCCAGCTATCACATCAAGGGGTTGTACCTGAACGCTTAGCGGACAGTATATACCAAGTAATCGGTTCATGAAGTAAAGAACTGGGATTATGTCCGAAGATATAAGATCCCAGGAATAAATCATCACGTCTGTCCAGATATCTCCCGCTGTACTAATGATTTAGGCTGGCACACGATGGAGAGGATAATGGTTCGTGAGTTTTGTTATTATTTTTGCTTTGGTAATTAGAAGTGATTGTTAAGGTTTATTTTTTTTGCTTATCCACGGAAGCACTCTCGTTTTATGAATGCACTGTGTCCCTCATTGAAATCCGGGTGACGGCTTTGAACACTTGTGATGGTTTGCCTTTCTCACTCTGAAGACATGTATATCAGTGTGGAGTAACAGTAGAAAACGTCACGGACGGTATATTGAACTACCCGAAATAAAAATTATAATTGCTTAGAATGATAATCACCCTAATTGCTGGAAATATAACACCCCCTGACGTACGTATTTCATAGTAGTGGCTTACCGTGTGAGATATTACGTAGATGTGAATTTCACGCGTAGTTGTGCTCGCTATGCGTTGAACTCGTCCGCCATTTAAGAACCCCTCCTAACGACTAATGCTTTCTACTCTTGAGTATATACTCAGCTGATTGGTCTTAACAATGAACTTTGTGTGCAATAATTATTGTTTTATATCCATTTATGGTTATTTTCAAACAAATCGATTGAAGTTGTACACATTGCCTAATAAAGTGATCAAGTTCCTTTACACGATACATGTTCGTAACAAAATAAAAACTAATCACTCCTAGATGTTTATTGATAATCGTACACGCAAAGATACGCTCGAACGTACCCATAATGGCATGTGTGCGTACGTGTGTTTGTGTAAATTTGCAAATGCATATGTATAGGGTAGACGTAGATTGGAGGCTTTTGAAATGTGGGTGTGGAGAAGAATGGAGAGGGTGAAACGGACCGAAAGGAAAACAAATGAGGAAGTATTAGGGATGGTGGGTGAGGAGGGGGGTTTGTTGGGAGATATCCTATGGAGGAAGGAAACATGGATGAAGGGCGTATTGAACGCCAGTGGGATGTTGAAGACGGTAATAGAGGGGAGAATGTTGGGCAAGCGAGGAAAGGGCAGGAACAGGATAGGGATGTTGGACGGTATGAAGGGAGGAAAGAAGTACACAGAGATGAAGAGGGACCTGATGTGGATTAGGTTGCTGGATTGGGTTTTGTTTGGAGTTGCAAAATACTTATTTAATAGTTGTGTCCATCCAAAAACCTACCTTAACCGGTAGATTACCTAATAATAATAATAATTGTGTTTATATTTATTCATAAAATGCTGGTGTCCTATTGGGTAGGTGTAGATTAAGTACTAATTACCTGTCAACACGTAAAAATACCGTATTGTTACCGTTGATGTTAATAAACTCTATTCATTTTGATTTCAGCTCTTTTTTTTTGGGTCTCTGGTGGTTGGCATTCACTTCCATGTAGTGGATTTGTCAGTCATTCTTGAATTTTCTTTCGCTCTTTTTGACCCTCTTGTCCGCGAATGGTGCACTGTCGGCGATTCCGCTCAATTAATTATTAATTTTCCGTCACCGTTAACGATAAGAGCCTTCGCATTTAATAATATCCATTCATTGGACATTAGAAGAGTATTAGGTGTTTCCCAATGTACTCGTGGAGGACTCGTACATCCGCATAATTCACGCCATCTGTTTCAGTGGCAGGAAGTAATTAAACGTGGTAAATTTTAGTATCTTTGAAAGTGTGTTTTCGTATGGAAATTGTTACCTCATGCTAGTGACTATACTCTTACATACTTTTAACATCCGCTTTCCTGTTCCCATTGTACATTTGAGATGTTTCATAAGTGCAGTAAAACTTGAACAATAAGAGCCCTGTGTCGCGGGAGGAGTTGACGAATGATAATCATCAGGTCAAGGTAAAATAAAATAAATACCAAATGTCACTAAGCCATTGAACCTTCATAGTATGGGCAATTCTACACTCTCCGTGGGTTTTTTTGTACCGGGACCGGAATGAACTGTCAGATCAGTTGGTTCCCAACCCTAAAAAGGGAAAGTGCAAAAGAAATATGCGAGGGCTACAGAACAATAAGTTTTATTTCGTGTTCAGATAAGGTGATAATTAGGTTCATTAATAAGAGAATGGAGAGAAAGGCAAATGATTAATTAGAGGATGATCAATTAGGTTCAGGAAGTGGAGAGGCCTGCGTGAAGCCATAGTAGTAATGATGTCACTAATAGAGAGAAACATGTAATACATTTAGCTTACATTTGTTAGTTTCATAGATTCTTAGATGACATTTGAAATAGCGAATCGGGTACAATTAATGAATCTATTGTAGACAATAGGAGTAAATTGGAAGGGTTGGAGACTTATCCGCAATCTATACATGTCTCAGACTGCTCAGGTCCGATTGGGGGATGAAAAGTCCGGATGAGCAGTGTTAGAAAGAGGAGTAAGGCAGGTGTATCCATTGTCACATGTGCTGTTTAATGTATATGTGGAGGAAATGGTCACGACGTGGGAAGTACTGGAGATAGGAATGAAAGTCCATGGACAATAAATGAAAACAGGTTTGCTGGTGATCAAGCTTTTGTTTTTCAGACAGCCAAGAGGTTGCAAACATTGCTGAGCACATTGGAAAGTATGTGCGATAGGTCTAGGATGAGAGTAAACTTAAAGAAAATGAAGGTTATGCGGTTTTTGAGGAAGAGAAAGACTTAATTTCAGTATTGAAATAGGAGTGCTTAAAACTAGAGCGGATGGAACACAGTTTTACCTATCTCGGTAGTGTTTTAGACCGGTAGAATTTTAGAAGTAGTAAGGACGTAAGAAGAAGAATTGTGTTAGGCAAAGAAGCTTTCACAAGGAGGAAGGAATTGCTGAAGTTGAGTAAGGGTATTCAAACAAGATTTTTCTTTGCCATGGAGCGGGGTTTTGTGCAGCGCGGAAACATGGTCGTTGAAACAAGATCACAGGCGTATACTGCATGCTGTTTGAAATTTGGCCGTGGAGAAGGATGGAAAAAGTGAAATGGATTGAAAGTGGTGATCCTCAGTGTGGAGGATACGGCCCAGGAAGAGCCTCAAAATCCAACCACTGTTGCGAATACGCCGGCGCGATGCATTCGAACAGTGCATAACACCGGTATAGTCTTCTCCGCAGTCTTCCCCCTCACGGTCTTCTTCGCCTCCTCCCTCGGCCCTGTTCCCTAAAATTCGGGCGGAAAAAACCGAACCGCGGGGAAGGGGTGGGTAATTACCATTCACGCAGGCATGCATAAGCCCCGACGCACGCCCCCTCCATTCTCACGAGTTTTTTCCCTTGAAAGGGGGGGGGGGTTTGAGGGCGGGAGTGTTTTTTTTTCCTTTAGGTCCACATGATGGCGGCCAGGCAAGCAGGAAGGAAGGAGAAACCCGTTTTAGACATTAGCCTAATCCACTGTGAAATGCGTGGACGTATATATGAGGGTCAGAACAAAAGCCTCCTCCTCTTCCACCCTCTCGGCTCTCGCGTTCAATGAAGAGATTCTACCGAATGGCCGACTGCTGTTCCCCCTACCCACTTCTTTCTTCCGCCGTCCCCCGAAAATTCTAAATTACTCCCGCGGCGACTCTTTAAACAAGGGCGGATTCATTTTGCCGTAATACCTGCCTACTCCAGTCTGCTGCGCAGAGGATGAGGTCGCCGGGAAAGGGTAGCTGTGCTTCCCACCGAATCTTTTATTACTCTCTGCCTTGGAGACCCTCGCTGGGGTCGAGGGCGGCGGTTAAGATGGATTTTTTTGTTTGCCTTGATGGCGTTATTGTTATATTTGCACTACCCCTCGTCTGTGGTTGGTATGTAGCTCCAGATCGTTTTTCGTCTCAGTTTTCTGGAAGTACTGGGGATTTGGCGTTTCGTAATGGTTATTATTTAGACAATGCAACCGACGTGGGCGTATGGAATTTAGGATTGATTAAGATTACCTTGAGTTAGAAATACAACCTCGTCTTATCCGACAAGCCGCCACGTAGGGCGTGTGGCAGGAGGTGTTAGGTCACCAGCCAGTAAGGGATTAATGAAAGATTTTCATTACGTTTTTATCCTAGCATAGTTATCTGGAATTGGGTGAACGGAAAATGATTTCTTCATAAGGTGAGGTGTGGCATTTTTCCTACTCTTATTGCTGATATTTTTTGGATTCTGCCCAGGTATTTTATAACAAAATTAGGAATTTATAACTAATGTTCCCATTTTCCTCTCTAATTTTGCGAGATCAAAATTTTTCAGTAGCTTGGAATATTTTTTACGACGAGACATAGTTTCTCCTCACTTTTCATAATATTTTCTATGATTTTTTATCATTTCCCAAATGACATTTGGGGTTGCAACAACGGTGAAATGTTTGTAATTTTCAATTTATGCTGTGTACCTATCAAAGAGATGAGTTTAATAAATGCGTAGAGAGTTTAAGTCGTTCTTATTAATTAGCCCCAGTAGGAGTCGAAAAAATGAATTTTCTTTCCGAAAATCCCGGTTTTACACATCGCCCGTCATTAAACAGACAAAAACCAGCTTCTTTAGTGAAGTCTCGAGTTTATTGCGTAATCTTTTGAATGAGGGGAGAATGTCCGAGTTCTCCATTCCAGGTGTTGTTGCTCTAGCAGTTTCCCAGAAAAGAATGTATGGGCGGATTGGCTACAGCTGTAGGAAGGAACTGGTGTTATTAAATCAACGAACCATCTCTTTTCATATTCTAAGAACTCTTTGATTGTCGCTCAGGTGAATTTTCTCTGCAGGCGATAGGTTCATGTTTCCGGTTTGCAAAAGTGAATATTTTACCAGAATCTTATAACAAGTTTCATAGATGTAGGCATTTAATTCTTATGTCAATTACTTAATACAATAGGGCTATAATTGGTGACATTTTCGAAATTATCGCACGCTTAGCTGACAAAGAGTGGTGATGTGCGTCCTTTTGTTCATTAAAGAATATATATCTTCGTTTCGACCATTATGTTACTTTTGTATCTCCAATTCCGGGAAATGAACGATCATTATCACTTTCCGTCCGTAATTAATAGAACAATCGGCAAGCAGCGAAATAAAACTAGGCCCTTCATTCCAAATGTGATTTCTAACCAGGTTCATTGTGCGAACGAAGCGGCATAGGCTTCCTACTACTGTTTGTGAGACTACTGAAAAGTAGGCGAGCTCTTAAAAAGGCTGATCATAAAAGGTTGATGGTTCATTGGCGTCGCCTTTTCTTTTTGTTAATTTCGTTCGACTGAATGCGAGGAGTGTATCACTTTTCGAACACGAATGCATAAATTTTTGACATAAATTTGCGAATCGTAAGTCTCCGTCTTGCCACCGCGGGCGTTCCTTGATTATGGTCATTACCGCGCTAATGACGGCTGCGGCTGAGGCGAGCGAAGCCATACGTAACGAGTAACGCTTTAGTGCCTAGACTACCTATGTCCAGAGTACAACATTCAATCGCCGGAAATGTATCGGGTGCTGCCGCTCCGGTGTCAAACCCTGCGGTGTTCGGCGCATTCCTTCGCCGGAGTAATATGCATGCTTCAAGGGTGTCAGTCAGTATCCCATTTTCATTGGCATGGGAATGTTACCGCCAATTCAGGATGAATATTCCACGAAAACTTCTGGTGTACTGAGAATTCAGGAATTTCGTCATTAGTCGTGACGTCAACACACACTGATTGTGACGGATATTGTCCTTAGATGGTCTTTGTGATGTCACTACTGTTGATTCGGTCTTAATCACGGTCCCATTACCTTCGAATGTTCAAAATACCTTCACAGTTCACGTGAAAATGCCCAATATTCAGGTCTATGATTAAATTTCGGAGAGGGATTCGTCATGTAGGAATTAAAGTCGACATTTCAAATAGGCTTGCTTATGTATACCTACTCACGCAACGCCATGTAAATTCTTTGAAGCGAATTTTTATTAGACCGTTTCAAGATATCCGCGGCTAAGTTTAGGACAGCGGTCATTTCCGGTAAATTCCACAATTCTGAGCGGGCATTGCTAAATTATAGAAGTGAGTATTATTCTTCAATAAAATCCGGCCAGGGAATGATAGAAAAGAGGTCCCTAGATCAGGTGTAAGTGCCAAATTTGATATTTTGATTTGCGAAGTGATGGGAGAGTTTGATTTTGATATTAATAATAATTTGAAATTCGTTCTTAAGTTGTAATCCGTGTAATCTACACTTGGCATTTTGGAGTTCTTTTCTTATGCTCTGGGGGGATACATAAAAACTGACGGCAACAAAATAGGTTTTTAATCAGTTCACCATGATATTATCAGCAAAAGCAACGAAATGCTTTCAGCGCACCTACTAACCTCATAGCAAAAATAGCTGAAAGCACATTTTAAGACTAAAAATTGATGGGATCCTCCGGTAACCTTCGATAAAATAACGAATGATATTTCTGAGAAATTACTTACGAACACATTTTGAGGGTTGGAATTAATCGTAAAACATTGTCAGTCGATACTTTCCTATCATGAGATGCAGCTTATTTTCACTCGATAGGTATTTCTGTTTACTTTGAGCGAATTCTAATACGGCAAATGGCATTTGAATTCCTTATCGCCTACGTGACGTTCCTCGGACGTTCGCATGATAACGCACAGGAAAACGTAGTCACACCTGCTCCGGTCAATTGGACATTCCGAAAATGTTTAGCTCTGTATTTTTATGATGTCCAATATGGAATGAATTCCTTTTGTGGAAAAGCGAATTCGAAGGTAACGCCCTAAAATAAATGGCATGCCGTAGAGGAGAAAGGGCGAATGGTTTGTGTACATTGACAATCGATCAAGCTCGAACGTTGACCACCAGATAAACGACCGACATTTTGTGGAAATTATGCGCATTGGATTGGTTGCGCGGAAACAATCGTTCTTTTGATGTTCGAATAATGGTTGCTGCATGCTAGGGGCAATGCAGAGAGCCGTTCGGCCGCGCGGCGCACTTCGACTTTTTCGTCACTCGGGTCATTCTGTCAGCCCGCCACTCGTGTGTCGTCGTCATCCATCGAGGATCGTCGTTTAATCCATCAAACATTGCCTCCATTGGATGCACCACATTTGCAGTTCTTCGTCTCCCTCTCTCTCTCCCCCCCCCCCATTATGCACCATGAATCACTCGCCATTAAGGATTTTAAAATTTACGCCGTTGGTGGAAGAGCGGAGGGCGGAAAGCAAGCGCCATCTGGCCGCGCAAAGAAACCCGGCCGCGACGTTGCCAGATCGCGCGACAATGAGAGTGTTGGGGGTGGGGGCGAGTGTGTAGGGGAGAGAGAATCAACCCGAACCACACGCGGCGGGGTTGAACTTTTTGTTTTCGAAAACCTTCGTTACATAAAAAGGAGTAGAAATGTCGTCCGATTGGTTGAAAATTCCGCGGACTTCACTTTACCCTACTCTCTTTTTTCTCTCTCCGTGGCGGGTATAACAGACGGAAGACCCCAGACCATCCTGGGGGCTCTGAGATAATCCGGTACATCTTCGGTTGCGAAATGCGATACTTTCGCAAGCCGCCGCATAATTCGATGATTCGAATGGCATCGTGGATATAGATAGTTCGCGATGTATATTTTATTTTCAAATTCGGCCAATGTTATGAAATATATGAGTTTGATGAGAGAATAAAGGGGGAGTATCTTGAGTTCATCTGCTTTGCCGATGCTATCACGTCGTATATCGGTATAGTTTACAAATGGAATTAATAGGCTTGAGTGGTGATCGGAAATTCGCTGTTTTCGGATCTGCTATTTCACTCGACATTAAGCATGGGAAGCATCGAGTTGATGAGGTTGGAGCAGATGTCTACTATATGATGCAATTCTCTCGTTGAAGTCTCCAAATTATGTGTCGATGTGGTTACGAAAGAGGCGAGGGGATGTCGATTTTTGATGGGAATGTCTTCGTCGTTGTCCTCCTACATGGTCAGGTTTGCAAGGAAATTCTTTGCCGATGTTCGTTTTGTATCGATATGCGATTTTCACCTCGATACAAATTGGCATCGAACAGGTCATCGCTTCTCAAGTTCACGGAAGACTGGGGAGAGAATATCGCGCGGGTGTTCTTTGGCGGATTTTACGTTGACCTCGGAAAAGTTTTGGTGTTATTTCCCCTCGATTCTTTCCTTTGACTCTCCCCTCCGTCCCTCCCCTCATCACTCATCCCCCCTTCCCGCATGGCTCGTGCAGGTGATGGATGAATCTCGAAAATAAAAGAAAAACAATGGCGACTCGCCGTTCAACCGTTTTGGAGTCGTTACCCCCGTGGCTCTAATCTCCAGTATGGTGATTAAGGTGGCAGGCCCTCGGAAGGGCTGCGACGGAAGTGCTTCTGAAACCGACCGAATGCGCGCGAGGGGAAATGGTGGAACTTTTGATTGCGTGCCTACCCGTTTGGTTGACTCTCTGAAAACAGCGACGCGGTTGAAGACGGACTCGTGATATCTTTCGTCCTCGTCAATTCGAGGCGTAATGGAAATGAAACTAGTGAATTAAAAGTCAAAGAAGGGAGTGAGTGAAATGGACGGGAAGGAAACAAACGAAGAAGTGTCAGCCATCCAGTACAAATATTTAACCTGCACAACCAGTCATAACTGACCAGTCTTTTTGCGCTTGTATTTCACGAATTAGTGAGTGCATGATACAAATTCACCGAAATTAGAGATTTTAAGACGACGGTCACTCGTGTGGCACATGTTGTTTTTGATGATTTTTCAGAAAAATGGCTCATAATTCAATAACAGGGTTCTTACCGTTCACATGTATTAATGGGGAAGTTGCCCGAACGTGATTCATGTGGCTGGAGTTTTTAGGGTACCAACCATACATGCACAAATATTACTCCATAGGCGCAATTTAATATATATATATATATATATATATATATATATATATATATATATACTTGCTCATGCACATGCAAAAACACTCGTGAATATACATAATTAATTCATATTATATTTGACTAAATATTTGACTTTGGTCTTTAGGAAAAACATACCGGTGCTTGTGTTCGATTTTTTTTCTAATTGCATATCGTGTTGCCTCGTTTGCCTAACATTCTCCCCTCTATAATAGGATAGGGATGTTGGCCGGAATGAAGGGAGGAAAGAAGTACACAGAGATGAAGAGGGACTTGATGTAGAGTAGGTTGCTGGATTGGGTTTTGTTTGGAGTTTGAAAATATTTATTTGATAGCTGTGTCCATCCAAAAACCTACCTTAACCGGTAGATTACCTTATATTGCACCTGACCGCCATCCTTAGTCCATGAGAAACCTAGAGCACCTAAAGAATACTATGAGAGCGAGGGAGTACGAGGAGAACAAAACCCATACTGGAGGCAATTCAGGAAGGCTGGAGGGAATGCGAAATTGAACAAAGGTTTATCATATGGTAGTGTATCGCTTTGTGTCGTGTTTGGTAAGACTTAGAAATTCTGATTATTTCCGAAGACTACGTTGGGATGTCATCAATAATAATAATAATAATAATAATAAAATGTGCATCTTTAGTGTTCAACTCAAAAATATGGTTTTTTTAATGCCCTCATACATCGAGTCACCCCTGGAAGTATTTTTAACCCCAGTTATGGAGGAGTGATCTGTATGATAGCGACGTGATCTCATCTTTCTGATGACCTAAAATCTGAATTGAACGCAAGAATAATGGTAATTTGGAAGAGCTCAATAAAGTAAAAATGTAGAAATATCCGCGAGTACATGTAAACAAATTTTATTGTGAATTCACATCTCGTTCAGCACAATGAGAATACGAATGCAGTAGGTTGGATAATGGAAAGTTCTGTGTGGGTTGATTGTGATTGAGAACGAACATAATTTTTATTTCGACCTGACAAGTATGCGGAAGTGGATGCTGGAGACTGAATTACAGCCAGTGGCAGTTGATAGCATTCCCCAACCGAGCTCAATCAAATAGGAATGCATATATCTCTTTTCAGTGAGCATGAGCTTCCGTGAAGTGTAGTTCGATCGACGGAGCGATCTTAATTTCCACTGATTGGTTATCGGTTGCTCGTTAAAATGTCATTGCCACTAAAATTAGACGGGAGGCGAGCATTTTAAGGAGAGGTGAAGACAGTCACTCGAAGGTCTACTTCGAATCGATCGGTAAGCTCATTCGAGCTACAAATCGTATGCTTCGATAAGTAGGTTTCATCACTTTGATAGCTAAGTTGCACGAATGTACTTGTATAATATTAAAGAAATTGAACGTATTGTGCGCGATGTAACGTTTAGAATGGCATCAAGTAAAAAGCCAACAGACTTTTTCCACCTCTGTCTTTAGAAATATTTCCTTCTTACTTCGCTAATAAATTTTTGAACCAACGATTCGGCGTCTGACAAGGATTCAAATCAATTTTCAATTCTTAATTTCTCCACTGTTAACTACTACGCAGCAAATCCTAACAAAGGTTTGTGTGATGTTCCTTTTTGAACATAATATTGTGGTCACAATGTCATGTTGTAGAAGTAACGAGCAGTTGTCATTTAAATGATTTTAATCCGCAATATTGAATTCTCATTGCGTCTTCTTAATCACGCTGCGTTTGCATTTCGTTACTGTGCGTCATATTGTTTGACTGTCAGCGGCGGTGTCATGTTGCATGGACATCAAAAAATAATTTCTTCTTTTCGTGTTGTGACAATTCCCTGAGTTTAAAGTGGTTCACCACTCTAATATGTAATGTTGAACATTTGTAATGAACTACGTATATTTAAAGAAAATGCAATGGAAATTAACTGGTTAAAACTTCGACAAAGTGCTACATTAACATAAATCACAAGGGGGATCGGGATGGTGCGTTGGCTAACGTACGGATTTCCCATCGAGAGGACCAGGGTTCGAACCCCGGCGACAGATATTTTTCTGTGGATCCCTACTTGAGGTGCTTTGTGCAGGGCACTTTGAGGGAGTACGCCGTCCGTCGGATAGGACCTTAAGCCGCGGACCCCGTGGCGCCTTTGGTTAAGAGCAGGCTAATGCCGACGCCGGGTTTCTCTCCACCCTTAATCCTTTTCTGTCATCCCTAATGGCACAAATGACCTGAGCTGTCGGTCGCCTCCCCAACAAAACTAAAAAAACTAATAAATCACAACTTATTTATGCTAGATATGGATTTCAACAAGTTCAGCATACATACGTACTCGTACATCTTCGAATTCAAGATTTCTTATGATGTTTACAGTAGGTAAACTCGTTAAAGGAGGAAAATAAAGTGATGCTTTTTTAAAAGAGAAGTATTTTAACTTGGAGTTTTTATGTGCTTGAGTTTATTGTCTTATAACTTTTGAAATGAGAAAGGTGTAGTTTCCGTAAGGGGCTAGTTTAAAATTTGGACGCTTGGAATCATGATTTAGTGAATAACTTGCCTATATGTTGTAAATTTTATTTTCTTTTGTTACGGTACTCATGCCTAAGTTTTCTTTTATTATTTGTTTTTTTAATAATTTTGCGCGCTTCATTCATCAACTAATCTGACTTGAGGTTCTCTTCTAAGGTTATCGAAAGATCTTATATGTTTGCGTTTTTAGTCTTGTCCACTGAACTTTTGGAAATAAAATAAATTTATTGTTAATCATTTTTGTAACATTCTGATGAGGGAAAGTGGAAACAACTTCTGAGAAAGCACAATTACCCGAGCACGAAGTGACTATTGTTCCCGAAGTAATCGCACGCAGTAATCAACCCGAAGGTTAGCTTCGATGGCTTCCACCCTGGATCTCACTCCGAACTAACCTTAAGGCGTGTGAATTCACCCATTCGGGGTATAGGGAGACGATTCCTTTACCTGTGCCACCATTCAGCTTCCCGCGAAAATCTAGTGCTCAGAAAATCGTGCCTCTTAATTTTTTTAGGTAGAATTGCGTCATTGTTTTTCCCGGGATTTGAACCCGTGACACACTAGTAATTAGTCGAACACTCTTCTCAAAGAGGTCTACCACACCCATACAATTGGCGTTTCGACATTAGTCGGCGCTGCTTTCGATACGTCGCAGTATCCCGTCGGACCTGGGTTTGTCTCTCACTCTGCCCCATTCCGATCTCACCACGCGAGCTCGCCAAAACCCCCCGCGGGCGCCGCGTTAATTGGTATTGCGATGTTTTCCCGCCGCGCCATATCATCGGGAGATTAAATCGGGATGCATCATTCGAGACTGCCGCCGGAGAGTCGGTGAGACCACCGATCCTCCTTTCTCAGGCACTGGGTGACGTCGCAATCGCCGATTCGAACGAGATCTCGAGGAGGGAAGGGAAGGTAGCGGGAGAAGTGCGGAAGGGATGAAAAGTGGTGCATCCCCGCGTCCGCATGGGCGAGGAAATTTCATTCGGCAGGTGGTGGAGATGATTGTTGTGCATCGTTCCGAATGAGTGACATTTAGGAGTCGTTGCGACATTTCGGAGGAGAGGGCTCGGCGTGGGCAACGCTTTCCTCGATTTCGAACTCGGCGGCGTGGGTGGAAGTTAACGTGGGGAAAGGAAAGGAATTTCTCCCCCTTGTCTCAAAACTGGATCTCGTGTAACTCCGCGTACTGCTCGGCGAAAGGAATCCATGCCGCGCGCGAGAGAAAGGTCGATTTTTTCGCGGGTGTCGAGGCGTGGGCGAAATGTGTCACATGACGGTGCAAGTGAGCTCATTTTTTTTGTTACATTAAATCCATAGAAACATAATAAATAAAGAGAAGGGGATTTTGCGAAGAAGACCGAGAGATAAGTGCGTAGGGTATATTTAAAAGGGCCTAAAATAGAAAAGCTAGCAAGGATTGACGGAATTTGCGCTGAATAGGGGAGATCGGAGGACTGCAGTTAACCTATCGTAGAATTGAAATTCTGATGATGATGATATTCATTTCACATGTAGGTGTACTTATACAATATAATGACACGGATTAGAAGGGACACATGCCGTATGATGCGCGTTAGTACAACTCATACTAACAACATTTCTCCCTGGATATCGAGTAAACAATTACCAGACGGTGACCCGTCTTCTCCGGGTTTGTCAATTTAGTTGGGACAGCAGATTCACCGTCGTTTACGTCTTTAGCTCATAATTAACCCGAAGGGGTCTGCTGCAATGCTGTTGTAAATTCCAACTGGTGCGTCAATTGAAAACTGATGAAAACTCATGACGTGGAAATCTATTGAGAAAAAAATCGTTCCACGCATCCGGAATTTGAAATTAGGGTCAGTGTCTATTGATCAGTTCCGCAGCTTGAGCCTACCGTGATAATTTTGCTTGCTTAATTCAAACATTTTTAGATATTACAGTTTGGACTAAAGTTTTACTCGTCACCCATGAACGTGACTGCTTGCAATATGCCTTTGTGGCATTTTCCTTATTATGTTCTAGTTTTTGAAATGTTTTGATGCTCGAAAGGGTCCTCATTGAGTCATTGAGCTGAAAGGGATAAAATTAATTTCCCTAACTCCCCAACGCGAATAATCAGATGGAATTTTCCCTTGTAGTGCGAATGCATGCACTCCAGCAAAAACTGGAGCACACTTTTCACGTCCACGTACAGCATCAACAAACAAAAATTCTTTTGTCACCGAAACTATGCGCGCAGAGTTCATTGGAAATGAAAAAAAACGAAGAAATTAAAAAAAAAAACCCTCCGAGAGGAAATTTCGAAACGGAAGGCGATTGATTGCCGTCGAATAAAAATTGAAGCTGAGGTGAAATGTGCGAAGCACGAACAGAAGGGATGTAATTGACGTTTTTCGAGAATTTGGCGAAGCATCATGGCGCGCCCTATTTTAATTTCCTGGCCTCGATGCTTTGTGATACAAATACGAGTATTAAAAAAAAAACGGTACTTACAATTGCGGGGAAACGCCCACTAAAAGTTATCCCAACTCGTCTCTCGAATGTAGGTGTTAGGAGGTGCCCTGATGACCCAGTCATTGATTTCCATTTGCGTAGCAGATACGAGAGCATCGTAAACACATCCTAGATACGCAGCTATGCCCTAGTCGCCACGTGATACCTTCGCATGTCAAAACCTTGGGCTTAGGGGATTGAACTACTGTCCGCTCTCTTTCCGATATGGTTCAATCAAATGACATCACAACCTATACCACCATCCTGTGCATCTCCCGATGATTTCTTGATGCCAGAGAGAATTATCTCCGCTTTCTGTTCCTAATATAAAAAATTACTCTCCTTATAAAGTCAGCCTGAAATAATTATCTATTAATAGTTGGAAATACGATTCTTAAGTCTTGATTTAATTCTTAAGTTATATTTTTCGAATTCATTTCGTTAGCATACATTTCAAATCCTCCTAGATCAGGCTGTCAACTCAGTAGGAGAAATCGGTAAAATGTCAGTCATTAATCAATTTCTTCAATGACACGTGGAAAAAATGGGGAAAAAAAGCCTAATTTTTTTGAAAAATCGGGAATTCGATCGCTTTTTCGAGATTATGGTATGGTATTCGGGAGATCCCTATGAGAGTTATGTTCCTCTTAGTTGCGAGATCAGCTTGTAGTTTGCGTTGATAATTGCGTGCACAGGCACTTTTGCGAATACCAAACCTATATCCGGATTATTTATCAGTAGCACGCAGAGGGACGAGGTGTTGTTAAATGGTAGGCTACCGTTTAAGGTAGTTTTTGGATGGACTTGCTGGCAAACCACCGCTACATTTATCCACTTCACTTACCATGGCAAAACATGACACCCTGCATCGCATTCTTGATGATTTGTGGAATTTTTGGAATAATTTTTTAAAAGTGGGGGCAATCTGCAAATATAAAGATTTTTTCTTCTATTTAATTGCATAAAAAGCAAAAACACTCGAAATCTATGCTTCCGGACTTTAATTACGTAGTCAAATTTCTGTAGATTCAGGCAAGCGTTATGGCAACAAGTATTCATTTTCCCCTTTCAAATTTCACATTCATCTTCTTCATTATTGACGATATATATTTGCCTGATGACACAAAGTGCACTTTCCTACCAGAGTGGCGGAGGCGTAATGCCTGCGAATCCAGGGGTCATGGGTTCGAACCCCACATTGGGGGAATTTTCGCTCACCTACGGCTTGGATGTTTACGATTGTGTTTAATACTGTTTAATGGAAAATTTTTTATTATTATGTTATAATTTGGATTTGTGGGTTTTAAATATAAGATAATTATTGTTATTATGAAAACTTATATCGTATTGAAATAAAATCGCCAAGAGTCATTTTACACGAGTGTATTGTTATAGGATGTGAATAGGTTGTACAGGTATATGCCATATAATTTGAACAATCAATTTGTCTCACATTCTATTTTGCTCGAAATTGGTAGTGCAATCAGAAAGAGCACCAATACTTGTCCAAATCATTCCAGGAGTTACTCGTAGCGTAATGAAAACAATGTGCTTCTCTCGCACGAGAGAGATATATAGCAGGGAGACGTGACGTCAATGGAGAGTAATCTGTTGGGAAGGTCTTATGTCGGAAGGTAGGAGGCACCGTATCTGTTTATTCAGTGGTCGAAGAGCTTAACCCTTCCTCATATTGTTCCTCTTATTTCCTAAGAGTGTGTGCCATTTCAGAAAGTTAAGTTCCTCAGACTCGGAAATTACGGGCAAAAATCGATGTTAACTTTTCTCGTGGGTTTTTTAGGGAAAGGAGACCCCGGAAGAAAAGGCTGTGGACGTTCATATAAATGTAAACTAAATTTGAAATTTGGCTTTTTTGATCGACGGTGAGAATATGCATTCTTCGTCGTAAAAGTTAAAAAAATATGGAGCCAGGTCTTAGGCAAGGTATTTTTTTCTGTATTCAGTAAAGAAACATAAGTAATTTAAAAATTATGTTAGTGAAATTATCAATGAAGCCATTTCGAGTCACCTTGTAAATGGAATATCGATATCTTTGAAGTTAATGAAGGAAATAGTGTGTAAATATTAGTAATTTAGATAATTAAAAAAAAATTATTTGGGTTTTAAGTTGTCTGCACTCTTTGAAAATGTCGTATCGGATATGCGCTCACTTTAACATTAACATAAGCATTAACAGTATTAATGAAATTCAGGTCACGAGGACCTGAATTTTATTAATGTTGCTAAATAATATAATATCTACCGTATTACCCGTAATATATTTGAAATAAAAAATCAAATCACGAGTGCATCCCAAATACCTTGTGCTTTGTGGGATGGCGTTCATCTATTTCTGCATAAATATCCCGCGATCCACCCGAAAGGTGTGTGGCAGGAGATGCAAGAATCAGGTAGGTAAAATGGGTCAAGGATGAAGGATTATAAGGAAGAGGAATGGAAAAAGGAAAAAAAATCACTAAAAATGTCGAAAAAAAATTGTTAATTTATTTACATGCTGGCGGAAAATTTAGTTAAAACAAGTGTTAACTTCTTTTTTTATTGTTGTCTCAGGCGTAACTTTATGGAATTTGCACAACATATTGAAATGAAATGAAATAATTTACTTTGTAATTCCACATACACTTGATTTGATCAGAAGGTATATAAATATATAAAAATACCAAGTTTGCTTCTAGGATGACCACCTGATGATGACGTTCAGCGTCGAAACCTGGGTCGTGTTTTTTTTAAAATAAAGTGTGTGAAATTACAAAGTAAATAATTTCACCCAATAAATTAGTTATTTGTTACACGAAAAAGGAAGGAATAAACATGGATCTTAACCGATAGTACGCATGCTACTGATTATTTTCATAGTTTTCTCATCCAAGCAAGCGATAGATAATATTTCAAAAAACTTGTTACTCGTGAAGTAGAAGGGAATAAATCTCAGTGGAAGAGAACTCCCTGGCGCGAGTACCTGCTTCGTCTACTTTTCGTGGAGCAAACGCCTGGCTTTTAATGCCTATCTCGGGCGTGCCTACTTGTGTACTTTTGTGTCGTGAGCATTATAAAAGCGGTCTGGCGGGTTTGCAAGAGAGTTCCCCGGCGGTGACGTCCGGATCGAGTCTATCAGATTGCACGGCTTCGCCCCTTCTCCCATCTTTCAATCCCACCTCCCGTGAGGCAGTTTGATGAGCCAAGGGGGAATAATCAGGAGCGTCGCCGTGGATACGATTGTTGTTGGGTGTTGCGAAAGAATGGGAAGGAATGTCGATTGCCGATTCGTCATAACCGATCGGTCGATTCAGTTTCCTCACGCTGATTTCGCGAGCATCGTGGGAGAGGGGAAGAGAGGGGACGCGCGCGACTCGATCGCTGTGTCGTGCTCTATCTCCTCGGGTTGAACTATCGCGTAGTGGAGCGGAGGGTTCATTCATTTCTCCGTCCATTTTTTTAACTGTCGTTTGTTCCAGGAACTCCCGAGGGAACCACCCGAGTTGATTTTTTTTACATGAAACGTCCACACTGTGTCCCCTCCCTGGAGTATATGTTCGTTCGATGTTTCGCTACAGGATGCGTAAGATGCTGCGATATATCGTTAGAAAGGTAAGGAATGTGCCATCTCGCTGATAAAAAAATAGAAAATAATCGTTAAAAAACTGTAGAGAAATGTCAGAATGGGTAGTTTGAATAAACAGCATGAAATGGCACAACCTTCACATGTTAGTAGTGTGCTTATGTGCGTTAATTCGTTAGAATGTTTGCAAATTTAAACCCCCCTTAGGAATTTCAGTGTATGCAAGTGCCACGATGGTGCCAACTACTTGAATCGCTTTTCCCGAACAATCGAGGGATTCGAGATCGAATCCCAGTTGAGGTGAATTATTTTTACACTTTTAAATTCTCGCAATTGTGATTTAAAATGGTATCCATGACAAAAACGCGTACGATTTTCATACTCTCGCCATAAAACTAAAATATTTAATATCTCGTCAACGACTCGGCAGATGCTAACGAACAAATACTCTTTATAACGTTCTGATAAAACATTATTACATTTAAAAAAATAGATAAATTAAGGAAGGTTCCTAACTTTTTATCATACAGGTTCACGATTCCGCGCGAATTGCAGTGGCATGAAAGTAAGAAAACTGTTGAAAACTGAAAGAAAGACGGAGTCGGATTCACAGAGTTTGAAAAAAATTCGAATACTAACCGCAGTTGAGTATCAGAGGTGGAGTCCAGACATTTAGTATTCATCCGTATAATTTACGGTTTAGTCCCCCCTTGCGTTATTTTGAGCCGATAGAATAGAGACATGGTGGATGGAATCAGAATCGGGAGCGTAAAATCAAAATACCCGATTCCTCTTCTTCGGGAAGGAGCCGCAAGCCAAAGGGAATGTCTGTCCTTTGAGATGTTGTTAATGCCGTTGGCGGCGAGTCCCACGAGGAATCTAATATTTGAATTTACAAGTGTTTTTCATTTTTTCCTGGGCAATTGCGTTTACGTTACATGTAAAACATGTGGACGCAATCTTAGATATTCAGAGACTGCGTATTCAGGAGTAATAAATAATGTGTTCGGAATTAATGAGTCAGTCATATTCTCAGGAGGGTCATTATCTATTGTTTAACAATACCCGTCGTCGAACTGTACTGATCGTCCTGCGATAAAAAATTCCGAGCCTAAGTAACCCTACATTGAATATGAACAAACGGACATCGTAGTTTTTGTGAAGCAGTATTTCCCAAGATTTCCATTTTTGCTCAAATCTTCTTAGGGTTTCGTTGTCAGCAATTTGATCCGCTAGTTTAATATCCACCATTGTTCTATGGCACCTCATTTACAATTCGTTCAGCTTTCTCTCGCTTGGAATTAGTCAACTAGCTGTTTCATACTTCATTCTGGAATGCCAACTCCATAATCCGAACTCGTAATCGTATTCACGTATGAACATGGATGTTTCAATTATAATTAAAGCGTAATAATTTCGTCGGCAAAGGAGACATTTACGATTCAAGAGTTAATTAATGACAGCAAGGTACCCGATGGACGTAAATAAACATTTAATTAATCCAAATACGACATTTTGTGCTTGAGGAAGGTGAATGAACGTAGGGCGGAACCTTTGAGGTATGAAGTAGTGAAATCGGAAGGGAGATTGAAATGAAATCGGCTGACTGGAGAGGAGGTAAAAACGAAGGATATGATAACCTTAGGGAAGTGACAGAACCGAAGGGGGAAATAATAAAAATACAGACAGAGTGGAAAAGGTAATTATTTTAAGTTAGTGGGATGACTTATTGAAATGAAATAGTTTACTTTGTTGACGTTCAACGTCGAAACCTGGGTCGTATTTTTTAAATAAAGTTTGTGGAATTACATAGTAAACTATTTAATTTAAAATATGTTATGCAAATTCTATAAAGTTACGCCTGAGACAACAAATTTAAGTGAAATGAAGTTCAAGGATTTGACATAGAGGAGAATTTTTAAGTTTGGGTTTCAGAGAAAAGAAGAAATAGGCATTTGCAGCATATGAATGGGGTGAAAAGTGTGCAGAGAAGGAAATGCTATGCGGAAGATGGTGTTTGTTATGTGTGAAAAATCACGAAAAGGTGCCCTAGTTTTCGTAATACGTATAAAAGCCATCCGTGATTGGTTGGATACCTATTTATATTGATAGAGATTGGTAGTTCGGACTTCAAAAAAAAACGGTATGTTTAGATCGTTATTTGTTTGAATTTTTGACGATGCATTGCCAACGGATTACTCTTTGGAAGAGTTTCGGTAGCGCTCTTGTCTGCCGCCCCACAGCAGGTTTTGGGGGGTCGAATTCCGTGGCGTAATCTTCTTGTGGTTCTTGATGATGGTGAGTGTGCAGAGCTAAACGAATCCAGCTAAACGAATTTCAATTAAATTTTCAGAGGAATTCGGAAAAATAAAGATCACAAAAGAGAAGAGGTGGTCCAGATGCTGTATGAAGTCCGAGAATCACTTGAAACTGAGCTGCGAAGCCTGCTTTTTCACTCACACTTCTTACCTTTCACTTTTTATCTCCCTTTTCGTCTCTCCCTCTTACCTCCATTCCTCCTTGGACTGACGCCAATTCCTCTTCTTCGTCCCGGGCGACTCGTACCTTGTCAAACCTGCATGTTTATGCTAAACCCATTTTTTATATAGGGTTGTGGTAATCTAGCGCTTTAGGTAGGTTTTGAATAGACACATAAACCAACCATCTCTGGATTTCTTGTGTAAACTTAATGCAACACGACGTGATTGTCACGCAAATTAACCGTTCCTCATTCCGCATACTCTACGTCCTCTTTCATTCCGTCCAACGTTCTCGTTCCTTTCCTTGCCCCGCCTCGCTTGTCGAACTTTATCCCCTCTACCACATCCCTTTATCATGTATGATATTCAAGGATATTTTGTTTCATATTATTCCGGGTTTGAGAGTTCATTAGTGTGCAGTACAGGGTTCGTCCGGAAAATAAGTGTAACAAGCTCATTGTCTTTTTTGACAAAAGGGGAGTCGTCCACTACGAATTTGTACCTGAACGACAAACTGTAAATGCTGCATTTTACGTCCAAGTGCTCGACAGGCTTCGAAAACGAGTCGCCCGCGTCCGGCCAGCGATCAAAAACATCTGGCGGCTGCATCACGGCAATGCGCCGTCTCACACCGCGCTTGTCGTGTCGGACTTCTTGGCCAAGCACGGCGTGGCAACGCTGCCGCACCCGCCCTACAGCCCGGACTTGGCACCTTGCGGACTTCTTTCTGT